>JBAMCI010000131.1:4115000-4517500 GCA_037075265.1 Drosophila nigricruria | reverse complement strand
TTTTGGGCTTCTCTTCTCAGTCGCCACACTTACAGTAAAACTATTGTAAATTTTAAATTGATTGCTGATTTGTGGCCCTTTAACTAAAGATCGATATGTTTCATGCTTTTCATATGGTAAATTATTAAACAAAGTAATAGAATGTTTGGAGTATCGGCTCTTCGCAGGGTTCAGGGGATCTCCTAGTCGGGTACCGCCGACTAGAGCTTTCTTACTTGTTATATGTATTCCTTCAATATATTACCAATTATATAAAATGCAAGCGAATTCTTATTGAACACTTTCATGTAATTATGTGTAATATGAATAATTATGTTAATTACATGATTTAATGCACATGTGAATATATATATAAATAAATATATATATAAATATGTTGCAACATATAAATATTATTACATAAAAAAACCTCCCACTTTGTTGTATATTGGAATGGAAATAATTCGCAGCTGCGCCCTTCTATGCGATTCTCAGAAACCCAAATGCTGCCCAGCGAGTTTCATGATTTAATTACAAGTATTGATGCAGACAAGAAGAGGAATTAAAAGAAAAAGCAGCAGGAGGTAATGAGAAGTATATGAAATTTGATTATTGCCGGAAATTGGATTCGCTTAATGCGCATTACAATGGCTCGCATATCCCTGTTCGCACTCATTTCTCATTCGCATTTTGTGCTAATTGCATTTTCTTAGCCAACGATACTCACGTGCTGCTGCTGTTGCCGTAGTCGCCTGGCCGGCGAGATGCTCGCCACAGGCGGCAGCCGCAGCTGCAGCGCTGGCTCCGCCGTGCGCCTGGAGCAGCTGATGGAAGTGCGCTGGCTGGTGGTGGTGGTGGTGCTGTTGCTGTTGTTGTTGTTGTTGTTGCTGCTGCTGTTGCTGTTGTTGCTGCTGTTGATGCTGTTGCTGATGCTGATGATGTGGGTGGGTGTCGCCGCCGCCGCCGCTGCTGCAAGACTGGCCGCAATCGAGCTTGTCCGGCGATAGGCAATCCATGCCGCTGGCGTCGTTGTCAGATTTGTCGTCATTGGACGTGTCCATGTCGGCCAAGCCGCCGCCCAGGCCGCGCGCTGTGTTCGTCGGGCTCTGCGAGTCGTCCAGGTTGCTAAGCGTGGGCGTGGACGTGAGTGCCTGCATCTCCCACATTTGCTCTTGTCGAATGTCATCATGGTAGTCCTACAAAGCAAAGCAAAGAAGACGCAATACACATTAACAATGGCTGGCAGCAGGTGCTGCTGGGGGCAGTCATGAAAACTGCATTTCGTCTCGTCGAGCAATTAAATTTAATTCAGGCGTTCGCAGTGCGCGTAATAAATGCGAATTTTATTGGATGTCAATTAAAAGTTTGCGAGGCCATTCATGTGACACTCCCATCCCACCCACCTTCCAATTGCTCTTCTCTGCTCAATGCCCCGGGTGCGTGCGCGTTGGACCAGAGCAGAGCAGAGCTGAGCTGAGCAGAGCAGAGCGATATATACGGGTGTGTGCACACACACACATACATATATACATATATTTACTTTTGTATGTGTGAGTGCTTAATGCAATTATGGCGAAGCGCCAGGGGTAAAAACTGAAACTCAAATGGATACACAGCACGAAATTGGGAGCTATCTTCGAGTGTTGGGGAGTTGGGCTGCTGAGTGTATACTTTTCCATTACGAGCATTAACCAAGTTATTGTTAGTTCAACAGTTAAGTGCGCATGTGTGTGTATGAGTGTGTCTGGGTGTGTATTCCCCAGATGAATCCTTAATATGGCTACTAGCCAACTACTAATTTCATTCGATTCCATTCGACTGGGCAATGCTGAAGTTGACTTTCTTTAAGGACCATCAGCCCCTCTCATAACTCCCACTGACAGCTGCCAGAAGCAGTTGGATTCACTTTACGTATTGCCCATTCGCACACACTCACACACACAGACACTCACTCGCATTCATCTAAATTGAAACAGTTTATGCTTCAAGTGTGAGCGAATCACATATGAGTACGCGCATAAAGTTGAAATAATTTCTATGCAAATTTTCCGTAATCAGATCAGAAAACTCTCAAACCGCCGCCAAAGCAAATTTATGTGCCTGACAGTTGCGTGTCACAGGTTCGCTCGTGTGTGTGTGTATGCGTGTGAGTGTGAGTGTGTGTGGTTTTGCTGACACCACATGTCTCTAGATATTATCCAAAGTTATGAGATTCTTTTTGGTATGTGTGTGTGGAGACATCTATGAGCATAGGCAAGCAAAAGAGTTATGTCTTTACTTGTCAGAGCAGTTGGCAAATAGTCTAAGATTTAGTATAAATCATACTTTAAATAGTCTAAGAACTAGTTATTACTAAATTCTTTATACATCAAATATATGTTCTATTTGTGCTGCATTATTTGTGAGCAATTGCAGGAATATCTTATTCTTAAAACCATTTCTGTTGCCCCTAAGAATATTCTATGTAAAAACTAAAAATGCTAAAAAACAAGTTCAAAATATTTTGTTGAAATTTCATTCGAATGATTTCTTTACAATTTACAGCGAAAACCTGTTCGAGTCTGAAGTAAACACGCTGCAGCGCACAATTTAAAGGCCGTCCTTGGCAAGGGATTTGGAATTTAAGATATTTTAGATATTTAGGTCACTTATGCAGGCCAAATGGGTGGCTATAATTTCAGGTGGATTCGTAGTTTTTCATTGGAAAAGCGGAAAAATAAATAAATAAATATCGTTGCGAGGCATGTGAATATGTGAACATGTGAACATGTGAACATGTGAACATGTGCACTGCAGCCGGCATGATGGAAGGCAGAAGGATTGTAAACGAGCAACGGGCAGATGGTAAATGGTTACCGTTTGTATCTCAAGTGGACGGAGCCACAGCGCAGCGAGGCCGAAGCGGGCGTGGTGCACACGCGATGCGAGAATGTCCTGTGAATGGCATGGCGTTGGCGTTGGCGATGGCGATGGCGATGGTAATGGAGATGCGCCATGCCATGCCATGCCGTGCCGTGCCATGCCGTCGTGGTGATAGTGTGCCAAGAGCCACACAATGGACAGAGGCGACATCAGGCAGCTCGACAGCGAGTACGAAGTTTATGGAACGCTTCCCGAGTGCTGCCAAAGGGGTGGCAAATGTAATTACAGCACAATGCAATTTAGTCAGCGACGCATGGAGGCGTGTCACGTTGGAGGATGGTGGATACCGTGAGCACACGGAAGCTGAAGTCGATAACGAGTGCAACCTTGATGCACTTCCCTCTCTCTCTCTCTCTCTCTCTCTCTGTCGCTGTTGCTCCGCCAGCGCAATTTGTGTCTCGGACTCGGACTGCGACTCGGCGGCTATTGGCGTGCCATTAACTTTCGCGCTTGAGAAAATTTAAGATGTTCTTTGTGTATGCCTTGAAAGAGCTTCAACTTTAAGCACTCACGACTGCCAATTGTTGCGAGCAGCAAACAAAAGCTGTGGGGCCAACAGGGACAAACTGAAAAAAAAAAATGGGACTCACCGGAACCAGAAACCGACGTACTTCCGCCAGGGCGTACGCAATGCGAGCGTGCGCCTCAGCGGGTGCCGCAAAGGTCGAAATCTCAACGTGCAGGTCCTCAAAGAGATGGGCGTAACGGCTGTCGCCACTGGCCCGCAGCTCCTCCTCCTTCCGGCGGTCGCGCATCGATCCGCGTCCCAGCACGGCCATTTTGCACATTGTGTCCTCCTGGAGTCGCTTCATCGAATTGCCCTTCGGTCCCAGCAGCTTGCCAACGAAATTGAACTGACAACCAAATGCCCCAATAAGTAAGCGATTATCGTTAGTATGATTAACAGATATTTGACCTACCTTCGGATGATCCCGCACCGGCACAGCCACCTTCACGGACACCTTGACGGGCTTATCGCGCGTTATGTCCAGCATTTTGAGTTTCTCTGGAAAATTGAGATTTGGTTTAGCAGGCTGAGGTGATATAATAATAATAATGGAATAATTAGTATTTGATACAAGAGGTAGAGGCTGTTTGCCTGCCAGCTGCCAGATAACATTGAAGTTACGTAAATTTCATTGAAAGTGAATTTTCTATTGTACTTAATACTAATCTATATTTGGTATATGCATATATAAATTCCTGGAATTGACTTGACATTGTTTAGTGGCAATTAAACCTCTTTGGCTTAATTTGAAATCTCAATTTCCGCTGCCTGTTGGACGACAATAGCAGGCTCAGGCTTTTGCTGCCCAAGTATCGGACGTCAGCTCGCTGTTAGTCAATTCCTGGTATTGTCTTGCTGCTTTGATTATTGACAGGCTATTAATGTATTTCCTGACTAGCTTTCATTAATAATCTGAAAACTTGTATTGTAATACTTCATCATGTATATAAAGCGTAGACTAATATTAATATCCTTAGAACTTTCCTAACAATATTTTGACTAAGTCATGTTGGGAACAGAGGCAGAACCTCTGCTCTGTCTGCAGTATTCATGGAACTCTCTTTAACTATTTCCTTTGACTTTTCTATATATATTCTTAATATTTAATAGCTCCTTGCTCACCACTCTTTCTGTAAACCCTTATAAATATCATATCTACCTTAGTTAACTATAACTTGTTTTTAGTTGCCAAGTAAGATACATGCATATATTAATCAAGATTAAGATTAAAAGTTTTATGAAGAGGGAAATTCAGTGCCTACAGCTACTATGACCCTTCGACCCGAATGAGCCGCGAACTGATTTCATCAGAGTTGCAAAATGTGTAAAAGTTGCAAGTGTGGTCTGGTCTGCTCAGGTCGGGTGAGAAGATTAACACAGTTGACTTTGACAATGTATTCGAGTGTTTATCAGATAGTTAGCTGACATCCTTAATCAAACTGTCAGAGTCAGTTGCTCTTGTCGTTGTCGTTGTCGTTGTCGTTGTTATTGCCTTCAGTTGAGCTGCTCAGTCCAAGTCATGTGACCCTTGAACCGAGTCAGTGTCTGGCTGAGGTAGATAATTCCTTTTGGATTCTTCGTTTTTAATGTTTGTAACTAATTAAGCAAAATGCTTCTGCACACAGCCAGCTCAGAGCGACACTGGTGCGGGGCAGCGGGCAACTGAAAGGGACAAATCTGTTGACATGCCCAAACATGAAAACATTTTTGTTTGCTCTTCAGCTCAAGTCCCGGCAAGGCTAGGGCCCGGTAAGCCAAGACAAGAGCCTGCACACACACACACACACACACACACACATACCTATACATTTATACTGACACTCATTAGCAGTGAAAATGGCTTTCTTAACACCTTTGTCACTGCTGCTGCTGCTGATGTTGGTGTTGGTGTTGGTGTCTCTGCCCCCTGCTTCCGATGACTGACTGTCGCTGGCGCTGGCTCTGGCTCTGGCTGATTCTGAATATGTCGAGTTGTCAGTTGCTGTAACATACGTAAGTAGTTTGCAGTTGTCAGCAGAGTGAGTGCACTTTGCCGGCGCACACCCAGACACTTACACACACACCTGCTCAGGCCTGTGACTGACTGTGTGTGTGTGTGTGTGTGAGCGTGGGTGATGTATTTTGGTACTGACAAATGCATAAACAGTCAAACGGTAAGTGCAAGAGCGAGCAGTTGCCCCAGCCAGTGTGTGTTTGTGTTTGTGTCGTCTATTTGTGTTAATTGTTGTCATTGCCACATCAAAAGCACGCTTCATCATCATCATCATCATCTCCACTGTCCGTGGCATTTTATACATGCGGGAAAAACTTCCAAGACGCACGTCGCTCTCTGTACATATCCTATATACTATATATTCATATGTTTATATACATATCCGCCACCACATACATATGCGTATACAATATTTTGCATAATTTAACTGGAAAGCATTTGGGGCAACGGTGCGTATGTGTCATGTAAATTTGGCATCAAAATATTTGCATACATGCATAAATTTGAGATGAGTTTCAGAACATGCTGGCAAGCCTGTTGATTAATTACACCCATCGCATAATTCCCTAAAAGGACTTTTGTGTTTATAATTAAGTTAATTAATTATAATCATTAAAGCAGAGCATAAACGAACAAGCTTACCCATACTAAACGAAATATTTAACACTGAGCTTAAGCTCAAAATTATTATACGTATACGTAATATTGTTGATAACAAAAAAATATATATTTAAAGTAATGTTTGGGTATGTATTAATATGCTGTTAACATATACTTTAACAGTTATGTTAATATTTCGATAAGACTTTGAGAATATTGAAGAATTTTGCACTGAGCTGAAGTAAGTAAGTAATACACATGAATATATATACAAATTGATTGGTCTGGTATCAAGAGTTTTATCAATACAGCAACGTCGCAGTATGCTCCCTCTGGCCACAAGGTCAAATGAATAAATGAATCTGTTAGAGAATTAATTAGTGAGACAAAATCAAAAAGCTGTTTTGAAATTGTATAAAAGCAGAGGGTGATGAATGTTTTCAAAGTTGTAAATGTTTAAATTATTCAATTTTTCCATTTTTCTATTGAATTTAAATGGAAAGCATAAACAGTTTGGATTCTGTCTGTGTGATAATTCCTTTATGCACTAGATTCATTCTTCTATTTGGCCAATTGCTTCAATCAAATTGTTGATTTGGGTCAGAAGCCACACAGTGAGTCCGTCTGCACTTTTCTATACAAGAAGTGAGTCAAGCTCGAAACTCGAATCAGTCTGGTCTGATCAGGCTGCTTAAGCATGTATATAAAGTTTTCTTTGTAGAAAATTTTGATTGAATTAGGGCATTCATATTAAGCATTAAAATATTTAAGAACATACTATGTGCATATAGCTCCATAGTCAACAGATGTTCAACTGAATACTGGAGAAAATTACTATAATTAATATATATAAAAAAAATAAAAAAAATATATTAATAATCATATAACATATAACAATTTAAACACAATCAATTCTCTTGCTTCTTATGCAAACAATAATCTCATAAAAAATAATATTATATAAAACTTTCAGCATTTACTCAAAATGTTCATTACATTATGTGCATCAAGTGTCGGGGGTGTGGCAAGTTTATCAGTAAAATATATAATAAAATTTAATAAATTTCAATGCATATATATATGTTTTTTGTGTATATTATTAATATATTGCATGGGAATTTTCTTTTCGTGACGAGCGCCCTTTGGGCAAACGTTGAACTAATTACGTAATTAATTTCCGCTTTATGCATCGCATATGCATTTAAAATCCATTTAATTGGCATTTGGCCAGGCAGCAATCTATTGATTTTAAGCGCCACGACCACACCGAACAACAATTATTATAATCATTATTCGTTTACAGTTAACGGGGGCTGACAATAATTTTATAGGGCTGCCTCCAGCTGGGACAGCAGCGGACATAATGGGGCTGCGGGAAAAGTTTTTTCCTATTGTGAGTGGGTTGTTCCATTGGCTCCAGCAGGTCAGGTGAATGCAAATTTTTTGGTACTCTAATCTTGTATAATTTATGGGCAAAAGGCCATTAAGCTAATTAGGTATGCATTTCAGGGGCCTCGATTGCGCTGCGCGAACTGCTGTTCCAACTATTTTCTCGCCCTTCGCCCTTCCCGCCGCCCTTCCCGCCGCCCTTCCCCTTATCAGATTGCATTAAGTGCTGTTTTTTTTATGGGGGCAGATGTAAAAGTGTTTTTGGCATTTGTCTATGTGCGGGCTGCCAAAAAAGTGCCACAAATGCTAAAAAGTAAAATATTTCAGGAATGTGGCTCCTGCGAGGGCAGCTCCAAGTGCCGACTCGATATGGGCCACAGATAAGCGCATTGGATGCGTAATCAAACTTAATTTATAGTTCCGACAATCAGTGAACTAACTGAATATGCAACAAATATAGTCGGAGTTGACAGCCAGCCAGTGAGCCAGTGAGCCAGTGGGAGCGGCTCACTTCCTGTGTGAAGAGGCCTCAGGACAGATGCTAAACATTTGCTCAGTCATTGCAATTGTTTCCGTTGCCAAGTTGTTGAGCAGCATTTGCCTTTTGCTTCGCATATTTTTCCATTTTTCCATTTCTTTTGTGTTTGCTTTCGTTTGGCTTTTCCAGGTCATTTGTTTGTCCGGAAAACAGTTCCGTGTGCCTGTTGCCCGTCTCTCAACAGAGCTCCTGCTCCTGCCCTAGCCCATGCCCCTGTCCATGCCCGAGGGGCAGACACTTGTCTTAACATGAGGATTTGCCCTGACTCAACCCGTGACCCTCAACACTTCAACGAGCTCCGAGCCCTCTTCACAGTGTGAGCATGATTTATTTGCCTTTAATAAAAAGGCACACCTGAATTTAAATAAATTACATTCGCCCATCAAAGGCCCAACCATATACAATTTCCCCAACATAAGTTCAAATATCCGATGCTTAATTAAGTCCACTCAGCTAAGATTGATTTATTCTCGATAATGGAGGTTAACCCTATCGATTTACATAAGCGTATGCTAATGCTCAAAAGCTTTTAGTTTTAGCTTTGGATTAGATATAGATGTTTTATAGCCCGATTATGTGGTTTCTGTTTAATAATCGGGTTTCTGTTCTGTTTATTAAATATGTTTATTATATTTAAGCATTTTATTGGAAGAATTTAATTTAAGTAATATACTATATTCATATATTCATATGTGTAGAGCAGCTGCTCTCTAAATTTCACCTTTCTTATTTAAGAGAAATATTATTTGGGTATGGAAGGATATGGTATGGTGTAGTATGGTTTGACGTGATATTATATGGTATGGTATGGTATGGTATGGTATGGTATGGTATGGTATGGTATGATATGGTATGATGTATTATGATATGATGTGGTATGATATGGTATGGTATGATACGGTTTGATATGGTATTTTATGTTTTGATTTGGTATGGTATGGTATGGTATGATGTGGTATGATGTGGTATGATATGGTGTTATGGTATGTTATGGTATGATATGGTATGTTATGGTTTGGTATGGTAAGGTATGGTATGGTATAATGTGGTATAGTTTGGTATGGTATGATATGATACGGTATGGTATTGTATGGTATGATAAGAAGTGGTATGGTATGATATGATATGATATGGTATGATATGGTATGATATGGTATGGTATGTTATGGTATGATATGGTATGGTATGGTATGATATGATATGATATGGTATGGTATGATATGGTATGGTATGATATTATATGGTATGGTATGGTATGGTATGATGTGGTATGGTTTGGTATGGTATGGTATGGTAAGGTATGGTATGGTATGGTAAGGTATGGTATGGTATGGTATGGTAAGGTATGGTATGGTATGGTATGATACGGTATGATATGGTTTGTTATGGTATGATATGGTATCATATGGTATGATACGGTATGATATGGTATGACTATTGCTTACAACACGCATAGCTAGTATGCTCAACGTATAAATGACTTTAATGGCAATTCCCTATAGAAAATACTATAATTTCATTGCTCTCCTTAACTCTTTTTAACATCATACAAAATATATTATCAGAAATTTCAAGCAAATTTTGTCCTCATCACAATCTTCAGCGAAGGTCATGTTCAGCTTCGATTCAATTGCAAATAAAATGCCAAAATTGTTAGCTTCACTCAAGCCCAAGTCGCTGGCAATTACAAAAATAACTTATCATGGC
This sequence comes from Drosophila nigricruria, assembly GCA_037075265.1. Taxonomy (NCBI): domain Eukaryota; kingdom Metazoa; phylum Arthropoda; class Insecta; order Diptera; family Drosophilidae; genus Drosophila; species Drosophila nigricruria. Next base: position 4,507,864 of record JBAMCI010000131.1, on the reverse strand, counting down.
AAATGTGGGCATTCTTGTTGAGAATCGAGACGTATTGATTACAATCAAACAAATGTAACCCGCTGTAACCCGCCGTCCGTGGTGGTAAGTGCGTGTAAAAGGCTTTGTTGGTATTAATTCGGTTTCCCTTTGGCTGCTTATCGCAAACATGAGCGTATAAAAAATAAAACCCCTGCGTTAAAACGCAAAATAAGACCCAAAGGAAACCAGACGCCTTGGGTCAAAGTCAATGGCAATGGCAAAGCAGCGCCATGGCAATGCCAATGGCAATGGCAATGGCAATGGCAATGGCAATGGCCAATGGCTCATTTAATCGTTTTGCGAAAGTCTTTTCGGTGCTCATGAGAGACGGTCTTTGGCTCTGGTTTTTGGCTTAACATTTCCATGCCAAATACCCAAGGGACGGATTACCAAAATGCGGCTCGTTAGTCAAAAAAATGTGCTGCCCAAGAGCTTACACGCCGCAGCGGCGACGAGGACATCAAACATTCAAAGAACATTTGCCCCCTCGTTACGTTACGTTACGTTGCGTTGCGTAGCGTTACGTATGTATCCTTTTCTCTGCTTTTTTATATTTTATTCTCTCGTCTTGTAGATGCTGGGGCGACGGCTTTGTTATTTTAAACTTCAGTCTTGGGCAAATTGAATTTGAAGAAAAAACGAGCATCCTTCTGACTGGGACAGAGTTCGTTCTGTGCTGGATTTATGTACTTTCTGAGATACTTTCTTTTTGTTGTTGCTGTTGGTATCTATGTTAGGCAGAGCGCCAAGGCTTAAGATTTCGGTGCGTGGGTAGTGGGGCTTTGCCTAATGAGCTCAAATGGGGGCAGAGAAGCGAAAAGTGCGAGTCGACGACAAATAGTTTTGTTTTTCGTTGCTTATCACCGCATGACGTAATCTGCTTGTATGCTTATGATTAAATTTCGGCGTGTTCGGTGCTGGATATCGGTAACAGCCAGTGCGACGACAGTTTTTACGACATCAGGATGCCAGTCGCTTTATGTCCTTCCTTAACTTTTGCACAAACAAGTCGCAAGTCGAAAAGGTAGCTGAATGTGAGCAAAGCAAAAAGAAAAAAACGCTCACATCTCGCCAACTTCGTTCGACGTTTGCTTAGCTCAGCAGCAGCAGCACGAGTCGGGCTGTGTGGAAATTCGTGTGGCGCCCCACACACACACACACACACACACACACAGTCGGCATGAGTCTTTTCCACACCACATCTAGACACACACACACACAAGCTGCTGGCGCTCAAGTTTACTTTGCGCTGTTTGAATTTCTTTGCCACCCCGAATGGGTACTTGCAGTTGGTTTGGCGTTTGATTGTTCTTGGAGCTGTTTAAGCTGTTGGAGACTAGAGAGAGAGAGTTCTTTTTTTTTTTTTTGTAAAAAATAACATAAGTCATAATGCGACCAATGCAGAGAAAACAATAAAAACAATGTAAATCTCAGTGACACTTTCACTCAGCTCGCATTGGAAGGAGCTGAAGAATTTGATAGTAAATAGAGACGGGAGCAAAAAACATTGTTTAAGGTTTTAGTTTAAGAATCTCGTTATACATTCAATATTCATAGAGCTTTAAACATTCTTAAATATTTTTTGTATTTGACTTTATTCAGTTTGCTCTACAGTTGAGTAACTGAGTTGGTCTCTCTCTATTGCTCTATTGAAAGTTTGTGCTCGAAGCCCTTTGGTATACGGCGAGCTGGTAGAATTTTCTATTACTTAAATACATATATGGGAGAGTAACTGTTAAGTTATTTGAGTAGCATTTAAAGTTGGAGCTATAAGTGTGTGGGAATATCGCTCTCCCTATGCTCGCTTTCTCTATGTTCTGTGTGGTTTCTGTGCGCTTACTTACTGACTAAATGTCTCAATGTATAGATATATATTAACATTTGCAATACTTTCTGAACAAACCTCGTATATATGCATATACCCAATCAGGTAATGCCCAAGAGTTCTGCTTTGATCTGTTTTCTGTCGGTCCGACACTTCACATTCCTCTGTATATTCAGTATATTCAATATTTGCTCTTTTCTGTCAACTATGTTATCTATTTATTATTAGCTATAGACTTAGCCTTATATGTTTATTTATTAAATCTATTTACGCTTAGCTTACGACTCATGTTTCAGTATTTGTTTCCCCATCATATTTGACTTGTATTTTCTCTGCAATCCCTTTAAATTTTATAGCTTAGAAAACTTTTCGGCTTTTTAGCACTTTATTTATCAAATTAATAATAAATTTAGTTTTTGCACATACTTTTACTCTAGCTCTCATATTCGATTAAGCGCTGCTGTGTAGTTGGAATTTAAAAGTTTTGACTTTTATTGCATACCTGAACTTTTGAGGGCACGTTCCTCCTGGGTGCTTAAGCTGGATTTGGGTTCCATTTTATGCTTCGGATTCTGCCAGCAGCAACTGCAAGCAAAGAAGTCAAATAATCAATGTAAGTACATAATAATAGTTTGCTCTGGCATTTTTAAGTTCTTCAGTGAACCGACCAACCGCCCAGCCCCGCCCAGCCCAGCCCAGCCGAGTTTGAGTTAAGAGCTTAGGGAAAAGTTTGCAACATTTGATTATACAAGTTGGGTAAGTAGTAGCTAAGACCATCATCGACGCAAATACGCTTATGGGGCTTACGACTTATAGCTGAAGCGAGAGTCTCGGAGCATGTTCCGCTCTATCGGTCTATTTGAATATTTTGTTGACAAGCTGAGGAACATATTTAAATCAAATCAAAGTTTCAATGAGCCATTTAGCAAAACAATTCATGTCAAGTGGCTTGTTCAACGCTTTGTAAACAATGCCCTTTCGTGTGAGCCCGTCTTGTATTACATCACAGACCGACAGACACAGAGAGAGACAGACAGAGAGAGTGTGTTAAATGGCCCACATGCGAGAGTTTGGCCAACATATTTGGGCACAGGGTTCGTTCGAGCAGCAAGTATCAAGTATCAGTTTTCATAGTCAGCAAATACTTCAATCGAATTCACGCCAACATTTATCCAGCTACATAGAGAGTATCTCTTATATATATATATATATATTTGCATATATATATACATGAATATCAGCAGCGATATTTGCACAAATCGACGACTTGCTTAATGGAATTGATTTTGCCTCGTGGCGCATTTTTGGCCCAGTTTGACTGGCGGGCGGACAGATTGCCGTTGCCTCTGGATAATTGCCAGCACGGTCCATTAATTTCTAGAGTATCGCAATATAAATTTATATAAATATATATATATATATATACATCAAATTACAGCTGATGTAATTTTCGTAGCTATAAACCTGTGCATCATGCCGCCTAATTGCCTTTTATGACAACGCGAAACATTTGTCGACGCGCCTCTAAAAGCCCGCCGACTACCTGGGACGATGAAATCGACGAAAGGATAATCGTGGGAGCAGTTCTTAAAATTAATGATAGCGTGGGCCTGACAATCCCTGACAATGTTGTTTGTCATTGTTGGGGTTTTTTTCGCTGCTGTTACTTTTGTTCTTCCATCTAGCTGTAGTAGTAGCTTGCCTCTATTTATTCCTCTTTCTCTATCTCTCACTCTCGCTCTCTCTCTCTCGTTTGTCATCCTACTTTCTGAGTTTGACGGATTTGTGCGCATTTTCAGATTAATGCTGCGATTATTGTTTACCGTTGGAATTGTGCACAGTGGTGCGTATACGTAATTTTATTTGTTGTCTATAAAACTTTTTAATCTCGGCGATTGTCGTTTATGCAGAAAATTATAATTTGTAGGCATTTAAAATGCGACAATTGTGGAAGGAAATTGTTATAAGACTAATCATAATTGTGATACAAAATATTTAGAATAATACTAATTATAATAAGCAGAACTGGCAGAGGAGTGAGGTCTGTTTAGAGACTATATATAATTTAATAAATATTAATATTATATATATATTGATAATTATTAATTTATTTATAGTAATACTCACTAGTAAAATAACTAAATAAAAGACTATAATTTAAATCGATATATATAAAAAATAAATAATATCCATAAAATATAATATTCATGTATTCAACTGAATATCTCTCTTATTTTTCCATATTTTCTACCTTTTCACCTGTGACTATGAGAACAAAAGCTTTTCAGAGTCAAACAATAAAACAGATGTTTCAGTTGTTCAGTGCAATGCAATTGATCCACTGTGCAGTGGCAAAGACGACATTTGCAGGAGCGCTGTCTTTTATATGCAAAATTTAACCCAGAATAGAGTCCTGTGCGCTTGGTGGGTTAGTGGGTTGTTGTTTGCTGGGTCGGCGGTGCGGTGGTGCGATGGGTAGTCCGCATTCTTCTTCATTTTGTTAGAGTCCCGTGCACTCTCGTCGCTCTCGCTTTGTATAGCTTCGCACGCACGATTTAAGGATAACGAGGACGGAATGCAGGAAGCGAGGCAAATATTTACACAGTTGGATGATTTAGATAAAGAAGACATGAACATGAACCATAAAACGAAGAAGCCGAACAGCGAGCCAGCAGAGCGGTGAGGCGACGCTGAAGCTGACGCTGACGCTGACGCCGGCGCCGGCGCCGGAAGGGGAAAATAAGCCCGAGACATTATAAAAGTGGGTTGGCATTATAAGGGATAAAGAAATTTGAATACAATGAAGAGGATTTGGGAAAGCCGTGATTGCCGAGCGTCACTTCTCAGCTGCCTTTGTGGCCTGCCAGCAGCAGCAGCAGCAGCGACAGCAACAGGAAAGCCACATAAAACACAAATAAAACAAATTCTTATCAAAATTAATGCAACTATCGTGTTCCCGAATCGGCAACATAATGACCGCTCAGACAATGCCAACCTGTCAATCACTCAGTCCTCCGGCATCGAAGTGCGCAATTAAGTTGCAGCAGTTTGAACTATGTTCATCTAGTTGAAACAAGCTGCACGTTTCGGCTTTTGCTTTAAGCCATACTCGTATGCAAAACACGAATAATTTATGCAAGCAAACGAAGCGAAGGAATGAAAAAATAAAAGGAATACGAAAATGAAAATGAAACCGAAATGGAAATGCAAATGCTGATAAAAGAGTATGTGTGTGTGTGAGAGTGTGTGTGTGTGAAGGTGTGCTCGGATGCATAGAGTATAACAACAGCCAGCATGTTGTAGTACGCACACAGACACCTGTGTCCGGGTTCCGAGTCCTTGTGCTGGTTCTGGCTCTGGCTCTGTTACTGGTTCGGGTTCTGTTTCTGAGTCCTGCGCCTGTTTCTAGTTATGTCAAAGGTGAATATATTCGTGTGCCCCGTGGAAGCCGTATGCCCACAAAGAGCCGCCGCACGTGCCAATGGCCCAAATGCATACGCCGGATGGGCGCATGCCGGAGCGCATAACATATGAGAGCGAAATTCGTCAGCTTCGCACAGCATTTAAATTATTTGTGTTTGTGTCAACATTTGGAATTCCATAAATTTCAGCCAGTCGATGCATACGAAATCGCATCAGGGCAGCTGCAACAGCAACAGCAACAACAAACGCACACAGCTCCCAGCCCAGACCCAGTTGCAGCTTTGAGTTCTAAACCCAATGCCCGCCCACTTTTGCACTTGTTTGTTTATTTGCTCACTCGTTTGAGCATATGAAATACTGTATTGAAATATATGCGAGTATTCAAATGCATGCTCTCTCGCACTCACACACACACTCTCTTACTCTCTCACTCTTTTTTGCTTTTTCTACACAATTGCCCCGCCCGTCTGTCCGGCTGCATTGTCTATGAATGCAGCTAGAATTCCTGACCGGAAATTGTTTCACAAATGCTGGCCAATTAATTTGAAAAATAATCGAAAAAATTGTATACCGAGAAAGAGAAAATAAACAAAGAGCGAAAGCGTGCAAAATGAATTGAAAGCCCGTGAAATACTTTTTCTTTCCATTTTGTTATGGGAAAAAAGAAGCGAATAAACCGAACTCAACAATAGAAAAGCGAAGCATAGAAATCTGCTCTGCTGCATTCCAGCTATAAACTAATCAATTTTTAATAACTAACAAATAAAACTAACGACTAAAACCAATACAAAAAGCAATTATTTTTTTCAAAAATATATTTATTCGAACTGAATTGAATTGAATTTGAATTATTTGAACCAAGATAGTTAGGTAAAAGGTAAAAGGATTTACTTAGATCAGAAATATAATGCCCTAGGCTTTGTCAACTTAATATATGAGCTGTTTTAGTGTAAATGAATTTTTTTTGCTAAGTTTAGAGGCAATTAAAATATGGAAAGCAAATATTATTTTTACGAAATTTTTAAAATTTATTTATATTGAAAATTATTATAAATAATTATATATATTTATAAATAATGATATGTGTAAATATTATTGTATATTATCAATTTCCATAATTTTAAAAAACTTTGTCACGTTCTGTTGGCCGAAGGATATATTTACAGAGGATAACAAGGGAAGGCCAAGAGAGTAAGTCAAGCTGATTTTAGCTACTATTCATATGCCCAATTGCTTTAAATATATAATTTTTATTAATTTAAATTTATAAACAAGTTAAAGGAAGTCCAAAGTAAAACACTAGCTAAATTTAGTAGTTTTAGCTTAAACTGTGAAAAATGTAGCTTTAGTCAGAATCCCCGAGAGCCATATTCATTTGCATAATTGTTTTCATTTAAAAACGAGCATAGTCTATACAAATATTATGCGCAATTAGAAACTGGTACAAAATATATGATATACAAAATGCCCCGCCCCAAGTAGGAGTGTCCAAAAAGAAATATACGAGTGCATATGCCAAATAGCTCCAGTTTCAGTAGCAGAAAAATGTTTGACAGATATTTAGATGAACAGACAGATAGACAAATAGACAGCTGGACAGACAGACATATGTAGAGGCGAATATTTTTGCTTTTGTAAACTCGCCCAGCAAAAATAATTTAATTTGAAATTTTTAAAAAACATTTGCAACAAACAAAAAAACAAAATTTTATAACTAGTTTGAGGCAAAGTTTTAATATTGCTTTTGCTGTTTGCATAGCAACGCATAAAGACATGTGGAGCTCTAACTCATTAAAGTTGGTTAACTTCTGGCTCTATATGCATACATATATTTATGAAAATTTATATATATATTATATCAAATTTCAATTCTACTCTAATGCAAAATTTTGTGACTCCTATACTATATACTCTATATAATTACTACCAACATGTTAGCTCCTACTTATGTGTATCAAAAATTCTAATTTTTGCTAGAGTTAAACCCCAAGTTTGGGCCAGTTGAGCTCCCCTTTGGCCGCCTCAAATAGGGCACAAAAATAGTTGAGTGACCCGATAACCTTTTTGAGAATTGAAATGTGGCTGGGCGGGCATACATACTTATATACATCTACCTAAAGCATATGCACATACATTAAAAGCGAGCAGCTAACATACATAATCGCATGTATGTATGAATTGTTGTTGTAATACAATAATGTGCATATATAAATAGCCGTACAAAGCAAAAGTTTTGCCTTTATTGTCCGCACTGTGGTTGTTTGTTGCTCACACACACACACCCGAAAAGTAAAAAAAAAACCTAAAAAGGAGAACCGCCAAAGGTCCTTTGTGCTGAATATATTATAGACAGCGAACGACCATATTCATGGTTTTCAAATACAGTTAAGGTCTTCTTGTGGCTTTTTAAAGTACGACTTTTTGCGGTTCAGAGCGAGCTCTTAAAGGTAAGCTCCAATATATAGAGCACATGTACTTATTAAGTGTGTGAGTGGCACGGCAAATTGGAATGCATTAATAAACAGTCGGCTCATAATTTATCTAAATTAGTTTTGTTCTGTCAAGCGCTGGCCAGAGATCAACAAATAAATGACACACCATTGCCCCACTGTGCCACACTGTGCCACACTGACCCACTCCCCCATTGGTCTGCTCGAAGCTGTCGGCTATAAGAGTGAGATAAATCAAAGGCAATTACAAACATTCATTCTCGTTTACTGTCTGTCTCGTGGCTGCCTCGAACCCCTCTGGGTGAGTTTTTCAGAAAATCCATATGTATAAGTAATCTGGCCACACACACACACACACACACACACACACACACACACATACATTCACCCATAGGTGCTGGCTGGCCATCGAATTTGCCTGGCGGCTGTCTTCGTAGGTCCGAGCAGAGTAAATAATTAAGCTTATTTCCCAGCAGTAATTAAGCTGCTTCAGGTGCACAGCCGTCATTCATTAAGGCTTTAATGCAAACTGATTACCAGTCGAACGAACTGCAAACTCCAAGTCCAACTCTTTGACCAAACTTAAACAGCTCTCAATGTTTCTCAATATTAAATGCAAATAAATTCAAGTGTTGACCAAGCAAAATGTTCGCTAATTACACAATAAATTGCCAGTTCTTATGCCTGATATACAAACACAACAGCAATAACTGAAGTAGACCAGCAGCAGGAATCAGGTAAAGTTGTGTAATTAACACTCGAAAATCATTTGTAAATGTGAAAAGTTTCTTAGTCGAGCTCACGCCGCAGATTTTGGGCTGAGTATAAATTTATCATTGTCTATTATGACAAATTTGTGGGATTTCCTTTAAAGTGTATTTATAATCATGGAAGAGCTTTTGATTTTGGGTTTGGCTGTTGGAAATGTTAAATATATTTGATATATATTTCAGTTGTCTTAGATATTTTCAGTATCATTATGTATTTCATTTAGTATTATATTTTATTATTTTTCCAATAGTTTTTCTATTACAAATATTGTATAATTAAATGACCTAGACTTGCTTTGGTATAAGACGCACTCATATAGAATTTTAATCATATTTAAACCTTTTTAAATAAAGTAGTTAATATATACATATATACTCGGGTGACCAGATCGGCCTCAGGCCATTCCGGGACGGTCGACGACTTTGTTGCAAAAAACTGCTTATCTGCGCTGCTTGCCTCAATAAAATTCTTCACTTGTCTTGACAAAAGCGGGACATGTCCCGGAATTCCAGGACGTATGGTCACCCTAATATATACTAATCACTAATCTATATATATCTATATAATCTATATTCTACGCCATGACAGCTGCCTCCCGCTGCAATTGTTAAATTATCAGATATTTATCAATAATATCAACAACACACACATTTCATACCATTTATTCACAATCAATACTAAGCAAATAAAATTCATTTATCAAAACCATAGTTTTAATAATTGTCTAAAAGATTGTTTTATTGTCAATTTGTCATGCTGAAATGCTCTAATAAAACAATAAAATCAAAGTTTAGCCAATGGCTAAGACTGATTTATGCAATATTCTCGACTGTTGATGACAATAAATATTATTTAAATTTGAATTTCTTGAGTTTATCCTTAGGCTATGCAATGTTGCTTACCGTTGGAGCCGAAGAAATATCGTAGATTAATTCAAATGGAATCGTATAAAGTTTTGCCGCGTAAAAGTAATCCGCTGGAGTTGTCGATTTAATTGCGAAACATTTATCTCAATTTTCGGTAGCGACACTTTAATTTTCACTTTGCGTTCACAAGTGCCTGGAAGTGCTTATTTAATGCTTTATTCATTTGCTGCAAACATTTGCACATCCACCAAATTCATCAGGGCTGATTAAAGATGCATGCTCCGAGGGACTCGGGAGTCGGTTGAGGGAGTCCGGATGTCGGGCGACGGTAGTCGGTAGTCGGGAGTCGAGCTGTGCACTGTTTGCCCGAGGTGCGAAGACTTTGTTCGCTTTTAATTTAAGTCTGGTTGACAAAAAACAACAAAGTAAACAACAACGGCGGCACTACAGACACAAATACATATACAGATACAGACACATATACATCTACATCTACATATATATCCCGCGGGCCTCAGATAATGTCATCCGATTGGGGAGCCTCGCGAGAGCAGAGCGCGCGACGATATCAACAACAAATACGTAAAACGACTACGTTTACGGCAACGACTACTACGGCGTAGACGTACCAACTGTTTGGCTAAGTACTCCGCAGACGACGCCACACGGCACCCACAGCAAAACCGCCAGCGACAACTTTCACTGCCTGGCAGTTGGGACCAGGCTGAATGCGAGCAAGCGGGCGGGCGGTCGGGCGGCAATGTGTGTTCCCAGCACTTGACACAAGATAAACAATTTGTCTCTGCAACGCGCGTCCAAATGGGCAGTTGGGCTTGGCGCCAAACACCTGAATAGAACAGAAGCAGACTCAGACTCAGAATCAGATACTGAACTGCACTGCAGTTGAATGTGGTGGGCCTGGCTCTAACTTTGACTAGACTGACCGACTGACTGACTTGGGAGCAGCTACACTGGCGTCCCAGCATTGCCAGTTACTGAGCACATCTCACTGCCGAGTTATCCCGATTGGTGAACCGTTCCGTCAAGAGCCCAGCGCGCAACTGATACGACAGCAACAAACTCTGCACTGCCATGGCCCAAAACAAAAACCCATCTGCTGCTGCTGCTGTGGATGCTGAGTTACATTTGGCCGAGTCTGCGCAGATAAGTCTAAGCGAATCTCTTGTCTTTTGTATACTGGGTACAGATTGTTATGCTTTGGTCTGTTAGATATGCATTCCTTTCAAGTTACTTGATTTAGTTTGGGAATATTAAGGAACAGGCATGTGCTTAAGTTTTGATAACAAAATTTTAAATATATTTGTAGCTTATTTTTTCTTTATTTTAAAATTATAAGTGAGAAGGATTTCAGTCTAAAAATATTAAAATAAGTCTAAAAATGTATCTATTGATCATAAATCAATTTAATATATGACTTATGTTTATATGGAATATATATATGGAATATATCCTTTGAAAGTTTCTAACGCTTTTAGTTGACTGAGTTGTTTTTCTTGAGTCATATAAGTACTGATGTTGTTCAGAATAAAGTTATAAACTAATAACGACCAGCTGCGAGCAAGGTCATAGATTGCTGGATTGGCAAAATTCCCTTCATTGTGTTGTGATTTGTCAATTCTTTCTTTCCTTTTTTCTCTCTCTTGCTTAAGTCGCTTTTACTACTACTACTATTTTTGAATTATTTTATTTTCTACACTTAAGATTCTCTAAAAATCTATCATAATTCAATAATATTTTGTTGACACTCCCTTTGTCTACGTATTTAAATAAACAAAACAAACTTTAAGTTTAACTATATCATATACTGATATACTACAAGTTATATCTAAGAATTTCAATTAAATTTCTGTTTAATAAATTCTAATATCTACTTTTTTTAGTCAGCCGATTGAGGTCAGGCAGCTCAACTTATAGAAACATATCTCACTTACGTCACTTCATTGGTCACAACTTAATCAATTCATATTTCTAATCAGCCTTAGAGCAGCTTTCTCATCTCAACTTCTGTTTTCGTTTGCCAAATGATATTCTCTGGGTTCAATGATAAGATAATATGATAAACTCAAATCTTATTTTCACATTTTTTATGGCCAACAGCTGGCTGTAGCTGGAGTAACGAATTTGCCAGTGCGGGGATTACTGCAATTCAAAAAAGTCGATTGTTTTCATTTCTTTTCCTTTTATGGTGCAAAAGCAGTTTAAGTTTGGCTTTATGAAACTAGCTGGACATGGCCGTAGGCAAAATAAATTTGCATACACTTTTTCAATGTTTTCAATGGAACAAGTATATTGGACAAAAAAACAAAAACAAAGGGGGTAACAAAACATATATATAGAGAGAGAGGGAGAGAGAGAGGGAGAGAGAGAGGGAGAGAGAGAGAGAGAATGGGCAAAACAAAAACAATCAGCCGTGAAGCTGTGGCCACAACGGCTGTCCGAAAATGTGCGCTTGTTCACGCTCGTTATCCTTGTGGCGTATGTGTATTCGTATTTCGGTGTTGCCAAGGTCCACATATCCACAGCACAGCGTCGAGCACAATACGCTCTGGGCCTTATTTGGTTACCGTTCAATGCACCAGGGACTCTTCTCCTATGTATGACAAACAAACATAAACATTGTGTGCTGAAATGGAGACCGTAAAGTATCGTATATTCAGCTCCTTAGCCAGAGCGGCCAGAGCAGCCAGAGCAGCCACACCAGCCAGGCTAGCTGGCCGAAAGTGAGTGAAGGGTCGCTGCCATGTTTGCGTGGAGCACTCTAATTAAAATTTTTGCCCCCGGCTGCAGTGCACCCGAAATACTTTACGAGGCTAAAGTCCAAAAAAACAAAAAAAAACCAAAAAAAAAGAAAAGAAAAACTAAACTAAACAAGTGGCAAACAGCTTAATTTGGTCAAGTCAGGAAATGTAATAAACTCGCGCCCAAGGCGCATTATTATGACCATGTCCGTACGTCAGCTAAATGAATTTACGGCGCACATACTCAGCCCTGTTTATGGCTGCTCTGATGCATGGATATGTAATTTGAAAGATTTTCAAAACTGAGGCAAAATGTGTTAATTAGACAAAGTTGTAGTAGAAGTAGACTAAGCAGACTTCTTGAACTGATTTATGGCTTAGTTGGCTTCAATTTACAACATTTTTGAATACCTGTCTCTAACGAGCCATATGATATGACATTGATTGTGTCTTGCCTATTAGCATACATCGACTCACACACACACACACACACACACACGTGTCATAACAGATATATATATGCTGAGGTAAGCTTGGCAGTTGAGTCTGATGCGAATGCAAATGAAATTCGCTTGGATTTCAATTTCAGTGAAATTCATTCATGACAGTCAACAAACAATTTTAATGTAATGCCGAAAAAGGAAAAAAAAATGCTTGACTGTAAGCCAGAAAGCAATTATGCTTCACTTGACAAAACTTTGTCTCCCCTTTTTGGCAAAGTATTAAACGTGCAGACAACGTGGCTCAAATGCCACATCAATTATCTGGCGGAATGTTCACTTATGTACATATTTGAATCATATTGTATAAGGTCTTTGATCAGGGAAACATTAATCTCAAAAACAAACTTAGAGTATTAGATACTGAAGAGATTGTAAGGAAAAGTTTTGGAAATTTTTATATTTAATATTAAATAAAATTTTTTTAAATAATATTAATTTAATTTTTTATATTAATTTTGTGTTGGAAACTTAACTTTTGATCTCTCTCTCTCATCTCTATAATTTAATTCAAATTAAAGTATCAAATATACTTCATTTTAAATTTTAATTGAATTAAATTTGAATTAAATTATTTCATCACAAACAAACAAATTCTAAATGCCAACAAAACATTCCCTCTCACATATTATAAATTATGTTTAACAGCATATTATTTGCAGCATAATTCTGTCAGTTTGATGTGTTATTTTGAAGTGCTTGTGTCATGCATATTACCTGCTCGTGTAATACTAGCTGTTAGCCAGGTAGGTTAGCTCGGCGAGCAGAGACGAGCTGAGCTGAGTGGCGTGTGTCATTAATTGTGCTTTACAAACTGTTTAATTACCTTTAACTGTCACTGTCACATCGTGTCAAACATGTCGGACGGACGGGACGCGTTGACATTCGTTGAAAAGTCTGGAGCGGCATGGATGAAGCATGACCAGGTTGCCCCACTGGCATAGCCCAACGGCACCAAGGCAACTGAATTGCCACTGACAGGAGCAAAGTTTTAATTGATTTCCTGCACTGACAGGACATTGCATTGGGTCGACGCTGCAATGGAGAAAGGCATCATTCATCACATGCACACATATATAAATTTATATATATATAGTATATCTGTATGACATGGGCAACATGGGGTTGGGCGGGGCAATTTTATGCCTGCCCTAAAGTCAGACGGGTTGCGGGCTGCTGGACTGGCTGGCAGGATGCAGCTCTGGCTCCTAAGAAGAGGCCCCAAACTCGTAAAGTTTCGTTTAGTGCAGTGCATTTCTTTGCGGCACAGTTCGCACAGCACTCAAAATAAAGGCAACAAAGTGTTTTGTGTGTTTGCCACTGTGGCAAGCTTGCGACAACACACATAAAGTTGTCAAGCACTCGAGCGTTGCCAAAGCCTGACAGGCTCGTTCTCGGCCTCAGCTACAGACATAGACAGGCTATAGCCAAAGCGGGTGTATGCCTGTGTGTGTGTGTGTGTGTGTGAGCTCGTCGTAGAGATAGAAGCCAAATGTGCCATTTATAATTTAAGCGGGATTAAAGTTTCCTACAATGGCAAACTTGCTGCCTGAACATGCCGCGCGTCAAAAACTTTTTATGGCCGTTGGGGCGGGCAGAACACAGAAAAAAAAAAACAAAAAAATAACGAAACTGAAAACTGAAAACTGTAACTGAAAACGGCCCAAGAGTTGCTAGCAAATTTGACATCAAGGCGGCCCAAAACATACCAAAGCGGATTAGGCGGGAGCAACGGCAGCCAGCAGGCAGTCCGCCCAAGGCGCAGTCAAAGTGCTCTACACTTTCTGTACAGAGATTTTCAGCTGCCGGCAGCAGCGTCCTCTGCTCTGCTCTGCTCTGCTCTGCAGCTGCTGTAAAGCAATTGCAGTTTGGCCTCCATTTTGTTTAGAGTCCACCAGGGCTGTCGGCTGTCGGCCCGGCACGAGCAAAAACACGCGGAAAAGCACGTGAAAAAAAAGGAAAGGAAAACGGAAAACAACGACAGCAACAACAACAGAGCAACAAGCATCAAACACAACGGCCTGCAATTTCGCAAATTGTCTTGAAATGGCAGAAACGTTTTTCCAACCCACCGACCCACCGACCCACCGCAAAGCGCTCGGAAATGCCACCGGCAGTCGTTGGATTAATTATGAAAAATACCCACGCCCGCACAGTGGCATGAGCTGGTTGAGGCTATGCATTGTTGTGAATCGTACACAAAAATGCGCCCATCTCTCGCTCACTCATCACTCGCTCTCTCTCTCGCTCGCTCTTTCAGCTGGGTGGGTCAGCAACTTAATTGTCTGTTAAGTGTCACAGTGCGCACGCAAAGTGAGAGCGCCTGACTCTGGCTATGCAGTCATGGGAGGCTGGGTGGTTGGGTGGCTGGGTGGCTCTGCTCTGCTCTGCTCTGCTCAGTCTCGTGTGTCAGCGGATGTGTGTCGTCAGCTATGTTTTGACACTTGGACGCACTTGTCACACTTCCGGCTCCAACTGCAGCTGTGACAATGCCTACACACCTGCCTTCGCTTACGCCTCTGCAGCTGCACGTCAAGGACGATCATCTAATTTGACGTGCGCTATGCAACGTGGCAATAACTGAATGCCAGAATCTAGATCTCTGCATTGCAATGGCTAATTTGAAATGTGAAGACCGTCGTCTCAAGAGAAATGTTGAGGGTTGAGGCAGAAAATAATGTTTTATTTACATGAAATCCTAGTAAAGAAATGAAAACTTATATGCATATAAAATAAAATAAAACAAAGAGTGCAAACATTAGTATATATTACTCTAGTTTGCTCTATTAAAATAATATATAAAAACAAATTTTATTTAAATTATTGAAATTTACCCAAGCGAGAGTGACATAAAGAAATAACACAAAGAAAAATTTTTTTCCTCAATTCAAACTCAATTTTCTGCCTATGCTTAAAGCTCTGCCAGATAAATTTGCATTGTGCAAGTGACAAGTCAGAAATTGACCCATTTAAGCCATCCCATGGCTATGATGATAAAGAGCTAATATTCTAGTTGAATCTACAGTGTGACAGACTCCTGTGCTGAAGTGCTAAGAGCCGAAAATCGGATGGATGATTTCTTGACTGAAAAGTGCTAGTTGGCCGCATTTTACTGGCTTTGATTTTCAATTACCTCCACTTGATTCATATGCATTGAAAAGATAGCCATTGGCAAGACACTGTCAGCTCAACTGGCACACACGCACACATGTATATGTATATATACATATATATATATGTATATGTATGTTATGTATATATAGCTGCATGAGCGTATGGTCGTTGTACGTGGACGTAGCTTGGCCTTGGGTAAATATTACGGCCTGCGTTGGACATGAATGATGTGCGCTTTGAGTAGAGCATTGTAAAACACTTAACTGAGGCAGAGGCAGAGGCAGCGCATAGTCCAGGGGATTCCTCGACGTACGCCTCTGTCTCTCTCTCTCTCTCCAACATCCAACATCGACATCCGCAACCAAAAGATTGTGCGCAATTCATTCATTGTGGGCTAGATGAAGTGGCAAGCGAACTGGTGCGTTGGCCAGCTGTGTGCACAGCGCATATAACACACTCCATTGAGTCTCGTCCAACACTTCACACTCTTGTGGAAATTACCGAAGCCTTGATTAACTCACCAGCAGCAGCAGCAGTGACCGCAGCTTTTGGAGCACCAACAGCAGGCGGCGTTTGTGGAGCACGTTAAATTGAAATGCATTCCCCAACATCCAACATCCAACATCGACATGAACATGGACACGGACATCAACTGCGAAAGTGATTGTTCAATGGAGCAAGCTGAAGTGTGTTTTCATTTTATTTTTATTAATTAAATTCCACAAAGGTGATTTTCTATTGTGAGCAGCTGAGCTCAAAGGGTATTTTTCGCCTGCTTCTTCTCCATTTTTATTTACAAAAGGACAACGCCCGAAAAAAAAAACCACTCTCATTAGCTAATGGCACGGAATTGCTTTTAGCTGATATGAAACGCGGCTTTAAATGCTTTAAGCCCGGCCTGGAACAAAGAGCTCGGCCTTATGGACGGCCGCAGCACCGCAAAGCTATGCCATTCAACATTTGCTCGCATTGGCAGCAAAGGATTTTCCGCATTTATTGCAATTGTTTCGCTTTATGGTTGTTCGGCTCTACCCTCTACTCTGCTGTGTTTCCATTTCGGGTAGTTTGATATTCTCACTCACATTTGCTGACATGACAAACGAGTTCAACTCTCACTCAATCCATACGTCAATCAAGCTGCTCAACTCTTGACTTCTTTACACCTGAGTGCAAGACTTGAAAGAGCATCCACACTTCGGTGCCAGTCGCACTGCCGTTGACCTTGTTTTTATTTCATTTATTTGGGTTTTGCAGTATTTATTTGCTTTGATAGTGTTTACGTGAATTTTTACTGGAATTTCAGGCTGCCGCAGCAAAAGAAAACATTCGACTTTCCACTCATATTTTTTCCTTTCATTCGACATGAAAATGGAAGAGTACCAAAGTAAACATAAACAAAGCGGAAAAACTCTACGAAAAGCCCAGCCAACCTGCAGCTATTTGCAGCGATTGCCCTTTTAATCCACAGAATGGCTTAAAACTATTAACAAACGAAGCAGTTTTTCATAAGCCTGCAATACAAACTGACGGGCTATAAGGCTGGTGGGATATGTATATATAACTATAGCTCAATGAAATTTGAAATGAAATATTTCTTATATATTATATGAGCATTCTTCAGCACATGGAGTATAACCAAATCCAACCATCTGAGTTGCCTTCAATTACCTCTATCTAAATCAAATACCTAAACTTGCAAGCAATACAATTTTTCAACTTTTCTTTAACTCTTTTGCTAGGTCAATAAAAATATTGCGTATACGCCACGTTGTCTCTTTAAAATTTGGACTTAGCCACACAAAACAAGCAAGCATTTTGTTTATAAATGAGTTTTGAGCTTAGCTTGGCAGATTCGCAACTTGTTAAGTCAGCAGAATGAATGGACAAAGGCTGATCGGAGCTTGTGGCTCATCAATTACCATTGAATGGATGCATTTTGCTCTCGGCCAAGCACTATATATTGGAAACGTTGCACATCTCATTAAGCGCTCATTGCCTGCCCGCTGAGCCGTTTATCAAATGTGTGCATGTGAGATTTCTCGTCGCATGCGTTCAAGTCTCCGATGATGTTGGCGATGCGGCAGCCGCAGGCCGCAATTGAAGCACGCTGGGCATTCAGGCGTTCAGGCATTCAGGCATTCAGACCCGCAGTCAAAGCCAAACGGGGATGTCAATTAAAATTGTGGCAAAGTCAAGCGGTGCTCACACCCGCGAATCAGTTATGGTCCCAAATAAAAATAAAAACACGCCACATAGCTATAGCTAAAGCCCGAAACAGAGCCAGAGCCAGAGCCACAGTGGCAGCCACAGCTGCATGCAGCAGCCAAGTGGCATCCACATGCTCGCATGAATGTGCATATGTAATTGCGGTTATTTGACTGAGAGTCAGCCCGGATCCGGGTATCACAGCTGTACTGAAAGGAAAGGGGGCTTCGGGGCTTGGGGGCTTGCATAATGACGGGATGATTTTCAGAGCGCTAGCCTCTTCAATAATTCAAGCATTTTCACACTTGCGGTCAGGTATTCCCACATGGACATGCCTTCGATGAGTGGGCGTTATCGGTGGGTGTGGTCGAGTGAATGCCAGCTGCATGCATGCATACATGCACACATGCACACATGCATGCATGCAGTCAGATATGCAAATTATGCATTTGCTCCCGAACTCAACTGAACTGAGCCGAACCGAGCTGAGCTGAGCTGAGCTGGGCTCAATGCATGCATCAAAGTGGCAGTAATCAATGCATCCTTGCGTCTATTTATATTCCTGCAGGGTAATCAAAAGAATTGCTGCATTCATTCGCACTTATTTACATACTCGATGTCTATGCAGGCAGGTAAGCAAACACACCTGCCCCACGCACCCCATCCCCCCATCCTCTCCAGACTTCAATCAACGTTGTTTTATATTGCAATTGAAGGACGCACACACAAATAAAGTCGGCCAATTTATTGATGAATATTAATATGCATACAAATACGAAAATAAATGCAAATGTAATTTAAGCCTTACGGCTCTTAATTGATGATGCGGCTTCATTCGCTTGTGAATGGCGTTCTGAATGCAAAAAGTTTATTTGATACCCTAAAGCCAGCAAATTAGTATTTCAATAATGTGACCATATGCAATAGGTGTTTATTTATATGACTCGAATATAAATTAGTAGTCAACCAGAATGTATTCAATTTTAAACAATATTTAACAGGGGGGGGGGGGTGGGGGGAGGAATGTTTTCGAACAATAGTAATTATAATACAAATAATAATAATTTACATGTTGAACATATTATTAATATGCAGCACTTTAACTCTTGACATTTCGTGTAGATTTTTCTGTTGTCAGGTTTAATACTTGTTTTATTTGTGTCTTTTGGGTATATATATGATATAAACCATATGAAAAGATATGTTTTATTTTATTAAATTTTTTATTTATTTTTATTTGTAGTCTATAAATACACCTTCAAGTCTGAAACATATGACAAGCATTGTAAAAGATTATATAAAAAGGAAAAGCATGTTGCCCGTCTGAGTCAGGTGGGATGAAACCATATTTTGGCTGAGCTGTCATCGTCTTATGTTGACAGCATGTCTGCAAAATAAACACAACTGGCTTTTGGGTAAATATTTTTCATTAAAAGAACTGACCTCAGTTTTTCATCACTAGAAATTGAACTGAAAATTCAATCAATGTTGGCTTTGCTGTCTCGATAATCCTTCAATTATGCTGAAGTATATATCACATATATATATATATATATATATAGTGAAGAGAAAAAGTTCCTTAAGCATTAGTGCATTCTGTGCTCTCTAACTAAATGTTCAATTTGCAAAAGAACAATTAACCAGAAAGTGTCTGTCGATTGGCATTGAACACTCTGTTCAGTGGCAATTTTTCACTTCCAATCGAACTGTGGCCGACACTCTCACTTAACTGTTATTGTCGAATGGACAATTGGAGTGGGTGCTGGGTGCTGGGTGCTGGCTGCTGGGGTGTCCAGGTCGTAGTGTTAAGCATTACTGCTTGATCGCTCCACTGAAGTGACTTTGTAATGCAATTGAACTCATTTTGTAAGAGAATAACGGAAACGTGAGCTTCCCCACAACAGGAGGTCGGGCCAGGATGGTCGCTCCCAGCGACTGTGAATGGAAGGGAAACACAAAGGCAAACGTCAAGTACTCGATACTTGGTCGCGCATTTAACGAAAATCAGCAAAGAGAAAGAAGGAGAGAGAGAGAGAGAGAAGGAGAAAAGTTGATTTTTCATAGCTGACGTGCTGTTCGAGTTGTTCGAGCTGCTCGGTCGCCCAGCAGCAGATGCCAAATGGCAAACGAGGTGCCAACTGGCGGCGGGCAGCAATGCGACCGGAAAGGGAAAGCTGCTTTGTTCGTTTAGTTGCGTGATATTTCAATGGCTGACTGCTTAATCGTGCGGTAGCAGCAGCAGCAGAGCAGGGGTAGGCGGATGAGGCAGCAGGCATCGTGTCGATGGTGTCAAAAGTTAATGCCAATGCGGCGATTTCCATTTGACCTCGTTGCACGACTTCCACTAAGCAGCCCTGGAATCAATGACAAAGAGCATTGCAAATTTCATTGTTTGATTTGGCAGTTTTTTTTTTCTCATGCCCGAGCTGCCATTGTTCCCAGTTTAAAAATGTTGTTCGCACTTTTTATGTCACCTCCGCCAAATGACATCGATGTGCCCTAGATACATTTGTGTGAGCCAGCAGCAAAAAAAAAAAAACACACAAAAAGGGACGAGAACCGTAAATCGTACGTGGCATGAATTTATGTTTACCCAGTCCTCGGTCATGAAATTTACGTGCATTTACCAAAAATGAACTGAATTGCATCTTTAATGCCAGCATTTTGACCAGCACCAGCTAAATGGTCAATCGAATCGACTCTGTAGCCATAAAAAATTTAACCAAAATTGAGTGTGAATCGTTTATGCGTAACTGATCTACTAGCATGATACCCTGGCAGGTGTTAGCCGTGTGAGCAGTTGTCAAAAAATGCCTAGAAGTCAGCGTCATGAACAGTTTAGCTTAAGAGATAATAGTCTTGAGTTGAAAGTTAATGTCAAGAGAATGCTCTCATGTATGCCCCTACTCTCTTCTCTTGCCTTTCGTTACATTTGTATGTGTTAAGAAAGAGGTTGATTTGCTTTTATTCGACTCAAATTTGAGACTAAAAGTTGAGCATCTAAGCAGAAGTAGCAGTCGTCGCTGGCGTTGACGCTGGCAGCGACAAAGCTCCAGAGTCGCCTGATATTGCCTTTTACTTTATTCTCAGAGCTGCGCAGTGGCTTGATCTTACTCTTTGTTATCTTACTCTTCTCAGTTACTCCCCTGCTTCTTTAGCTGCGTAGTGGTTTGATCTTAGTCTTTGCTTATGTTCTCAATAACTGACATGCTCATGCTTGCACTCTCATTCGTTCTCTCAGCGCATCGGCTTGAGCTTGATAAGTTCGGCATTCGTCGTTCGGGCATATATTGAGTTAAAATAATCGTTTACATAGCCTAGCTGTGTGTGCATCGACAGCTCTTCTCTTCTTCTCTTTGTTTTGCACTAGCTTACATACAGTCACGCTCAACTGAAGAGGTCTGTAAACTCCTCTTTACAGTTTTACCTCACTCTTCGTTTCTATTACATATATTCTTATGCTCTTTTATAGAATCTTCCTTTGCTTGCTCATAACATAGCTGAGCAATCTCGCTAGCTTAACAGGCTGGTAAATCTATTATTGAAAGTTAAGTAAAGCTAAGTTTTTATTCCATAACTAACTTGGGGTATATTTTGTATGTATAGTCATCATATCTGTAATTATCATATTGTTTATAACATTGCTTTTTAGTCACAATGATCATAGTATAAGTATTTATTCGGATTTTTCAATTAAAATTATATATTGAATCAAATGTTTATTTAAAATCAATTCTCTCCTTTTTCTTCATTTTTTATTATAAATGCAATTTAATTCCTATTTTAAATTATATTTAGTAAGCTACATAAACATTTATATACATCTGCAACTCTTTATATATTCCCTAAGCTATTCTAGCCAACAGAAATAATGTCTGAGCTAATGATACAAGTACTTTCCCCAAAGAATTTGACAGCTTCAAGAGCTGTGTCCCATTTGTTGCTGACTCTGCCACTCATTAGCTACACATACACACTCATAAATGTATATATATATACGTATTGTCATTGTATGCTGGAGGTAAAGCGACAGACAGATCGAGTGACATGTGAGTGGTGTGTGTGTATTATGCTTGTGTTTCATGTCAGCGCACAGAGCGAAACTCATACGCCCCGTTGCACAAATCACAAATCAGCTCTGGAATTGACGAAGCATCCGAAATTGCGCAACAAAGCCAGCACGATTTACATGCCAGCTTGAGTGCTGGCATTTGTACACACTCATCTATATACATATATACATATATATATTTAAATAGAAAATTTGCAATTTCCATGGGAGTTGGGCGAGGTTTGATGAGCTAGCTGGCTTATGCACGAGTGTGGCTGGGAAATTAAATACTTATTGTGATTACAAAGGGCCGCAATTGTGCGCAACGGTTCAAGTTCGACAGACACAAACGAGGCCAAAAATTAATAGGCGCATTGTTTGGGGCGATTTGATGGCTTTATAAGTAATGCGGGGCGACAGCTGCTGTGCCAGCGGGCACAATTTCACGTTTCGTTCATAAATTGTTGCTCAAATTGGCTGTGCTCCACATTACCTGACGCATCATTCAAATTATTGAAGAAGTTGCGTCTCTTAGTTGCCATCAAACTGAAATTTATCTCGTTAGCCCACTTTGGCAGCGCCAGGTCCAGACAGCTGTCACTGCAGTGCCTAAGCAGGAGAGCAGGAGGCAGCAGGAGAGCAGGAGTCGAGAGGAGAAGGAGGCAGGAAACGATGAGTTGTTGTGACACCCGGCGACAATTTTGAACGAACTCAAATTATGAGCCGGAGACAGCAATCGATACGAGTCGGGCTCCTGGCTCTGGTATATACGTATAAGTAGATGATGTCATCGACAGATGCTTCGCTGCCTCGTTTAATGAAATCAATTTAATTATTTATTTCCCTCGTGTCCCTCGTTTGCATATTTATTAAATGTTATTCCTGCAGCACAAAAATATTTTCACAAACAATCAAGTTTGCTTCGACTTTATGGCACTTCTTATTTTTGAGCTGCGATCATAAAGTTGAACGCGATTTCCCAATAATTTGATGGCTATAATTTGACAGTTTCATTTCTCATTTTTCAATAAAATTAAAGACATTTTAAAAGGGGGGATATTATACAGATTTGAGAGTTAGTATTTGTATAAGACAGAAGGAAGATTCTTTGAATAGGCTGAGAGTTTGTAGCTCTCTATCTTTCTGCCTGATAAATGCAGTTTTGTATGCAGCTAGTGATACTTCTCATATACTTAAACTCGATAAATTTCCATAAAGTTGAATCTCTAATGGCGTATATATAGATATATATCATTCAAATACAATATATAATCTTTCCATATAACATAATCTATAATTCACACATAAAATATTAATAAATTGAATCTAGCTTAAGGCATAATTGTTACATCTCTCCCCTAACATCTTCATACACCAAAAATTTACTTGAAAACAAATAATTTTCTATTAGAAATCCATTATAACCTGGCAGGCAAGCATGCCCTGGGCTGTCCTCCATGCCTTGAGGAAGGGAAAATTCAATTTAAGCTGAAGGTCCGGCAAATGGAATTCGGTTTGGTATTCGCATTCGTTTATGACCACAAATTCATAAGGATTTTTGCAGCCAGCTGAAATTATTAACTCTTACTTGTGCTGAGCTGAGCTGTTTGGTTGTTGGTTTGGCTTTCATTGTGTGTGCGAATCCGTAAATAAAAAAAATAAGGAAAATCCTCGCTCGGTTGCCCTGGCATGGCTTGCACAAAAGGAATTTCATATGAAATTCCAGTAAGCGAATTTGTGACTTTTTTAATGAAGCTAAACAACAATTATTACAACAAATCCGGAGGGTGTAGCAGGTGGGGCAGGTGGGGCAGGTGGGGCAGGTGAGACAACGAGGCGCCCTGTGGCGTCGTTGAATGGCAACAGAATGTTTTATTTCTTTTCTTTCTCTGTCAGCCACCTATGTTATGTTACCTGTGCCCCTTACCTGAAAGCCAGGCGCTGGCAGGGCGTGGTGTCATCCTAAATTTTAGGTGACAAGTTGGCGACACTCACGTGTGTGTGTGTGTGAGTGGGTGGGTGTGGCAGAAGATGAGGCATAGCTTAATGTTGGCGTTAGTCTGTTTTGTATCTATATGTGTGTGTGTGTGTGTGTGGGTGGATGGGTGTGTGTGTCCGCGTAAAATATATTTCCGAAAATTAAATTTTAATTATTCATGTCTGTTCTGGTAAATTTTAATTAAACGCTTTTATTGTCGCCTCTACTCCCCAGACGGGGATTCGCATCTGGTTTGCTTATGGTTTTTTGCAAAAACATGAAACTCGCCTCTCTCTCTCTCTCTCTCTCTCTCTCTCTTTCTCTCTCTCTGTCTCTCTCTCTGGATATGGCTTATGCTGGGCTTGCTGGTAATTACATATATTCAAATATTTATTTACATGCCTGCAAATATTTATGTTTTTAGCACTTTTGAGCACATAATTGATTCTAAAGCTTAACAATAAATTGAGTCAATCTTTGGTTAATGCTTATTTCATATGCATTGCATATCTAAATAGGATTTTTGTTAAGTCACTTAATTTATGCTTATTTGTCTTGAAATTATTTGTGGTATTTTAATTTTCTTTTCAATTATGTGTGTTTATATTTTGGGCTTTAATTCATAAAGTAAATTTGTTTAAATAAAGGTTTCAGCTGATACTGAAGACAAAGGCAGTCAATCTACTACTCTATAAAGTGAAGATGTTGATCTATGTTTATTCATTCTTCCCACATAATACTAATACTTGCATAATACTTTCACATATATGAAGTTATATATGAGTATATTGTTGAATAAAATAGTGAGCTGAGCCGCTCTAGCTTGGACTTAAGCTAATAAGTCTCTGGCTAGTTTTACAATGCAAAAGAGATATTCTTATTATCTTTTAAGGCAGTTGCATGACTGTATTTGTATTTAAGAGAATTATCAATAAGAAATATGAATTTGTCAGAGCGGGCAATGTCAGCACTCTCATCATGCTCGTCATTTGAGTCGTGATAATAAGAGCACTATGAATTTGAAGCTCGAAGTGGCCGCTCGTGTCGGTCGATCGTGTCGTTCGCTCGTGTCGTTCGCTCGTGTCGGTCGATCGTGTCGTTCGCTCGTGTCGTTTGCTTGTGTCGTTCGCTCGTGTCGTTCGCTCGTGTCGGTCGGTCGGAAGCAGCTTCAAGTTGCTCTTTAATACAAGAGCAATAGTTTGCTTGAGCATTATAAGACTCACGACTAGTGGACGAGTGAGAAGAGTCATCAATGCTGTAGTCAGATGTATGAGCAAAACCAATCTATGCTGAGCTGATCGTCGCTCTTCGTCTTCTACTTATACATATTTGTAATTGTGTGCATAGTATAAGATCAGCTTATAATCACTCTACACTCTTCAGACTAATTCCAGTTTTATACTTTTCAAATTTCTATTTTGTTGTTATATAAAAATTGGATAATTTAAGCAACTAGCATCCAGGCCCTTGTCACACATTCAGCCACATTTGAACGGCGAAAGCAATTAAAAGCAGGAAAGATAATTAACCCAATGCCATGTTATCGGACTGTGCTGGGCAAAGCTGCACCGTTTGCAGCTGCCGCAGGTTGTTGTCCAGCACCAGCTGCAGCTGCAGCTGCAGCTCTAGCTCCAGCTACAGTTCCATTTCCATTTGCCGTTTTAGATTGGGTCTTTGCCACAAAATGGGCAACGGGCAATGGGCAACGGGCAATGGGCACAATGCGCCTGCATGTTCGTTTCGTGTTGTTCGTATTTTTGTAGTTTTTGTCGCTTTTGTCCCGAGGATAGTAAATGATTCCTAAATTTTGCTGGTAGAGTCGCTTTTGTTTCTCTGTGTTTCGCCGCGTTTCGTGTGCAATTTCAATTTTCCGCCAGCGCTTTTCGCCATTTTCCATTTCCTCAGGCCGCCTTTTGTAGAGACACAAAAACAGACAGAGAGAGAGAGAGAGAGGGAGAGAGGGTGTGTGTGCCTGCGGGCGCTTGCACAACATAATCTGATTCAACTAGTTAAATTCGTTCAGCTGCTTTCATGACTCTCCCGTAAACGTTTCACACAAAACGCTCAATGAGCCCGCACGCGCCCCCAACTGCAGTCAAAAACTCTAAACTCGTCTAGCTGCCCATTAAATCTCAATTATGCTAACTGAAAAGGGGCCAAACGCTGATGCCATTATAATGAATTGGACGCCGACTTCGACTTCGTTCTTCGACTTTGAACCTTTTTTAAGCTTTGTATTGCATGTTGAACCAAATTTACGCATGATTGCCGGCCCACAATGCCAGCCAGTCAGCCAGCCAGTCAGCTCCTTCTCACATTAGATTTAGCTCTCTGACTGCGGATTTGTAATCGAAGCTCAGCTAGCACCCAGGACGTGGCTTCTAGTTGCTCTAAAATAACAGCCGTTGGCGTTATAAGCAGCGACACCCACATCTAAAAACTAAGTAGATCAGGCTGAGCTCGACTTGAAGTTAGGCTGGAATAAGTTGAATTACGAGAGATTGAAAATAGCACAGAAATTATTTTATTTGAATTTGAAATTTATTTTAAATTTTTTTAAATATTATTTTATGCATTTTTGTATATATTTATTCAGTTGTTTATTATTTTATATTATTTAATATTATATTTTTTTTTTTTTTAGCATATTTAAAGGTTATTAAAAATTAATTAAAACCTTTAACAAGCCCCATTCTCCTTTCAGCTGCAATTATTAAAATTATTTTAAGCCTTTTCAATTTAACTTTTCCTTTACGGAATATTCTCCAAAATTTCTCCCTCTTTTCTATGCTATTCTTCAAAAGCAGTATACCCAGCAGCTTACATACCCATTGATAGGGTTTTTGGTTTTTTGTTTTTTTTTTGGTAAAAATTGGCGCTCACAACTTGCTGTAAAAGAAAACTTTCCTTTTGTGTAACTTTTGCGCTGTGTTGTGTTTTAATAGGAGCAAACTTGGTTGCTGCCAATTTATTTGTGCCTTTTGTTTTGCCAATTTCTGCTGTGTATTCGCTTCGCTCTGGCTTACCCGGGACACCTCTATGAACATCATGCATACATCGATGCGCTCATGTGTAAGCAAGGTTAGAATGTGGCCAAGGGGGGTGGGAGGGTGGTAAGGGTGGGACTAACCACCTCGTTTATAATCCGTGGCCGTGCCATAAATTCAAAATTGTTTTATTGCGCCTAATTTGCGCCGAACAAAAGGGTTTGCTATATTCGTCGTCTATTGATTGTCGAATCACATTATTCATGTTTTTTGCTCGTTTAATGCATCCACGGGCTTAACGCCCGAACAAATCGGATTTGGTTAGAGTGCTTTGGCCCTTAATCTTAAATCTGCGGAATTTGCGCTTTGCGTAACTATTTTTTTTCTATCTTTTTTTCCATTTTGCTTTTTATTTTGAAGCAAAACACATCCATAAATAAAAAAAAACTTTGCTGCACTTGCAGTCGAGTCAAGTCGAGTAAGTCTTCGTGTTCTAGTTGCGAAACTTTCGCAGAACCTTGAAAATGTCTAAAGTGCACGCAATTCAAGATTATATATTAAATACTATATATATATAGTATATATACAAAAATTCTTTCCTTTCGCTATCAACTGCAACTGATTTTTTTTTCACTTCTCCACCTTTTTCTTTACTCTCTCTATGTCTCTCTCTGTCTCTATCTCTATCTCTGTTTTATTTTAGTTTCTAGTTTTTTGTCGCACCGGTTGGAGGCGAGCGAAAATTGTGAGTGGTTGCCAGCTGGGAACTGGCAGTCCACTTCTTATTCGTATTCCTCCTTCACAAAACTGACGATATTAACTTGGCTATCTCAGCAATTGCTTCGCTCTCGCTACTTTGTATCTTTGAGAATAACATTCTCCTACTTTCAGCAAGAAAGTATGCTAGAATCTAGACGGGCATGAACGAATAGCAAATGCATATGTTTTTTTAGTGGCTTGGGCATATATGAAATTGGATTTTAAAATATAATTTAATATTTATTATATTAATATAAAATATTTTTGCATTTTCTCTATTCCAATAAAATCTTAATATTAATAAGAAAATGCCAAGTGCCTCAGTGAATGTAATTCAATCGAAATATATTGTCTGTCTAGTACAAGTCCGCAGAGAAAAATAAATAAAGACTGACTGAGTGAGAGAGAGAGAGAGAGAGAGAAAGGGATAATGTATATGAGATGAGAATGGACATCATGCTGTCCATGCCACACACACTCACACACACACACAACATACCCACAGCGAACTGAAAGAAAAATGTTGCATGCCACTTGGATATTTAATGGCGTTCAGTACAAACACAAATATAAATGTGCTCGAATACAAATACAAAGCCATAAGTCTACGTGAGAAATCAAAAATGTTGCGATAAGCGCAAGGACTAGCGCCATGTCCTTTGGCATTCCAGCTCCAGTCCAATCGTAAGCCAAGGGCTTCGCATTCACGAGTGCGAGTGCAATGCCGGATTATCGAGCACGTACGAAAAAATCGAATCGACTCGCATCGAATCGTGTTGAATCGAGTTGAATTGCGCTGAGTTGAGTTGAGTTGAGTCAAGGCGAAAAACTTCAAATTTAGATTGAAGTGCCTGCCGCGCGAACGGCGAACGGCGAACAAAAAATGACGCAAGCTGGCTAAGCCTCACCTTGTTAGCGGCTTGTTTGCTTTTCAATTTTCGGTCTGAAGCCGAAAACGGCAATAAATCCTGTCCCAAGTGTGCGTCCAAAGTACCCCTAGCATCCTTCACTGGCGCCTCGACTGCAAGTGGAACCCAAGAGCACTCACTGCCCCTAGCCCCTAGCACCTAGGCCCCAACCCCATAAGCCTCGCCACCAACCACCAACCCCCCTCAAGCTGCATAAATTAAAATGTGCCACATGGCATCGACGCCCATCGTCGTGTTGCTCCCAAGATGGATGAATGGTCCACAACTCAGAGCAGTCTCAGTCTCAGTCTCAGTCTCAGTCCCAGCCTCGCCTCGCCTCCAGCTGCTGCTCGGCGCTCAAGCACCTGCATGCGCTCGCACTCAGTTCGTTTTGCTTTTTCGTCCAACTGAAGCCTCAGCTGCACTTCTTACAATATTTAAAAGTTGAAGCAGTTTTATTTGCACGATTATACCTCTATAGAATGGACTAACAAATGAAATTGTAAGAGCCATACTTGAATAATATAAATTTAAAGTATACTTAAAGTGTTGTGATGGCTTTTTTAAGACAATTTGCCCAGCTTTGAGCGGCTACTCCTTGGCTTTAACATTTAGATTTTAATATATATTAAATTTGTAAAATTATTTTATGAAATTTTAAATGTTATTTAAGATATCGATTATTATAAAAAATATATATTTTCATCGAAATACACATGCTGTCACTTTTTTATATTCAGCTGAAATTTTTTGTCAAACAACCTTTGACCTTCACTTTGCAAAGAGAAGGCGTGGACTTGCCAAAACTTTCTGAGACACATTTCATGTCAATTTTTTATTGAGTTTGAAATTTATTATATAAGAAGAAGAAGAAGAATTTATGTCTATATATATTCTTATATATAAACATATATATTTTATTATTTAGGCTTTTATATATATATTTGACCTGCCAGCTCAAACCTTTAATCAGTCAATTCGTTAGTGCAGATACTTTTCTTTCATAGCTTTTCTTTTTTTCATAAATATTCTTTCTTTATGATATGAACACGATAAAAACTATCTATACTCTTAGCAGGCATACATAGTCTTAAAAGAAAATCCACTTGAGAGCATGCACTGCATATAAAAAGGCAAATGAAAATGAAAACTTGATCAATTATGCAGTAGAATATATATACATATACATATATATGTATATAAATATATCCTTTCAATAGTGAAATGAAAATGAAATGAATTGAATTTGTGGCTTGGTAAACGCCGCTGATGGGACCACAAAAGCTCTGGCCATAAACTATTGGCAAGTGTGCTCGTAATTTAAAGTTTACATATCAAAGGCATTGCTGCAGCAGCTCATGAACGTATTCATTGCCATGAAATCGAGTTAATAAAAAAGGCTAGAGAGAGGCACGTGAAGTCCATCACTTGAGTCGATTTGCTGGCTTGACTTTTGGGGCTGCATTGAAATCAACAATTTATCTGGATGCCAAGCAGTTGGCACTATTTAAGACTCGTTGGTCTCGCGTAATAAATATTCCAGGGCTTCATTTGTATGCCACGCCACGTGTTTTTGTCTTTCAGCTGATGTGGCGGGTCAACATAATAACCAGAGTGTATGAGAGAGAGAGAGAGAGAGAGAGAGAGGAAGATCTGGTCCATCGGGCCCAACGGTCCAGCGCCAGGCGCCAGACACGAAATAATGTGATGCAAATTTCGTGTAATCATATGCAAAGTCGCCTGCCTCACAGCGCTGTCTGTGTGCTTGAGCTTCATTTGGACTTGCAGGCGAAGGAGCAGGTGACAGCAGTGAGAGAGGGAGAGGAGTCACGTCAACGACGACGACGACAACGAAAGTTTTTGCTCTCGACAACTGGGTGATGAGCTGAGCATGATGCTGCCGCTGCCGCTGCTGCTGCTGCTGCAGTAGGAGGCGTGTCAAGGGTTTACGAGGTCAGTGAGATGTCGAGAGGTCGGTGTTACGTACAACCGCACAAGTGCAACCCACACAAATATAATGAACTTACGTGCCCACATAAATATTCATTAATTTGCATCAGACTCGACTCCGTTGTAAGTCTTGCCTATAGATCTACTACTTGTCGGCATGTGTAATCCTGCTGCAGCGCTGACTTAAAAAGCACAGCGAAATCCCTTTCAAAATGGCTAATGAATGGATCAGCGTGGCCAAAAGGAAAATGAAGCTTAAATCGTCTATTTGCAATTCGCAGAAATTGTTGCGCGCCCAACCGAAATTTACAGCGCATCTCATTAAAATGTAATTTCTCAACTTGTTACTGAAAAACTTTGATAATGTGGGTCAGGGCCGACATCATCAGCATCAGCAGCAGCATCAGCAGCAGCAGCAGCAGCATCAGCTGCAGGCACAGCTTCAGTTTCAGTTTCGGCTCCAGCCACCTCCCCCCTCCCACCATGTTTCAGCATTAACATCTGCTAACATCCCCAGCTGCCGAGCTACTCAGGCAGATGCGAACACCTTGAGGAGGATAGGAAAGCAGCAAGGTGCCGCAATTTGTGGCAGCTACCCCTTACCAGTCCACTCCTCGCTGATTATCTAGCTATCTACCTAGCTAGTTGTACGCAATCGGCCTAAATTTGTGATTTCAATTAGCCGCAAAGTGGAAGCGTTAAGTTTTGATTAAATGAGTGGCGTCAACACAATTAGGTCGTCCCTGCAGTTAATTGACATACAGCTGAGCAAACATTACCAATGCACCAACTGCACCTGTACTTGCACCCACAACAACAACAACAACAACAGGGACAGCGACAGCAACTACTGAAACAACAACCAAACTGGCACCGTGCAACACGAATCGCTGCGGCATCGCCTGAAAGCCGCAACACAAATCTTTAATGGCGAGTCGACCGCATATACGATTGTGGCTACGGCACAGTGGGACAAAGGCATTGCAAATGAAGTGAAATTTAAAAGCGAGGAAAAGCTTAGGGCAAGTAAGCTGGAGATGAAATTTAATTAAAATAGATATATATATAAGTATAAAAATATAAAAATATACAAATATAAAAATATAAAAATATAAAAATATAAAAATATTAAAATATAAAAATATAAAAATATAAAAATATAAAAATATAAAAATATAAAAATATAAAAATATAAAAATATAAAAATATTAAAATATAAAAATATAAAAATATAAAAATATAAAAATATAAAAATATAAAAATATAAAAATATAAAAATATAAAAATATAAAAATATAAAAATATACAAATATAAAAATATAAAAATATAAAAACATATAAATAAAAAAATATTAAAATACAGAAATATTCATATATTGAAATATTAAAATATAAAATAATTTACATATTAAAATATTAAAAGCTTAAAGCTTAAATAAATTCAATGACTTTTTTAAATGCTTTAAAATTTGGCATTCAGTTTTAGTTAATTTAGTTAATTTATGAAAGTATAGTTTATAGTATATAGTAAATTTACCATTTATTATCTAAGTTCTACCCACTGTGCCATGGTTGTTCGGAACGGGAGGGCGGTCAATTGAGCGCTGGCCGCAAAACTGTATTGAAATTTGCGGTCAATGCAAAACAAATTCCAACTCCATTGAACGGCTGGGTAAACAGGACTTTGGTGCCAAGAAGGGACGATTGGAGGAGTGCTGAAGTGGACGCATGGACGAATGGACGAATGGACGAATGGAGGACTGAAGGACGAGGAGGGGCCATGAGTAGGTTGTGAATCGTCGTTGAGTGAAAGCCAATTGCGAATTGTGTTTTCAATTGATTTGCTTGAAATTGCATTTGGCTTTGCAATGGCAATGGCATTAGCAAATAGGCCGCAATCGAGGAGCAGCCATTCGATCCGTACTCTGCGGTCGACTCTTAATCAAAGAGCCAAAGCAGCAGCCCGAACAGCGAATAAACAAGGTAGCCGGGCACTGAAAGACCTTCGGACAAATGCAAAAAGACAGGCATTCCTAATTTATAGGCAACATGGCATTAAGTTAATTATTAATGCTTGGCCCCCCCCATCCGGGTTCCGGGACAAATGTCTTGAAGCTTGTCCATCTTGTCGTCTGCCCAAAATAAAAAGTAAAGTGAAGTGAAGTAAAGCAGTGGCAAAAACAGGCTGAATGACTACAACTAGCAGGGGGACAGGACACACACAAACAAGGACAACACTCCACTCCCAAGTGTTGTTCTTTAATTTCAAAGTGATAAAAAATTAACACGACAGCGAAAGCAGCTCGGTCCGCCCCAAGGGCTGCCCAAAATACACACACACACACACATACACACACACGATGAGAAATGGCCTCTTATTGGTGTCTGCGACTGCCATTAGTGCGTCCGCCTTGGTCGGAACACCAAATGTCCCGCATCCGGATCCGCACACTTGAGGTGAGAAAGAAAGCTGCCGAGTCGCAGGCACAGGCCGTGCCCGTCCTGCTTGTGGGTGGGCGTGCTTTAGCTGTCAGCTCTGGAAATGATTTATATTTGTTATTAAATTTGCAGCAGCATTTGAATACTGAAGCCCTGGCATTTGATTGCTATTATTTGCCGACAGAATGAGGCCAATGGCGCCAGCCAAGGGATTTGCCAGCGGTCGTAAAGTAGCCCGTAGCCCGTACCCCGTAGCCCGTAGCCCGTAGCCCGTAGCCCATATTGAAAAGTTGCAATCGTAGCCGTGCGCCTGCCTGTCCAATTGACAAATGGAAATTCGCACAAATTTTCACGAGTGTTTGCGCTGCTTTAAGGTCGTCTTAAAGCGCCTCGAGTCAGGGAATTGTAAAGCAATCTTGATTATATATAAGAATGAGGCATATGTAAGTATGCAGTCAGGCCAAATATCAATCAGGCTAACAAGCTGCACACACAGCTGCCAGCTGCTAACCAAATCCACTCGACGGTGTCATCTATCACTTGGCCCTGCGGGTCAGGTCGCTTGGCTAGGAAAATCATGTTTATTTAGTGGATTTGCTCAATTTTCCAACTGGCGACCCGAATAGATTGACCGGCAGTAAATATGCTCACCCATTTAAGAACCAAATCAATTTCAATTATGCATAATAATATAAATAATTGAGGATTTATATGGAAATGTCATAGTTGCACAAATTGCTCCGAGGAACTCTCTACGGACGGGTCGAGCTGCACGTTCCCGTTTAGCATTTGCATACAAACGATAGACCTAAATATACATATATATATATATATATTGTGTTGCCTTTGCTTGCTACTGTATATATTATTATTTTTCTACTCATTTTTCGGCCTCTGTCTATCTCTCTCTCTCTCTCATAGGCACACACTCCCACATTTGATGCCTTTATTGCCCAGAGTATTTCACACGAGCGCTCGCTTTATTGCTCCCTAGGCACAGTGTCTCAAAGTAGACCAAAAATTGCTAGTAAATATGTTTTGGAAATCTCCTCTGTGTGCGGTTATATAACATTTATATGTTTTGATATGTAATCTATATAAGTACAATTTAATGCTTTTAGGCTTTGTTAAGTTGTTCAGGTTGAGTGGGTTTGAGTTGAATATAAGTTGAAGGTAAATTGGAGAGAGAGTTTTATTTGCTACCACACAGTTCAGGATTATGCAATGCAACTGCTTAAAAGCCGACAATCAATCTCTATAAGTCACTCATCTTAGTGCAGCACAGATCGCTTCTCTCAGTCGTCCATCTGTTTCTCTGATGGGTTCAGAGGGGTTCGAAAGCTGCTCCCCAACGAATAACCTACGACGATCTATGCTGAACTGCTCTCTCTTTCGCTGAGTACATTACCACTGGTGGGTACCTGTTCATGGTGCTCAAGCTATTCCTATTTACACTCACCTGCATAACACACACCTAGTTAAATAACAGAAAACTCATTTTATGGCCTTTGTTGATTTGCCAGAGCTTAGTTTCTAATTCAATAAAGCGAGCCCCAGTGCAGTGTGCCGCAATTGCCAATCGTTTTAACACGGCAATGACTTGGCGTATCGTAAAAGAGAACGGCTTGCTCGTAGGAGAGGCAAAACTGAAAAGCAAATCATAATCGTCCAACAAATCAAACTTATGTGCTCTGCAAAGCCTGCATTTATGGCACGCCAGCAACACAGCTGAGCTGTCTCTAATCCCGGAGCAGGCATAAGCCCGCAGGACGACAGACGCACAGCTTGGCCATTATTTGATTTGGCTACAAAAGGACACTGGGGAAATACTCTAAAGAAAGCGCAGCGCCAAATGGTCGGGCACAAAGGGCTCGTTGGCAAACAACTGATGGTTCATAAGACTTTTTATGCTTCACATATACAAATTGATGATTGGCTGACTGACTGAGTGACTGAGTGACTGGCTGACTGAATGATTGATGATCAATGTGCAGATGCGTTAGAGTTAGAAAGCTTAAAGTTAAGCTGCTTTTGACTTGTGTGATGCAGATGCATAGAGTATGATGAGGCTTTTAAGTGTTTCATATATTATTTGTTAAACGATCAGTAAACGGAGAGTTTGTGCTCAACTACTTGGCTCTAAACTCTTTTTAAGAGATCTATAATCCACAGTCCCAAACATTTTGATGTTTTTTGGTAAATCTCAAGTAAGAGTCTGTAGTAACTTTCACTTGATGAGCAAGCATAATAACTATTTAAAATTTCAGTCATAAACTCTTTAATGCCCCCATTTTTCACAGCCAAATGAAATTTACCACTAATCGCTTTTAAATTGATGTACTTAATGCGCATATCAACGTGTTTGTACATCATTCTTGGGCTATATAAACACATCAATATTAATAATCGCATTCATTGAGGCTCTACACATGTTTACTTAGCCAGCTGTCGACAGAGCCGCGAGCTGCCGCCGCCACACGGGGAATGCGCAAAAAGCAAAAAGCAAAAAAAAAA
The DNA here is from genome assembly GCA_037075265.1 of Drosophila nigricruria. Classification (NCBI taxonomy): domain Eukaryota; kingdom Metazoa; phylum Arthropoda; class Insecta; order Diptera; family Drosophilidae; genus Drosophila; species Drosophila nigricruria. Next base: position 4,472,344 of record JBAMCI010000131.1, on the reverse strand, counting down.
GGTAAAGTAAAGCGCAAAAAAGTTTCTCCATTGCCTCAGCAGCACGCAGCACGTGACGTCGCTGGCAAAAGTTTGTGATATCCATTTTGATATTTATTTTTTTTATTTTATCTACCATTTGTAGCTGCAGGCAACTACAAAAAAAATGGCATCAATATGATGCCAATGTCTCAAGTTAAGGCAATTTCCGAGAGACATCAATACAGCTGCAGCAACAGCAGCAGCAGCCGCAGACCACGGCCGAAGCAGGCTGCAAATGCACACAAAGTTGTGAAGCTGTTTGAAAGAGTTGGAAATATATAGAATAATATATATACAAATATAATATATATATAATTAAGCATCAGTTTACAACTTTAATTTTTAAATTTTTAATTTTATTAAAGGGTATATCATCGATTACCCAAACATATCATATGTTTTAGCTATAAAAACTAGCTACATCTTGCAAGCTGAGAGCTGCCACTGCTTCGATCCATTTTTGATTGCACTAACACTAACATGCGCATGGAATGATAGGTCAACTAGGACAGAGAGAGAGAGAGAGAGAGAGAGAGATAGAGGGAGAGAGAGGGTGTGAGGGAGAGAGACAAGTGCCTGTTCATCCGCTGGATATTGTGCAGCGATGCCATTCTCGTAATTACCCAGCCAAGAGAAACACTTCAGCAATTCATTGTTGCCAAACTGTCGTTTCACAGATTTTTGCATAGTTTCACGGCTGGAAACTATGTAAGCCAGCCTCTGACATCAGGCACCTCTACATAGGAGGAATCGTTGCCCATTTGCCATTTGCCATATGCCGAGAGGCGTAAGCGTAGCGGTGCAATGGCTGGCAGTTGGAGTGAAGTGGAGAGGAAACGAGGCCTGGCATTTACACAGTCGGATGATTTAGATAAACAAGACATGAGCTGTCACACAAAACAAAAAAGAGAGAGACTAAGCCAGCTATGTGTGAGTAAAGATTGACTAGTGAATACCCTATATTTCAGTATACATACAAATTATATTTAAACTTAAATAAGATTTTCATAAGCTAATATAAAGAGCATTAAGCATGAATAGATATACTTGTATAGACTTATGTCTGCTTTATAAGTAGTTACATAAATGTAACATATTCTTAACTAATAATGAGGAAACTAAGTCAGTAAGTCAATAAAGCCTATTCTCTAATAACTATATATATATATATGAATTGTTGGCCACATTTAGCTACTTGTCGCTTAGAATCTTGAATACCCCATTCTACATGTCTTACCCACAGGGCATACAAAATGGAAAAGGAAGCTGCAGCTAAGCTGAAAGAGAGATGTATAGAAAGAGCTCCCTCTTTCTCTCTCTCCCTCCCTCTCTTGGGAGACAGAGTCATAGTCAAGCAAAAGTAGTAGTTATTATTACGCAGGATAAAGCAAAGAGATTAGAACAAATCTGTGATTCTGTGACTGCGTTGGGGCCAGTCAGTTGGCAGCTGGAATTTGGTTTCGGGCTTCTTTGGGGCCAGTAGACGCCGCAAAAACCGAAATACGAATGATTTAATTACAGTTAATTGTGCGTTTCATTTAATTGACTTTCGCATTGGCTAGATTTACAAATTAATACAGCACAACTGACTAAATCAATGGCCAGGCTTTAATGTGGCCAGAAAATCTAAAATCACTTTAAATTGTTCACAAATGATTTGTGGGCAAGTTTAACCATGAAAATCTATCAGAGTTTAACTGAAACACAATGGAAATTTAATGCTTTTATTATTTTATAAATTTATTTATTTAATTTATTATTTAATAAATGTGTGCAAATTAAATTAGCATTCTTTGGCCACACAACATAATTAAATTAAATGTTGTGAAATAAGTGTTAAAGATTTGCAGAAATTTTATGTGCGATAAGCATTAATCGCATTACAATATTATAAACAACAAATTTATTTATTTATTATAAATTATTCACTGAATCAGATGAGGTATATTCTAGTCGAGCTTAGCCACGTTGAGGAAACCTTTATACATTAGCTATAAATTGCAATTTTGTAATTTCTTTTATGAATTTTACTTTTTTTTCTTTATTTCAATTCCATTTAATGGATTGAATTTGAGTTTGGAATAAAAATTTAGCAGAAGCTCTATTATATATTTTATCTGCAAAAGATTCTAAAGAACAAAGTTAGCTATACCAATTAAATTCTTCATAACTAAAATGTCAAATATTAATTAATTATAAACAAATTTGTTTATATTAAAATTCTAAATGAAATTCTCCAACATCTAACCAACAAAATTCAAATAGAATGAATATCTAGCTCTATCTGAGCTGAACAAACTTTAGACATTCATAAATAATATATAAGTTTGGCGAGGAGTTCGAAGTGTGTTTCAAGACAAGCACCATAATTTTTTAATGAATAACTTTTGCTTGAGTTTAATTAAAATCTTAACTTTAACCAACTAATTTATCAACATTTTGTTCATAATTATTTAAAAGGCTTTAAATTTGTTATGGGAAATTTAAAAAAAATATATTAAACTTATGCTATAAAGATTATTTTATATTTATAAAAGTTTATAATTAGATTAGGAAAATTAAGAAAGCGTTTAAGAATTTTTGAAATAATTTAAATATGTAGATTATTATTCCTTGAATTATTTTAATAATTTAAAATTAATCTTAGAATTTTTTAAATATTTTTTTATTATAAATCGCTTAGATTGAATAATAAAAAAATTAATTCTGAGATGATAATTGATATATATATATATATATATATATATATATATTTACATATAAATATTTTGGAATATATTTATCTCTTGTAGAAAAATAAGAAAGTTTTTATAATCTACAAATAAAATTGAGAAATAATGTATCAATTAAATTATAAGATTCAGAGCTTATTCAAGTTCTGGTATTTATTTCGCAATTTTCAACTACAACCTGTTGGCGAAGGCCAGACGTGACTTGTGCTTGGCTTTGATGGCAGTGCAAAACTGACTTGCTGCCAGCTGTGTCGGAGGATGCGAAGTGACAGCATTCAAGTGCGGATGTGGATGCTGTGCTCCTTGCTGCAGCTAAATTGCGAGTCTGCGCTTGGCCTGGCTAACACAGAATACTGGGAACACTTTGTGGTGGCCGCTGCTAGCATGTGTTTTGCTTAGCCACATGCACTCGAGATAATTCGTCTGATAATTAACAGACTCGGTGATCAATCTTGGCCAAGCACCAGTCACACTTACCGCACAGTTCACAATGGAAATGATTTTAAATACTTAAACCCCATTACAGTGCATACCAGAAGTCAACTCGTAATAATGAAATATTATGAAGCGCATGGAAAATTGCGCTTGGGTCTTTAGCCCTTTTGCTTGATTTCCTCCCCGCCTCCGTCCCTCTGTCCCTCTCTCCATCTGTCCGTCTGTGCGTCCGTGCGCAATTGTGGGATTAGCCTAATGAGGTGTGCTGGGCACCCAGTCAGTGGCTGTCTGATTGATGGTCATGATTATTCAGCCTGACAGGCTTACCAGTTGTCCCTCAATCCCACAATCCCTACAGATCCCAACCCCTCCGTCACACCCCCCCACACACACACACACACACACACACACACATCTGTCCAGCCAAGCGGCGAAACCAACTACAAACATGCTACTGCTGCCGCCCCCCGTTTATACGTATAAATTATCTGTCCAGCTGTAACCGAAATACATTTCTAACCGTGGCCAAATGACGCGTCGCCCGCGGCGCTGTTTGCATGTGTAAAATTACCCAATTCCAAATGCATTTTGCTGCATTAGGCGGGGTGGTTGGTGGGTGCCGACAAATTTCCATATTTGCCACGAATTTTTAGAGAGCTGCCGCGGGCGTCTGTGCGACGCATTCTTCGAACCCTTTTTGGCTTACCTGCTAGAATATTACAGGTGGGCGGCAGTCGGGCGCTGACATTTGCTTTTGGGCGACTTGTTATTACTGTCAGCCATTTTATGGGCGTGATGGAGGGCAAACAGCGAACGCCGAACAGCGAAAGCTCGCTCGAAGGTTCCATTAGCCAAACGCTAGATACGAGCATTTGGCAGGCGAATATTGCGCCCTAAGTGGTTGCCATTAAATTCAATGCCGTGATCAACATCTTTTGTGCCAAACAAGTTTATTCACTTAACAAATAAAAAAGTGAGATAGAAGAAAAGTTTAAGAATCCCTCAAAAGGAGTGCTTTAAAAATATTAGCAATTGAAACATAATGATTACAGGCAAAAGGCAGAGGGTGCGGACTGCAGAGAATACTTACCTGAATGGTGTTTGTTGGCTATAGAAAAGGAAATAGTTGAGTCTGGTCAAGATTAAGAATTTGAGATGTTTTCTGCTGCTAAATTGCTCGAGGGAGAAGCATGATGAAGTGAGGGAGGGAGGAGCAGGGCGGCTATTGTGTAACTTCAATTGAGATGATAGCGGTATTCACGTTAACAGATTTTTGTTTGTCTGTTTGTCTGTATGTCTGATGCTCAGGCTGTGGCTGATGCTCAGGCTGTGGCTGATGCTCAGGCTGTGGCTGATGCTCAGGCTGTGGCTGATGCTCAGGCTGCGGCTGATGCTCAGGCTTTGGCTATGGCTGATGCTCAGGCTGTGGCTGATGCTCAGGCTTTGGCTATGGCTGATGCTCAGGCTGTGGCTGATGCTCAGGCTGTTGCTGATGTTCGGGCTGCGGCTGATGCTCAGCTCACGCTGTGGCTGATGCTCAGCTCACGCTGTGGCTGATGCTCAGGCTGTGGCTGATGCTCAGGCTGTGGCTGATGCTCAGGCTGTGGCTGATGCTCAGGCTGTGGCTGATGCTCAGGCTGTGGCTGATGCTCAGGCTGTGGCTGATGCTCAGGCTGTGGCTGATGCTCAGGTTGTGGCTGATGCTCAGGCTGTGGCTGATGCTCAGGCTGCGGCTGATGCTCAGGCTTTGGCTATGGCTGATGCTCAGGCTGTGGCTGATGCTCAGGCTGTTGCTGATGTTCGGGCTGCGGCTGATGCTCAGCTCACGCTGTGGCTGATGCTCAGCTCACGCTGTGGCTGATGCTCAGCTTAGGCTGTGGCTGATGCTCAGCTCACGCTGTGGCTGATGCTCAGGCTGTGGCTGATGCTCAGGCTGTGGCTGATGCTCAGGCTGTGGCTGATGCTCAGGCTGTGGCTGATGCTCAGGCTGTGGCTGATGCTCAGGCTGTGGCTGATGCTCAGGCTGTGGCTGATGCTCAGGTTGTGGCTGATGCTCAGGCTGTGGCTGATGCTCAGGCTGCGGCTGATGCTCAGGCTTTGGCTATGGCTGATGCTCAGGCTGTGGCTGATGCTCAGGCTGTTGCTGATGTTCGGGCTGCGGCTGATGCTCAGCTCACGCTGTGGCTGATGCTCAGCTCACGCTGTGGCTGATGCTCAGCTTAGGCTGTGGCTGATGCTCAGCTCAGGCTGTGGCTGATGCTCAGGCTGTGGCTGATGCTCAGGCTGTGGCTAATGCTCAGGCTGTGGCTAATGCTCAGGCTGTTGCTGATGTTCGGGCTGCGGCTGATGCTCAGCTCACGCTGTGGCTGATGCTCAGCTCAGGCTGTGGCTGATGCTCAGCTCAGGCTGTGGCTGATGCTCAGCTCAGGCTGTGGCTGATGCTCAGCTTAGGCTGTGGCTGATGCTCAGCTCAGGCTGTGGCTGATGCTCAGGCTGTGGCTGATGCTCAGGCTGTGGCTGATGCTCAGGCTGTGGCTGATGCTCAGGCGGTGGCTGATGCTCAGGCTGTGGCTGATGCTCAGGCTGTGGCTAATGCTCAGGCTGTGGCTAATGCTCAGGCTGTGGCTAATGCTCAGGCTGTGGCTAATGCTCAGGCTGTGGCTAATGCTCAGGCTGTGGCTGATGCTCAGGCTGTGGCTGGTGCTCAGGCTGTGGCTGATGCTCAGGCTGTGGCTGATGCTCAGGCTGTGGCTGATGCTCAGGCTGTGGCTGATGCTCAGGCTGTGGCTGATGCTCAGGCTGTGGCTGATGCTCAGGCTGTGGCTGGTGCTCAGGCTGTGGCTGATGCTCAGGCTGTGGCTGATGCTCAGGCTGTGGCTGATGCTCAGGCTGTGGCTGGTGCTCAGGCTGTGGCTGATGCTCAGGCTGTGGCTGATGCTCAGGCTGTGGCTGATGCTCAGGCTGTGGCTGGTGCTCAGGCTGTGGCTGATGCTCAGGCTGTGGCTGATGCTCAGGCTGTGGCTGATGCTCAGGCTGTGGCTGATGCTCAGGCTGTGGCTGGTGCTCAGGCTGTGGCTGATGCTCAGGCTGTGGTTGATGCTCTGGCTGTGGTTGATGCTCTGGCTGTGGCTGATGCTCAGGCTGTGGCTGATGCTCAGGCTGTGGCTGATGCTCAGGCTGTGGCTGATGCTCAGGCTGTGGCTGATGCTCAGGCTGTGGCTGATGGTCAGGCTGTGGCTGAGGCTAGTGCTTTGGCTGATTCTCCGCTCTGGCTCTGCATATGGCTCTGCCGATGGCTCTGCTCTGGCTTAACTCAGCCTCTACCCATAGCTTTGCTCTGGGTAAACTCAGCCTCAGCCTATGGCTCAGCCTAGGGCTCTGCTCTGCCTCTGCCGATGGCTCTGCCTATGGCACTGCTCTGGCTCAACTCAGGTTCTGTTATCTCTCTCAGTTTTTTGTGCCGCAATGATCGTGTGTCAAAACGAACTGAGAGTAAGACTCGAGAGTAAAGCTCGAGTTTGAGTGGAAGTGCCGGTGCCCTATATAAAGGCAAGCCTGCTGCAATCAGACTTCAGTCGCATTTTGGATTTCTTGGTGGTCAGTTCAACAGTCTAGTGCACTGCAGTGCTCCTCTGCCTTTTGTTCAGTGTCTGGTTAATATATTTAAATAGTTAATAATATTAGGTTAAGCTGAATTGTAATAGTTTTATTAAATATTTTAAGAAATTGTTATATTATAATATTTATACACATACATAATGTATTTAGGAATAATGATGTGAATGTTTAAAAGAATATTGAGGCTGATAAGAATAAAGATGTATATGATATAGTGCAGCTTCTTGCTTGATCATAATCATCATCATTTTTGTCATCACTTTATAGAGAAAGATTAAGGACCTCTGAATACTCTTAGTTCTTAATTTATAATAAATGAATTTAGAATTAGACATTTTATGCTAAAAGAATACCCCAGGATCGATCGAGCTTTCATATACAATCATCAAAGAGAACTGGACACCTGAAAGTATTGGGGTATTCCTTATATTCTTCATCTTTAGTGATATTTTCCATTTGACTTTGAAACTGTGAAGCTATGTACACTATTTACTCATACATATTTAAGTAATGTATCAAGAAATACGAGAATACTTAAATATTGTGTATATATGTATATGCATATACCTGTATTAAGCATTAAGCATACAGGTATACATATCCTAATACTAGCTTGCAAGTTGCACTTAAAATAACATAGTTGACTGCCAAAAATGTTGCGACATTTATGTGTATGTGCATGTTTGTATGCATGTCTGTATGCATGCATGCATGCATGTATGTGTGCATGCATGTATGTGTGCATGCCTACATGTGTATGTTTGCAGTTTGTGCTTTTGCACTATCATTATTGAGGAAAACACATCATAAAATATGAACGAACATTTCCGAAGCTCTCAAGAAGTTTTAATTGCTTTTCCGCATGCAACTTATGGGCATATGCAGCACCCACATGTACACACATACAAAGTATAAGTAGAATTTGAGCAAGGTCCTACCAACCACCCCCCTCACCCTCACCCTCACCCTCACCATTCGTATTAGTCTGCCCATTCCATTAGGGGTAGACACGTGCCAGGAATGTTGTGCAATGCTCCTCGCATTAACGAAGAAGACATTCTCCCAGCTGCACAACAACTTTGGGACTTTGTGCATAACGCAGCCATAAAGGCGCACACTAGCTCAACGAGAATGTCATAAAGTTGACAATGCTGAGGGCTGTCAAGGTGTACTCAGCGCACACACACACGGCCCAGTGCCATGCAGCATAACAAGCTAGCATAAATTATTTATATCTTAATCAAACCCGACCCACAAAACTTCACAGTCAACTTGATAACTTTACCAACAAAATTGGATGTTAATTACTCGAACTCATGTGCATCTTCCCCATCCCCCATCCCCCATCTCCCATCAAATTTGCAAATTATATTGTCTGCCCATTCATATGAAATGGCATATTAAATAAATGCTTCAATCTGCTCCTAGAGTTCAGTTTCCGTTTCTGTTTCTGTTTCAATTTCTGTTTCCGTTTCAGTTTGCAGTTTTCCACAAATAGTAATAGCATAATTTTTCATTGAAGGACCAAAGCTCTGCGAGGACTCGTTAAGGCAGAAGCAACTGCCATTGGCTCAGTAACAGCACCATAAAGAATTGAATTCGGTTTTGTTCCTGACATTTATGGAGCTGTGGCTGTTGCTCGTATAGAATTCCATGAACACGTCGTAATCATTTGCGCCAGTTGTCTTATCGTTGAGCTGGCTTGGTTTTACTTTGGCTAAACCACTCACCCTGCTCGTCCACCTCCTCCTCCTCCTCCTCCTCCTTGTGTAACCCAGCTTGTCCTGGTTTCTGTTTCAGTTTTAGTTTTTGTTGGTCTTCTTTTTGGCCACATTGTTGACTTGCCATAAAAACAAGAAGCAAAAACAACAAAAAAAAACAGATGCATTGCACGTGGAAGCATCAAGCGCTGCAATTTCGCAAATTGTCTTGAAATGCAAGAATGCATTTCATTCCTTTAGCACAAGCCAACAGCCCCGCCCCCCTTTCTGCTTATCCGCCCACTTATCAGCACGCACTGCACCACAGGCAGCTGCCTGGCCGGAATTATGAAAGTGGGCTGAGCCACGCTTAGCACTCACCCACACTGAGTTGTTGCTGAAATTCACACAGCGAGTGAGAGAGACACAAATCAAGCAGCAGCGAGGGTGGCTTAAAGAGTTTACAAACATAGTTGGAATTGACTTTATTGTTATATACGAGCTGTTAAGCTTAGTAAATAGTTCTCTTAAGTAAACATTTATATATAGCTTTGCCTTGAATAGAGATCTTTTGGGAATTCCAGTTGGAATCAAGTTGTAGTTGTTTTTGCTTCAGAGTGAGTTTCATAGGTTTGATTCTAATATACGTTTCAAAGCTTAAAGCAAATATAAGATAATTTTTAATTAAATGGCAAATTATATTAAAGATTTTAACAGCTCTAGTTTTGCTATAGCAAATACAGCCGCTGAGCTATAATTATTGAAAATAGCATTACTCTTGTTGGGTCATACTACATTTTTCTTTAAAGTTTCATATATTTCCAGTACTCATCGAGCAGCCCTCAAATTAAATATATATTTTTGCATGCATTTATGTATGTCTGAACAAAATTAGTCACTTTGTGTGTAGGTCAGCAATTACCGTTGAGGCATAAGTATGCCAGGTCTAGGATCTAGGGGAAGAGCCCTTTTCAAGAGTTACCCCAGTTTCTAGACTCTGACAGAGTGAGTGCCCGTGCCGTTGGCACAATGGTAAGCCATAAGAATACTTCTGCTTTCGAGTGTTGCACAATACAAACCACGACGAAGACAACTCCAAGGGCAAGTTAAAGAGCTACGCAGTTATGTACACATACAGTTGGCAGGCACTGTGCCCAGTGTGCCCAGTGTTCTAGTAAAAGCAATTACGCAAAATGCGCTTATATTGGCATAAAATATAATAAAATAATAATAGCCAGAGCAACGAGGAGCAACGCTATTTAGGCACTAGCCAAAGGACTTCCATTTCATTTTTGCTTTTCTTTTTAATAAGGAAACTCTTAATTGCAAACAGTATTCGTGTGCTGGAACATCTGCTGCCAAACACATAATTTAGAAAGTGACTTAGTTTTACTTAGTTCTACGACCACAAATTAGAACAATGCCCGAAGTCGGCTCTCTATATAGTGAGTGCCTTAAGTATTCTGAGACAGAGTTTGTCTTACTCCACATAATTAATATTTGCATATTTAACTAACTCCATTACATTACAGGTAATTGTCCAGCATTAACTTGGTTTTTTTCCTCTGGCCTCTGAGAGAACCTTTGCATGACATTCAAATCTTTGGGGAGTGGAACTTACTCTTGTTTCTTGTTTGGCTCGCAACATCAACTTAAAATGTAATTGTTGGGCGTCATTTAATATTAAATGGGTCAATGACTAAGAGAATGTTGTTTCCCATAGATTCTACTTTATATACAACATTTATGAAACTATCAAATATGTACATAGGGTAAAGGCGTATAAGCTAATGCAGGGCTATAAAAGCTGGAGTTGACCAGCAACCACTTAGGATGATATCTAGAATTTAGTATACAGCAAAGTTGGTAGATCTTTAAACAGTTAGTTAGCCATAGACTGACTCAAAATCCCCCTAGTACTTATATCTATCTTTAACTAAAAGTATTTTACTATCTTTGCTGCGTGGTTGCAATTTGCTTGAGGACATGCCCTTAGGATACAATTCCTTTGTATGCCATACTAAATTATCTTGTTTAAGTGGATGTTTTGATGCAGCTGCCTCAACCTCAACTCTGTCTAGTCTCTCACTGCCACGTTTCCAAGCTATAAGCTCTGAAAGGGGTTTCAATATCAAGAAGTAAAGCATTTCAGCTATGGAGATGACGCTGAAGCCCATAAAGAGGCCCATGACACCGCCAATGTTTGCTATAAGAAATATTATCATTAATAGACTTTCTTTAGAGCCAACTCCTTACTCACACAAGAACTCCGTAAAACCGATGTAAACATTTTTCATGCTGCCATAGTAGGCCGACTCGCGATAGTATAAATTCATGACGGCAATGTTCTCCAGCAAATAGGTTTTGTTCATATTGGCCACGAGCTTATTGGCTACCTGAAAGTCCCTTTTGGCCAGTGGAAAATATAGCGAGTCGGCTGTGTAAGTCAAATCGAAACAGCTGGGCAGACACTCCTTACGGCATTTGGCCGACTCTTTTTGATTCTCTGGCCGCAGAGCGAGGCGAATGCAGAGCGCATCCTTAACGCTGCAAACACTCGCATTCTGATAGATGAGCGGATAGTTGTGGGGAATACAGGTGCATACCCTGTACAGGTATTTGGCAATGCATTCGTTTTCACAGTAATTGTGCGTGTAGACCTTGTGATAGATCAACTTCTTCTCATCATTGAACACACACTGACGATCGTCGCGGGATATGCCACGAATTGCTGGCACAGCCTCCGATCGGCTGACCGCAAGTCGAAAGTTCGTCTCGTAGCCAATGCCGAGCACAAGTCCTTCCTCCTTGACATTGGGCAGTGTTATGGGATTATGGAAGAGGATCTGTAAATTGTATAGAAAATTTTAATATTTATGAGATAATATATAAAGGTAGTTCCTCATGAATTTCTATATTCTATTCTCTCTTCTTCCTCTTCATTATCCCTGCAAAATCTGAAATATATACATTTTTTAGCTTTTTTTTACTTATAAAAACCTTAAAACCAGGTCCATTTGTAGAGGAACAATAATATTCGCTCAGCTCCGCATCTAGTACCAGTGTAAAGCCCATTGTAATGCCTGTGCCTGGAAATGACTCAAGTTGTTAGTCAGATAATATCTAATAATATATAAATTTTACCAACTGCCGGTATTGGATAGTAAAGTTTGGGCAGCTGCGCGGGATAACCCGATTCGGGATTCCAAGCCACAGCCTCATATCCAAGCGCTGTAGTCCGGCCTATGCCCTCATGATCACTGACAGAAAACTAAGATTTCAGATTTTCAAATTCTGTATTAGCTTCACTTCACTTCTTACTCTGAATGATATAGAAACTCGGCAGGCAGAAAGTTAAAGACACAGCACAAGCCCTCGTCTGTGACTATACGGCGGAATATTTCGGCGCAAGGCACTTCCACTCCACTGAATCTGCAGTATAGCAGCATTTGGGTGCAGGGCTGGGAATGATTCCTGACAAAGTCGGTTAACTTTAGAGTATTACTGCTGTTGATAACCTTGGACCAGGTGCCAGTGTCCACCTCATCACTTCCTTCGCTCTCCTCCGAATATGGATTGCAAAGCACTTTCATGGCATCGTACTCAGGTGAACCTCTGTTACAGGTGGAAATCAGCTAGACTTTAAGATATATCTTTATATCCATGTACTTACTCTTTATATTGTAGAACTTTGCTGCGCTGAAACTGATTCATGTTGCATATGGTCACAGATGGAAAGGGCACCTTTCGTATGGATGTGGCATGCGGACTGATGCCAATGATGACAGGTGTGCTATCCCACTTGGCATAGATGTTAGATATCAGCTGGCAGGTCATGACGAATGCAGCCACAAAGGCAATCAAGAAGAAAGATCTGCACTTCTGGTTAGAACTAATATCAAATTGGGATATAGGCATTGATGCTTACCTCTCCCAGATGCTGAGCGCTGAGTCGCCTACAAATTTCAGGCCATGCAATCCGGTTTCCCTCAAAAACACTTTCAAACTTTTCCTAAAACTACGCTGCAAGAACACAAAACTTTTTTGACTTTTCTGTTTGGGCTCCATTGCGGCCAGTGTTGACATCTGTCTGCAGTTCTCAGCTACTTATAGCTATAGCTCAGAGGACATTGAGCGATTAAGCCAAGTAATTACTTAAAGGTATTCCATGAATAATAATTAAAGCCTTTTATTGATTGCTTCAGTCGAAGCAATTGCCTTGATTGGTTTGTGGTTTCAGTTACGCTCGCTTAAGCCGCTAATAAAATATTCATAGCGCATTTCACTCAAATCAGTTATGCATTAATTAGTGTAAACTCCAAGGAGAATTTGGGTTACTCTATATATGGAAATAAGTGTGTGTATATAAATATATATTTATATATATTTATATATGTAAATGTGTATATATAATTGATTGATAATCATAACTCATCTTGGCGGGAATTATGCTAAAATAGTGTAAAAGTTTCACTGATCAATCAAGTAATTTTGCATACGAGCCTTCTCTGCGATTCTCATGAATTCAAATAAAGTTGTTTAAAGTTGACTTCGTATTATAATACTTTTTTTCTTCTCTTATTAGCACATTGCTCTTCTAACTCTCTCTCTCTCTCTCTCTTTCTCTCTCTCTCTCTCTCTCTCTCTCTCTCTCTCTGCCGCTTTCTCTCTCTATACTTCGTAACCTTTGATTAAATCGATAAAAATCATTATCCATCTTGAATGCTTGAGCATATGTCGTAGTTACTGTCATTGAGTTTCTTTGAGTTTCAGACTTCCAGTCTTTAGACTTACAGTTTACTGTCATATTTGTAACTAAACGACTGCGCCCCGATTACAGGGTATGTGTTAGTCTAACCTCAAACTTATCAAAATAAATGTATATATAGATATAAATATATAAATATGCAACTGATGTATATGTTAGTTTGATAAGATAAAGAATTGTCAATCAATATTCTCTCGGGCTAACTGAGGCAGCAAAAGCAAGTAAAACTTTAGCTCTTTAGTTCAACTAACTTTGCCTTTGGGCTTACTAATGACGTAAGATCTAGTAATTCTATGAAGTGAGTAATTGTGAAACACATTCACACACTCACACATAAGTGCTATTTATCCGAATTGTTGTGGAAGTCTAATATTGTTACTCTCTGATAAGAAAGCTCTCCGGTCAAAGCTAAAAAAAAAGCTTCTGCACGTGATCGCCAACCGGTTGCGAGAGGCCGGCACAACAAGCTTCGCGTTGCCAGTCGGTCAGTTGTGCCATGTGAGTTTAGTCGAAATGAGAGTGAGACGTAATCCGCTGCCCCGGCGGCTGGTGGACATATTGTGCTACCTAGTCATTGGAGTATTCCTGCCCATCGTTTTCATATTCGAGATAATCGTTGTGCTGCCAGCGATACACGAGCCCGGCGGCTTCCTACACACCTTCACATTTCTCATGGCAATGTTTCTGCTCTTCAATATAAAGGGCAACATGGTAGCTTGCATGATGATCGACACGAGCGTTGATCGTGAGTATTAAATATTTTAATTTTATTTCAAACAATTTCTAGCACTCTCACTCTCTCTCTCTCTCTCTCTCTCTCTAGATGAGCGGGTCAAAGCTCCGCCAGAAGGCGACGCTGCTCGTTTGGAGTGGCGGCACTGCAAGACCTGCGATCGTTTAGCACCGCCCAGATCGTGGCACTGCAAGGTGTGCGGCGTGTGCATACTGAAACGGGATCACCACTGCCTCTTTACGGGCTGCTGCATCGGGCAAGAGAATCATCGCTACTTTATGCTCTTCACAATGTATTTGTTCGTGGGCTCGGTCTATGCTCTCGCCTACAATTCGGTGTTCATGTGGATACTCAATGCAGATGTCTACTGCAACTGGTTGACTGCTCTGAAGGTAGCTTGTCCCATGTTCATGCTAGTCATTGGCAGCTTCTGGACCAATTTGCAGCTGCTCTTCTATAGTCTGAACATCTTGGCTCTGCTCTATTCCGTTGTGATCTTGGTCTATCATGTGCCCATCGTGCTGCGCGGCGAGGTCTGTGCGGAGAGCGGAAAGCAGCACAAATATAATAATGGACTCTACTTGAATCTGCGAAGTGTTTTCGGCCAACGCATGCACTTGGCCTGGCTGTCGCCATTGATAAGGAGTGAGTTGCCCGATGATGGCTACACTTGGAGGACAAGCTCAGCGGAGGCCAAGAAAAGAAGTTAACTAAGAAGTTTTTAGTCATATTTAGTAAAATCTCTGCAGTCTCTGGTAAATCAGCATTGTTACTCCATCTATGAGCTGAAAGTCTTGAATATGTAGGTCTAGTGGGGCTTAATTATGAGTACTCCTAGTTTGAAGACAGACTGACAAACAGAATAAGGAAAAATTAAATTAATTTATAATCAGAGTCTTATATGTCCTCATAGGCTGTCAAGTCTTAGGAATAAGATCTAATTATTAATTACTTTTAAAATAAATATGTTTTTAAAATTGTTATTGTTATTGTTATCAGGTGTATAGATATAAATATAAATTTTCTAATAGTTATATAAATTATATATTCTTGGTCAAAAATCTAGTATTTCTATACTCAAAAAAGATTAAAATAATGAATATATTTCTATAATATTTGAAGAGTTATTTTCTTGACTTTAATTAACGTAAGTAGTTTCAAGGAATTATGCAAAATAGCGGAAAACTTTCACTGCTCAATTGAGTAATTTAGCATAATACCCTTCTCAGCGATTCTCATGAATTCATTTAAGATATATGTATATATTTACACATGTAAAAATTGCTGCTCACATTTCAAAACATTTTATTCTCATATCTTATAAATTAACAGATGCAAAATAGTTTGAAAAAAAATAAAAATTCAAGTAGTCCGAAGAAATCAGAATTTTTAAAAATTCAATAATCACATTCTACACATTCAACTTTTCGACTATTTAACTTGAAAATGAAATTTCGCAGTGAGCCATATCCAAAACAATGGTTCGAAGTGATTCTTTTGCTCGGTATTGTTGTACTCACGCCCTGTGGATTCGTATATGATATATTTTTTCTGAACCCAACTATACACGACCCGAGTGAATTTATGTACTCTTTCAACATAGTATTGGCCGTGTTTCTGCTGTACAATGCAGCGGGCAATGTGATCGGCTGCCAGATAATCGACACAACTGTTGACTGTGAGTGACAACTGAAATTTGTATTCTCTTCGGACACTCTAAATCTCTCTCTCTCTCTCTCTCTCTCTCTCTCTGTCTGATTTCTAGATGAGCAGTTCCAGCCACCGCCAGAGGGCGACGCGGCTCGTTTGGAGTGGCGGCATTGCGAAAAGTGCGATCGCCTAGCACCGCCCAGATCGTGGCACTGCTGGATGTGTGACATGTGCATGCTGAGGCGCGATCATCACTGTAAAATTATGGGCAGTTGTGTTGGCCATCACAATATGCGTTATTTTGTGTGCCTAACGGTGCACTATACCTTTGGATCGATCTACAGCATGACCTATCAATTGTATTATATGTCGCAGCGCAATATTTTTACTACGATCATAAATGTCATTGTCCCGCCTTTCATTGAATTCGTAACCGTGAACATGTTTTTCTTGAAGGTACTTGCATTGTACGGAAGTGTTGGAGCATTTCGTTACTATTTGCCCAGTGTGATGCAAGGAGCTGTACGCTATGAGCGAACAAAGCGAGGAAAGACCAACAAATACAACTGTGGACTCGCTTACAATCTGAAATGTGTCTTTGGCGAGCGAATGCTTTGGGTCTTGCTATCGCCCTACCTGCCCAGCAAGTTGCCCACCGACGGCTACTCCTTTAAGATCAATCCGACTCACTCAGCTGCAGCTAAAGTAATAATGGTAGTGTGACTTTTGAATAAACAAGAAAGGAGAAAGATTTTAACATAATTCTAGTTTATTTATTTTGTATATCAGAATTTGTTAACTAAAGCTTTTTATGGATCGCCCCCACTTATTCCATGAGTAGTCCATATATGAGAATAGTTATTTTGGCACTCCGGGGCTCAGAGTCGCCGGACGCACAGCAGCTCAAGCGCAATGTCGTCCGATTGCAGCCGATGCCACCTTGAACGATCTCTGTTAGGGCAATCGAGTCCGATGGGGTTTCGTCAAAAACCAAAATTAGAATTATTGTAAATTTCAACTTGCCCTTGAATATGCATTATTATCAAATTTTACAGTACATACATCTCAAGCTATTCACCTCGCTAATTGCCTTGTCGTCGTATTCTATATAACGTTCAGCACAATTCCAGCTTATCTCGGCCTCATGGATGGGCACTGCAGCTGGATGCATTTGGCCAAATTGAAATGAATAACCGAAAATTGTATTTGTAAAGATAATTAAGTGAAAAGCACAAACTGACAGCAGCAACAGTGGAGACATGATTTGATTTTATACCAAATGTCTGGAAATTGAAAGCAATTTCTCTTCTTTTTACGTTCTTATCAACAAATAAAATATTATCTAAGTTTGTGATTTGCTTTTAAAGTAATTGATTTTATAACAGAATACATATATAGAGATGGATATAAAGATTGCAATTGCATTTTTATTAAATGTTTTCCCATAACAAAAAGCAAGCAATATGATTAAAAAAGAAATAAGAAAAAATTTTCCATGAATTAAAATTGTTTTCATATATTTATGTAATTTTTTATGTTTAATTGAAAATCAATTTGAATTATAATTATATAAAATCCCTTCAGAATTTAAATATAAGCCCTTTCGTATTTTCAAAGTATTTTTCAACCATTTTTATATAATTAAAAAATGCCTTTTAAAATTAATTAAATTTCTTAAACTTTTGCCATTCACTACGAAAATATTTCAAATATCCTAACGACCTCTTACGTTCACAAGTTACTGGCAATTGACAGACATATGACTATCGCATGCAAGTGTTATCGAAATCGATAACTTCCAGCTGATTGTTAGCTCTTATTTAATATACACGCTCTTGTTTTCCAATTCGACTTGAATGTTAAATTGTTAATGAAAATGTTTCGCAAACAATTTGGTAACATGTCGCGTGTCTCAACACACCTGTCCCGCAATGTGCTGGCGGCCCGTGTCACCTGTCGGGATGCCGAAATGTCAACAAATGCGGCGCCGGCAGAAGCCGTTACCGCACCGCCCGTCGTCAATGAGTTCCGGACAGGCGTAACAAATCCCGGCGAGCACACGGATGTGCAAGTGGGTAAATTCTACACTATTCCGATGGAAGAGAAGAAGCGTATTTTCTCAGGAGGCGGCCTGCCAAAGCAGTACGAGCAACAAATCAAAACATTCACCGAGGCCTGCCTGATGGTGCGTTCTCCTGCCCTCGAGCTGCTGAACTACATCAAGAACGCTGATCTGTCGAAGCCTGTGGTGCGTTATGTGCTGTATGGCGATAATGGCGTGGGAAAGACCCTGTCCATGGCACATGTTTTGCACTATGGCGCGCTCAATGACTTTATCCTGGTGCACGTGCCCTGGGCACCCAACTGGATGAAGCGGCCAAAGGAGGCAGCGAACTCGGCCAGCCAGGAGGGCTTCATCGATCTACCATTCGATGCGGCCGCCTGGCTGGTGCACTTCAAGGCGCAGAACTCGAAGCTGCTCGAGCGTTTACAGCTAAAGACCAGCAAGGAGTACGTGTGGAGCAAGCGCGAAAGCACGCCAGCAGGCGCTGCACTGATCGAGCTAGTCGAGCATGGCATTGCGAGGATCAAGTATGCATCGGAAACAACAGCTGCTCTGATCGCGGAGCTGAAGCAGCTGGCCACTGCTGGCCAGTGCAAGGTAATGGTGGCCATCGACGGCTACAATGCCTTCTTCCATCCCGTCACGCGCATCTTCTCCGACAACAAGCAGCGTGTGTCTCCGGATCGCATAACGCTCACCCAGCCCTTTCTAGACATAACCAACTACGACTGGACGAATGGCGTGTGCATTCTATCTGTGGACAAAATAGCCATGACCGAAGGCTTCATGGAATCCTATTTGCCACGCTATCTGCTTGGCAAAGAGGGCTTTGAGCACTTGGACCCCTTTGTGCCCGTGCACGTGGGCAACTATACGGAAAAGGAGTTCGTCAGCTATATCAATTACTATTTGGATCGTCATTGGATCACGAAAACCCAGCCAGGCTTTGAGGAGCAACTCAAATTTATGAGCAACTTGAATCCTTATACACTAATGCGCCTGGTCAGAGGCCTTTAATGTTGCTGTTCAATGACGACTTTTTGTTAGTTTGTAAATGTTAATAAAAAATAAAAGTAAATAAATTTCGAACAATCTGATGAAATTTGTAAAATATTCAAGATTTTGTAGAGAGATTGAAGTAATAAAAATAATGAAATTAAATGTTGTATAGAAATATAGTTAATTGAAATTAATATCATAATATGAACTGTAGAGTTGTTAGAATTTCTATAGTTTTCTAGCTTTCTATGGCCGTAAAAGTAAATAAATTAGGAACAATCTGAAGAAATTTTGAAATATTCAAGATATTGTAGAAAGGCTTAAAGAGTTCAATTAAATGTATAGAAATATTATAGTTAATCGAAATTAATATCATAATATGAACTTGAAAGGTTTCAAAGAATTTCTCAGCTAAGAAAAAATGTGGAAGGATTCCTAAAGGCTTCTTTAGGCGTACAGATCTGTTATATATACTAATATAGAAATATTTCTCTATCAATATATATATTTTTGTATATATATATTAAATTTTTTATAAATATATTAAATTTTTTTAAATTTTCTCTCTTTTTTAAAAAAGTTAAAATAATATTTTTGGATTCAAGTTTATTCAACATATTCAATTCAAATTGTGAATTTATTTAACGATAATCAGCAATATATAATAATGCACTGTAAAATAAGTATAATGTGTGTGTGTGTGTGTGTGTATGTGTGTGTGTGAATAGAAATTATGTGTTTGTCGCTTCATAAGCCTTCCCCTTTTACACACCTGCTGCACACGCATAAGAGTAGCTAGCTTGATTTCAGCTTCATTTCTATTTCCTTTTTCTTTTTGCTTTCCTCAAGAAATAAATAATAGATTGAAAAAACCAATTGAACTAACAAACTCTTTTATGCATATGTCCATATATATCTTAGGTTTTATTCTTTTCAGTTTTTGTTTTCTTTTTTGGCGTGCGGAATCAAGAAAGTTGAAAATGTTTCTCGAATCACAAATAATAACTAAGCTGCAATTTAACATTGTCACCATATTATTTGTATGTATATTTGCATAATTCTATTACAATTTTAGTTGCTTTTAACAACAATAACAATTATGTGTGTGTGTGTGAGTGTGTGTCTGTGTGTGTGTGGATTTGGATTCATTTCATGTTATCATTAAATTTATTCTTTTATCTTTTTTTTTTCTTTTTTTCTGACTAAGCTATATAATGTTTTATTATTTTTTTTTTATCATAATCGCGCTTTGGTCGATTTATGTTTAGATTCATGTTTTTTTGCATTATTAATTGATTTTTTTTTTGTTTTTTTGGTTTTTGTTTATACGTTTATATGTATTGTATGCTTGATTATATGTGGGTATTATGTATTTATGTATTTCTGTGTACGCGAAAAGTCAACGTAAGATAAAAATTATATTTCTTGTGTTATTTTTCGAATTTACAAATAAAAAGCCTCCTCTAATCGTTGTAAAATGCATTAAACATTAGCATTTGGAGTGGTTAAATAAATTTGTTAATTCGTACGTATTATATATATATATATATAGTATATATATATAGAGATATATAAATATGAAATGATGTTGAACGAGCAAATGCGTCAATTATAATCAATACAAAATTAGACAAAACAAAATAAAATAAGACACCTTGGGGTCCGTTCGGAAAAACAGATTCACATAGTTTAAAATTCCAATAAAAAAAAAAGCTTAGAAAATGGCATCTAACGAGTTTCCCCCTTCTCTTCTCCTACAATCAATCGAAAGCCCAATTAACGTTCGTCAGTGTGTGTGTGTGTGTGTGTGTGTTATGTGTGCATGTGTTTGTGTGTGTGTGTGTTCATTTGGAGCATTCGTCTACTTAGGCTAATTTCTTAAACGTACATTTTACTCATTTCATTTCATTTCATTTCGTTTTGTTTGGTTTTGGTTAGGTTTTCCACGCTCGAAATCAATGTGTGAAAATTATATGTATGTGTATGTGTGTGTGTGTGTTTGTGTGAGAGTGTATGTGTGTGTATCTATAATTATTACATCTACCTTTGGAGCAGTGTGTGTTATGATCCGGCTCAGGCCACAAAACGACCCGATAGCCCAAATCATCAAATGGCGGCGGCGCATGCACATGCATCATTTACATACATATATATGCTAGGCGTTGCTAGGCGGGGCATGCACTTGGATGATGAGATGATGATGATGAACATGATGATGATGACAAAATGGTGAACAAACAGCGAGCGGCAGGTGGCGCATTGCTTCTGTATTATTTCTTAACAAACTGATAGGGGGCGGCGGGACGGTAATGCCGTATGGGCGGCACAGCGCCACCAATTCCGCCGCCTGTGGCAGTCACAATGGTATTGGCCATTATACCACCGCCGGCATTGCCCATGCCAGCGTTGCGTCCATTGAAACTGGCCGAGCTAACCACCATGCAAGGTGATTCGCGTACAATGGCCTGCGGCGGCAAGGTTGTATGCATGGCATTGCCCCGCTGGGCAGCTGAGCAGAAAGAGGAAGAAACATTCAACGAGCTGAACACAACTGGAGGAAAAGTGCATCACACTCACCTGGCACATAGGGCTTTGGCTGGTGGTAGGCATTGTTGTGTGAACGATAGTAGACAGTCTCGTCGTTGTGATGATAGTGCGGTTGCTGCTGATACTTTTGTCTGTAAGGGAACACAAGGCATGGCTATAACTGGCCAAAGATTTGGAAATCAAGTGCAACTCACCTGTAGCTGCCACCGGAGCGATTGTTGCCATTGCCATTGCCACCAGCAGCAGCGGATTGTTGTTGCTGCTGCTGTTGCTGTTGTTGTTGCTGCTGCTGCTGCTGTTGCAACTGGCGCAGGGTCAACTTTTTGGCAGCTTCCGGATCCTCCATCAGCTCTCGGTACTGCTCCTGACGTATATCGTCATGCTTATCGGGTATCAGATACCGCCTAATCTCGGCCAGCGCATAGGCAACGCGAGCGTACGCCTCAGCTGGTGGCGCTATGGTGGACACCTCGACATGGAGCGGAAGATTCAGGTGGGCATATTTAGCGTCCGCAGAATTGCGTAGCTCCTCCTCACGTGCACGATCCTTCATGGAGAATCGGCCCAATATGACGATTTTACACTGCGTCTCCTCCTGCAGCCGACGCAGGGAGTTGCCCTTGGGGCCAAGCAGTTTGCCAACATAGTTGAATTTCTTATCCTTGATCGGCACGTGCACCTTCTGCGACAATTTAATCGTCCGCTGCTGATACACATCGGCGTACTGGTCTCTCGTCGGAATGCGACCATTCAGCTGCACCCGCTCCAAAGCTGCAAAGATCGTTTCACATACATAAACATACACAGACACAGATATACACATATATATATATATATGTATGTGTGTGTGTGTGTGCATATGTATTTACCAATCAGTGTGTACATAAGGTAAATGGCTGAACTTATTTCATTACCTTCGTCAATTAGTTTTAATGCCAATGGAAATTGGCTCTCCATGCGCGACCGCTCGCTCATCAGTTCTTGCATATATTTCTGGGCCGATTCATTTAGGCGCGCCGGCTGCACCTTCTCGTTGTCCACAGCATTGTGTTCGTTCTCGTGCTCCCCGTTGCTGGTGCCAGCCGCCACCGCCGCTGCTGCCGCCGCCGATGACCCTGGGCCGACACGCATTCCGTTTTCCGCCATTTGTCCTGCTTTCCGTAACGGCGCCCGTAGTCAATTGATGTGGCGAATATTACCAAAACGTATCGGCACAATGCGTGGCGCGTTTTATGTTAATGGCCCCGTCGCCGAGCAGTCGATTTAATTTGAATTTATCAAATATGTTTGCAACCTCTTTGTGGCCCTAATTTTTTCTCTCTTTTTCCATCAAAGTGTGTACACATTTAACGAATATAGAAAAAAAACGCGCTTTCCATCCCACACTGTCCAGCCCTGACAAGCCCAAGTGTAAATTTGACCAGCACTAGTATACGATAGTATCGATAGAGTATGGCGGCATTGCGATAGATTGCCCTTAATAATACTTGCAGTGTTACCATTGCGTGTGAATAAAAAGCAGCTAGTTAGTTGACTCCTCGAAAAACTTTATTTTCTATTGGCAGATGCGGTAAATATTGAATTGAAACATGATCAATGTGTAAAAAGTATTTTGCTTAAGACCTTGAGCAATAATATTTTAAATTCTATTCAAATCTACTGATAGTTACTTACTAACTGAGTGTTAAAAGTTTTATAAGGACTGTATTTCGTTGTAATTTACATAAATTTATGTTAATAAATAATTTTATTAGCTTAACACACATTTTGTGTTGATAAACACTTCAAAACATAAACAGTGTAATTCATAAAACTACTGTTTTCCACTACCATTGGATGCTCAAAATACCAAATCCTTAAAAATAATAAGTAATACGGCCACACTGATTACCCCATACATAAAAGAAAATTTTTTCAGGCACATCAATTTTGCAATTGAACTTTGAATTTCGCTTTGGTTACTTTAGTTTTCACAAACTTGTAATTGGTGGCCAAGAAATATACACTTAACGTGTTTTTATTCAAACAAAATGCCGCGCGACTACGACAGAGACTACAATGAGGACACCGCCGCCGATTACAAGCGGAAGCGACGTGATGATGAGGCAGCCGGCGCCGGCAGCGCTGCAGACGCTCCCGAAGTGGACGGCGGCCATGGTCACACAACTAGCCACGCCCCTTTGCATGACACACCACAGCTAAACGAGAAGACAAATGCGTACCTGCAAGAGTGCCTAATGGAGAAAAAGACACTCGAGAAGAAAAATATTATAACAAAGCGTCTGCTGGACGATGGTGCGTATGGTACACGTAAGAGATGTTGAGTGCAGGCCGTAATCGCTTTGACTATTTGCAGAGGTGGAAAAGATCCTGGTCAGCGGCCGCATTCCCAAGCCCGAGATATACGCGAATGTGTATAGCGAGAAACCGATTAGGGTGGCCCAAAAGGTGCTCTTTCCCATCAAGGAGTATCCGAAATTTAACTTTGTGGGGAAGATACTTGGCCCCAAGGGCAACACACTGCGCCAGCTGCAGGAGGAGACGATGTGCAAGATGGTCGTGATGGGACGCAACTCGATGCGCGACCATGGCAAGGAGGAGGAGCTGCGCAGCTCCGGCAATCCCAAGTATGCTCATCTCAGTAGAGATCTGCACGTAGAAATCTCGACAGTTGCGCCGCCAGCCGAGGCCTATCATCGCCTGGGCTATGCCCTGTGCGAAATACGCAAGTTCATGATACCTGACGCCAACGACGACATTCGCCTCGAACAGCTGCGCGAAATGGACGGCAAGGAGCGCATGTATAAGAAATCTCATCACTATTCCAAGTCCTACGGCGAGCATGGCGCCTACAGCACACGGTAAGCTTAACTGGCCCGTAAATACGTAATATTCTAAACACGGGATCACGTAAATTCTAAACAATTCAGCCCAGATTTCAAAGAGATAGGCTTTACTATATATGTATATATATATTGTTAGTTAATTATGAAACAGTTTCAAGCTTTAGTTCAGCAATCAATTTCGATTTTCAGTTATTTCCCGTAGCGTACTTTTCCAATAGACTTTTCAATTCTTTCCGGCTTTTCAATATAGATCAAACCTAGAGAGTTTTAGCAGTTAGATATTTCTCTTAAAAAAAAGTGCATTGAATCATTTTTATTTCATTAAAGCACACCACCGCCAGCCACATCTAAGCCGAAGGTGTATTCAATTCTCGAAAAGGCCCGCTACGTAATGGACGATCCCAATTACGGCATTGTTAAGGCTCATAGGTAGGTGACTAGGTGAACCTAATTGAGAATATTTACCATTAATTTGTGTGAAATGCATTCGATATATTCATTTACCTAGATCACGGGATCACGAGCTATACGATCACCATGGGGAATACGATCGATATGCGACTCCGCCTCCGCCGCAGTCGTCGAAGCATTCGAGTCATCACGCCCAATATGCAGACAGCAGCTCGTATGAGCGCGACTATCGACGTGAGTATCATCCGCACTCGTCTTCCTCATCCTACGCGGCGGCCTACACAGGTAAGAGCAATCGCCAGATAGATAATTAATGTCTTTTCCGCAGCTGGACTGTTTGCAAACAAATAACATACATAAAAAAAAAAAGAAAAAATACCAAACGCGCGCAAAAAATACCAAGAGAAGCAAATTAAAATACCAAAAAAATATCAAAGTAAAAAAAAAACGCGAATCGAAATTATGAAAAAGAAAAAAACGGAAGTTACATCCACACACATATAT
Organism: Drosophila nigricruria; assembly: GCA_037075265.1. Classification (NCBI taxonomy): domain Eukaryota; kingdom Metazoa; phylum Arthropoda; class Insecta; order Diptera; family Drosophilidae; genus Drosophila; species Drosophila nigricruria. Next base: position 4,447,315 of record JBAMCI010000131.1, on the reverse strand, counting down.
ATCTATATGTATTTAACAAGATTTTAAATGCACTACGCCTGACAGGCGATCGATCGACTATAACTCTCTCAAATCCAAATCAGAAGCTCAAGACAAACTCAAACTCGAACTCAAACTACTCTCTACTAACAGCAATTCGTACAAAAGCATTTCAAACACACAAAAAAAAAAAAAACATTTAATTCAATTCAATTCTCATACATTCAATAAATCCAATATTTATCTGTGATAAAGTAAAGCAAAGCAAAAAAAAAATCCAAATAAAACAAGAATAATCTGTTTTAACTTACTCTGGGGCTAGTGCATTCAAAACCGGTTAAAATCCTTTATATTTTTTTTTTGTTTGTTTGTTATCTATTTTAAGACCAAATTAAAAATTAAAAATAAATTAAAAAAAAGAAAGAAAATTAAATGCAGAAAAGAAAAAACAAAACAAAAAAAAAACAGAGCACAGAGACAAAAACAATTGAAATCTAAACAACAAATAAAATTCTTTCCAAAATAGCAAAACCAAGCAACGGTCGTTCCTCATCGTCGTATAGACCCACGACATCGAACTCGGGATCACATTCATCGGCTCACTATGAAACTGGATCACGGTCTCGTGAAAGCGTGCGTTATCGCTCGGCTCCATATCCAAAAATGCGCTAATTTATCCCGCAATAAATCTACCAACCAACCAACAACAAATCAACAAAGTTAAGTAGTTTGTATGCAGCAATGAGAGCGGCAAAGCGTAAAACCCCCAACAACAAAAAATACAACCAACAAAAAAAAAAAAATACCAAAATATTTAAAGTCCAATAATCCAACCAATAATACATCAAATCTATGCATACACTATTTATAAATAAAAAATAAAAAAAACAAAAACAAACAAAATTCAAATGCAAAACCTATTTTATAGTAATTGTTGTTTTAAATATTTCATTTGTGTTAAACCAAACAAAAAACAAATTTTAATAATGCAACAAAGAAAAGAAAACTTGAAAATATTTTGTAAAAATCGTAAAAATACAAATCACAAAATCAATTAAACTATAAGCAAAGAAAAAAGAACAAAAAACAACAACAACATTATACACACACCTATATGCAATCGTAATTAAAAAAGAAAGAAAAAGAAAACCCTAAAAACCTAATTATTCTAAACTAAAAATGTTAGCGTAAGTTTTGAAATAATTTTTCAAATAAGTTTATGAAGAGATAAACAATAAAAGTTAATTAAATCAAATAAAAAATAACAGAAACGCCCAACGACAAAGTAAGTATGCAAAACGGCTTCAATAAAACAAGAAAACAAAATAATAAAAAACAAAAAAGCAAAGAAAATAATATACAAAAATTTGCCCGGTTACGTTCAAATTCAGAGCTTTCCACGTTATATATAAATGCGTTAAAAATTAAAGAGAGAGAAAATCATAAATGTTTAATATACTTCATTATTATTTATAATTATTAACGATGATGTGCGCATTGAAAACATAGAATCTATAAAATCTAATATTTTTAATCTATTTCCCTCTGTTCGTCGAACACTATCCCAAATAAATACAAAATTATAATAGAACCAACCAAAGATCGTTTTCCTTTACATTTAAAATAATTATAATATCACAATATACACTTTATTTGGGATTCCGTCAAAAATTCAATGCACCATCCAGGAACATAAGACTATCTACGGCGGATATGGCCAGATCTACGTCCCTTTTTTGTATGGTCTTCTTCTTGGCCTGCGCGGTGTAAGTGAAGGCCTCGCGAGCTAATGATTCGATAAATAACTCTACGGCTTTTGTCACTGCAAAAACAGCTTCATTTGATGCAATTTGAAGATCTGGATCCAGTTTCATAATGTTCCGAATGCGACCCATCGGCAGCTGCGTGAGCTTGGAATCGTGTTCATGCTCAGAGGGCTTGTGGCCATTAGCTATGGGCACATTAAAATTTTAATATTTGTGAATACAATTTAAACACCAGTAGACTTACTTATTTTTGCCTGCTCTGGGCTCTTGGCAGCCGGTTGATTTACATTTGGTGAGCTGTTCGTGCTGCTCTGTCCCGCCGCTTGCTCAACATCGTGCTCAGCAGACTCAACATTCATTTCTTCGTCTTTTTGAATTTCCTGTGCCAGCTCTGGCTCCTCGGAGTATACATTTTGAAACAAATCTTCGCTTGCCATGGCTAATCAATTTAATTTTCCAGATTTAATGCTAAATGCTATTTACTTTGTGCAACAGAGTTTCTCGCCGCCAAAAACAAGTATCGATATACAAGCGTAGGCATCGATAACAGTGTGCCATTTCAAGTATCGTTTCTAGTAGCTGTCATCGAAAATTTGACAAACCTGATCGAAGAGGAAGAAGAAAAGCGTACAAAAAACTATTATACACAATTTTCACGTGAATTTAATTGAAAATATAAAATGGATAGCTCCAATAGTGAATTTAATGAAAAGCCAGCTCCACATGAGCACCAGCCGCGCCTAAACGAGGTAGCTCAAAAATTCTTGGCCGATTTAGATGAGGAACGCCAGCGTCTGTCCGCGGAGTTCCCATTGTGCGCGCTGCTAATTGACGAAGGTAATGGCTGAAAAGAAAAGATAAGAAAAAAACCAGAAATGCATATACTATTTATGTATATATTACATTTCAGCTGTGGATCGTGTTTATTGCACTGGCCGCATACCTGGGCGCGAGTTTTATGCCGATGTTTACAAACAGAAGCCAATGAAAATCACACAAAAGGTTTTCGTGCCCGTCAAGCAATATCCCAAGGTAATACACATACAGAAAAAAATGAATGCAAATTTTAAATTGACTCAATGCTTGCAGTTCAACTTCACTGGTAAAATTCTGGGACCTAAAGGCAATTCACTGCGTCGTCTGCAGGACGAGACTCAATGCAAGATTGCAATCAAAGGACGCAGCTCAATACGCGATCGCGGCAAGGAGGAGCAGCTGCGCAACTCTGGAGATCCACGTTACGCGCATCTGCAGAAGGATCTGTTTCTCGAAGTGAGCACTGTGGCCACGCCAGCCGAGTGCTATGCTCGCATTGCCTATGCGCTGGCCGAGATCCGTAAGTATCTAATTCCAGACAAAAACGACGAAGTCTCCCACGAACAGCTGCGCGAGCTAATGGAAATGGATCCAGAGTCGGCCAAGAATATACATGGACCGAACTTAGAGGCGTACAGGTGTGTAACAATTGTCAATATATCAGTATATACATAAATTATAAAATATCTCATTTGCAGATCCGTTTTTGACAAGAAATTTGGTGGCAGCAGCGGCGCACCGAAATACTTGAATCTTATCAAGCGAGCAGCGGAAAATCCGCCCGAGTAAGTTACTTGTAAAGTATAATTTTAAATCAATTATCTGTAAGCATCAAGTAATCAAAGGATAACGATCTTAAAGAGCCAGCGTGTACCTGATAACTGACTATATTTGTACCTCAAACTTTGTCTACTTTTATAATAATGATGTAATTTTTTTAGAGCCGAAGAGGCTGAAGAGGTGGCCTACGAGTATGATCATCGAATGGCCAAGCGTGGCGCACCATCCGGATACGAATATACCAAACGTAAGTTAAGCCAACGCCTCGTAGCGTGTATCTTAGAAATCCCAACTATAAACAAGAACTTAACAATGCGGGGCTCTTCTCTTTGGGCGGGTCGATACGAATAAATCGAAATAAATCAAATTGATTGCATTAGCGAAATGCAAATATCTAAACATTAAAATGCAGTTGAGCTAACTGATGACTAATTCTTATAGAACAATAACAAACTATCTCTATTCATAACTCTATATACCTACTCAATTTACATAAATGTATAACATATTTAAAATGCATAACATTTTATAGCACGCCCATCAATAATACCAACAAACGCAGCTGCATATAAACGGCCACAGCCATACCAAACTGACATGAAACGTATGCGCGAACCACCCATCAAGTCTTATAAACCGAATACGTACACCATTCTGAAAAAGTATAAATAAAAGAAAGCACAGCGAATGCTCGTCAGAAAATATAAGTTGAATTATACAAATACCATTATACAAAACTATCTAAATATAATTGAACCACAAGCAAAGACGATGTAATAGTAATATAAAATCTTCTCATTTCAAACAAAAGAAAAAGCAAAATCAAGAAAACGTTTCAATTTGTTTTGGCCTTGGGCGAAGAGAACATATTTGATGAAAATGCCCAATGCTAAATAAATATGAAAAATAAAACATTAATTATAATATTTAAAGGTTTTTAATTCACGCTCCTCGCTATATAAGTATTCTTATAATTCGGCACCTAGAAGGTTGTGAACGACCCGACTCTTTTTTATTGTTTCAAAATTATATTTTAAATTAGTATGGAGTAAAGAATAAAGAATATAAAGAAATGATCAATTTTAATAAACTAAAAAAAAGCAGCTAATAATAAAATTTGATTATAATAGATATATAAATAACGCCCTAGCAATAGAATTTATAAATTAAATAAATCGATTCCCTTTCCACTCGGAATCACACTGTTTATAAACAAATAAATTTGGATCAATATATATATATATATACATATATATATTTAAAAATCAATAAACAGTTAAAGTTTATAACAAAATATGCGCATATTATATAAGATAATAAGATCAAATGAAACTATATAAAAATTTATAAATTTTTAAAAACTTTAATAAATAAATAACTATGCTCAGCACAATAATAAAAACAATTCACATTCAATGTAAATTATGAACAACAAATTAGCTTTACAGCATCAGATCAGACGATCAGATAAATCAACTGGAATGATCAGATATCATTATGTTTTTAGCACATAACTCTCTTTAGCATTTCAGCAGAGTTTTTTGCACTAAGTCAATGTCTAAGGTATGTACATACATATTAAAAATCAAATATATGTGTATATATTTTTTTGAAAGCAATTTAATATTTTTAATAAATAAAATTTGAAAAAAATATACAAATTTGTGCATATTTTAATAGATGAATAATTCGGAAATGTAAAGGTTGGTATATGGTAAAATCAAATGAACATCAGAGGAGATCTTTAAGAGTATGGCATATTGATAAGTGGAAGAATAAAGCTCTATGGTTGAATAAATTTTCTTCTAGATGGAATTTTTCCTTATCAAATCTTCAGTATTATATCATACATTACCACATGAAATATGCAACTCCTAGGCAACTATTATTGATTCTTTTATTCTTATGTTCTCATACTTGTGGCTCAGCATAAGATTTTAGACAAAAGAAAATCTTTGGTATAAAACCTTTGTTATTCATAATAGGATTTTCTTAACTAGAGAACAAGGGAGTGTTGATATTGTTATTATAATTATTCAAATTATTTGGAACCATTCCTTACATGGTTTTTCAGTCTATTATTTGAATAATTAATATTCTTTGCTTATCAAGATAATCATTAGAGAAAAAAAAGTTTGAGAGATTTCATTTATATTTCTATTGAAAATTTATATCTCCAATATTAGAAATCTCTGAAAAATATTTATTTCTTCTATCAGGACTCTCTTAAAAATTAGTAATAAATATTGAAAAAATATTTAGAATTCTCTTTAAAAAAAATCATTTTATTTGGTTTCAGTTCAGCTTAAGATAAATTTGATTCTATAACGCTTATAAATTGTTTAATTGATATTAAGATATATACAGAAATACTCCAAGATGCTCTATAATTAAATTACAACTTTATATATATATTTTTCACTACAAACTCTAGTTACGATCGATAGTATATGTTGCTGCCTGTAAAACTTGCAATCCAGATGTGTTTCAATACTTCATCGTTAGCATTTTCCGCCCTGTTGTTCTTCTTCCAGCCAGCTTCCCTCAGCATGCGCCCCAAAATGCGATGATAGACATCCGCGGCTGTATGCAGCTGATTGCAGCGGCTCTGCTCGCACTTGACTTCCATATGGATGGGAGACTCAAAGCCAACCTGAGCTGTGTCAATGCTTTCTGTGCTGGGAATCATTTGAAGTGTTTTGGCCTGATCTGTTAGGAGTAGCTCTCTCTCTCTGTCTCTGTATGCAGCACAGATTTTTATCCTTGACTAGTTGTGTCCTGTTTGCCGTGCAGTTGTCGACTGCCGAAGGAAGCTAAAAACATGTTTTTCTTGAGCCGCGCTTGGCTTGTGTCAGTTCCACCACCCTGGCCCTGCCTAGCCCATTGTGCTTGCCTGCCTGGCCATATGGCCTGCATGTCCTGCGCACATTGCGGAATTCCTACCCACAAACTGCAGCTGCTTGTGCGTCAGAGAGAGAGAGAGAGGGAGAGTTTATCTTTGTCTAACGCGGCGGGTGTTTACTTCTTCAGTCGCCCCTATTCGCTCCACTATTCAGTTCTCGCTGCACTCTATGGAACTCTGAGTGTGCCCTCTAAGGGTGGGTTTCCTTACACGAAACTCGCATTATGAAAGGCTGAAACTGAAGTTTTTTTAACGGCTTCTGCATTGATTGCACTGCAGCAGAACGTAAACAGCTCCAATTTGATTTTCAAAATATTATCTTGTATTTATTTTTGTATTTTGCATCGGTTTAAGACACTTTGAAATATTACATTTTATGCATTTGTTTTATTACAATTTTAACAAAAAATATAGATTTAAAAAAAGATCTTTTGAAAATAATTACTATTTTTTCTGCTGGAATCTTATGTTTTAAGCTAGTTTCCTAAATATATTTGTTAAAATATTTCAAATAAAACATATTTATAGATTTTTCGATATTGAAATAACAAACTCTTAGCTAAGGCAACTGAATTGGATCAATAATAATATAGTTCTATATAATTCTTGTATTCCTTTTGATCTAGCAGCTATTGATCCTATATTTGATAAGCATTTGTCACATATATATATATAGTAAAGCAGATTCGTTCAACATTTGTATATAGGCATATATATATATACATACTCTATATTATCTCTTAAGACTATTCTACATTAATAAAGCAACACCTAATTATAGAAGCAATCCATTTGAACTCCAACTGATGGGGGTAATGGAACCAAGGCATTTGCTAATGCGAAATCAGCTCAGATTTAACTATATATGATTCAAGCTCGTCCTTGATTGTGCGCTGTTCTGTAAGTCCTTTTGCCAAATGAAAAAGTACAAGGTGGTGCCGGTGGTGCCGGTGGTGCATTCATTAGTTAAATGTGTTGTTTCACATAGGAGATATTCTATTTTGTTTTTCTTTTTCTTTAGAAATGTGCATGGATAAGTGCGCTGAGAATGAGACATTTCAAAGCTGTTGGCCAGCTGAGGGCTGGCGCCGAGCTGGTGCTAGCCGTCGTTAAGTTTGGCTGTGGAGGGTTGGGTGGCGTGGGTCCCAGCTTGACGGTGATGACGCGCCGCACACCTGAGGGCAACACCTCACACTGGAAGCTGTGGCCCGTGGCATTGGCCAGCGGCACATTGAGTACGAGTGGGCCGTCCAGCTTATAGATGTCGATCACCGACTGGTTGCCGTTCACGACCAGCGTCTCGTCGCGATACCAGAGTATTACATGGTGTTTGGCTGCAATGGAATGGAATGGAACATGAGAAGTGAAACATGTGTCAAGTGCAATTCAATTTACTGTCATAGTTCTTGACTGGGCAGTCGATCTTCACATTGCTCGCATTCGCTGCCACATGAATCACGGCCGCCTTCTGGTTGAAGAAGGGCACAACTGGAGCCGCTGTTGACTTGGCCAGGTTGCCAGGTGAGCGCGCTGGGTCTGGATCCTCACGGTAGTCATCGTCATTCTCATTGTCATAATCGCTGGTCGTCTCGCCGGCGTGTGCTGCGCATTAGTTGAAATACATATACATAGATTAGTAAATATGGGCGAGGCGAGGCGAGGCAAGGTCAACAACACACCTGGATGTAATTAAGGCCCAATTATGCATTGAAAACCACTCTACACTCTACGGCCCCCCTTAAACTCTTTCAGATTTTCGAGCTTATACGCTAAAATCGGCTAAGCCTAAGCCTAGATTCGCTAGCTCCTAGCTACACCCACTCCTCACGCGACGACAACCGCAACAACAGCAACAACAACAACATAAAACCATTAGGAAAAGGGCGCAGCTCACAACTGGCAGCGTGTCAACGCCCATTTCAGCTGACTACCAGGGCACATAGTCCCCATAGTTCCTGAGTCTTTCTACACATGCCATGCCCAGCTATGCCAGGCCATGCCATGTCAGCTCTTCGAGGTCATTATATGTTTCAGCGGGAATTGTCTGTCCGTCAGTCAGTCGGACAGACAGACATTTTTCGGGATTTCAAACACGGGTATGCTTTGTATATATTGATTTATGTCAAGGCTCTTGCAATATGGTCGTATCGCTTGCGTCATTTGCACTTTTAGTCCATCGTTTAGCGGTCTCCTCAAATTGGCGAACTGTCACCCACCCACCAAGCACCAAGCACCAAGCACAGCGTGTGCTAATTTATCTATCCTGTTTATCGAGCATATCGAACGCTTAGCCACAACTTGTGGCAGTCTGAACGAAAGTGGGTCATAGTTATAGAGACTGGAGAGCTTTGTGTGTACTTCTAGACTTGGATTTATGGGCAACTGCACTTATGTGAATAGTTGTTAAGTACTTGACAATTGCAGCAATTAGACAACTAAATATAATTATAGGAATTGTTTATCTAATATAAACTCAAGATTTAATTATAGGTGAGCTTGTTGTTAACTAGAAAAAGTTATAGTTATAACAACACTCTTACCTATAATTAAGTTTAAGCTTAATTAAGTTAAGTTTATATTATAGTTTATATATTCTATAGCATTTCATTAAAACTCAAGCTTAGTAATTGACATTTGTGCAAATTGCAAACCAGTTTAATCCGAAATGCCAATTGTAATTTATGTTCAAATCAACAATTGTTTCCATGCTATCTAATATAAGATTTTATGGCATTTTATAAGAGTTATAGTAATTTTAACAAACTGTTTACATATCAATTTAAATCAAGTTGTGAACTCATAGTTTCTCTAATATTCAATTACAATGTTGCTTGACTTCGAAATTGCTTTAACTGCAGTAAGCTAAATAAGCAAACAACTTGAAAGAGCTTTTAGCTTATTTATTTGCTTAGCTTTTTGACTTTAATTGTGCTATGGTATTTTTATGCGCAACAAATTCATTGAAAATGGCAATTCAATATTTATTGTTTCTGTTAAAATGTATGTAATAGGCAAAGGCAGCAGTGACTGACCACATAAGGCATATAAAAATACTCCTGAAACAGCATCAACAATCGGAGTCTACTTAGAACTTGTTGCTTAGCTGTCGTTCCCTTCGTCTTCTGTCCTTTCTTAGGTCTGTCCACATCTATATGTTAAGTAAGAGATAAAAACTTGAAAGATATTCTCCTTCATCAAGGAGAAAATAAATAATTGTTAGTGAGGAAATAGCTAAAACTGTCCAAAATCTGAAATACTCGAGATATATGTATGCAATTTAGAGCACGTTTCTCAAGATATTTCCATCTTTTCTAAACTTTCAAGATATATTTAAGTTGTGTATAATGCCGCATATATTATAGTCAGGCATATCCAACTAGATTCTCCATATTTATAGATTTATATTACATACACTCAAATTGAACTATTTCCCAATATCAATATTAATATTACAGACAGGATCAAGATCAACTAAAAAGTCAAAATGCAATAGCTAAAGCAGTAAAAACCTAAAATTTTATGCCTCTATTAGAAACTCAACTGTCAATTATATTTACATATTAATAATAATTAAAATGAATATTGATGAACACATTCAAAAATTGCTACGCACTCATTTCCCCGTATTCATTTAACCGCTTGATTATTCAAAGTCACTTTAATCATGCTGATATTTTTATCCAATGTGCTCATTGTCCCCTTTCCCATTGCCCATTCACCATACTCCAGTCCATGGATGAGTATGTTGTGGCACTAATTTGTCCATTTGCGGTTAGCCACACAAATGCGTACAGCTCATCAGCACCACCGCCGAGTCAGTACAGTGGTGGTGTTCGGTGGTGTTCACCACACACGCGTCTACCGAATTTCATCAATTTGTCATCGTTTGGTCAGCGAAGACGCGTTTCTCATAGATGATTTGCGCGGTTTACAAGGAAATTCTCTATTGCTAAATATATGCCTAGACGTGACTACGTTTTAGATAAGTTATAGTCTCTTATGGATCTATTGCCATAAGACATTGTGAATTTGTAAACAGATATGAATGGAAATGAATAATGAGATATTCTTATTCATTAACATTCTGATAGTTTAGGGCTTGTAAAAACTCAAAGAACTATTCAATTATTATTATTATATTGTTGCAACAACAATAAAAGCTATTCATAAATATATATATATATATATATATATATATATATATATATATATATATATATATATATATATATATATATATATATTTTATTATAACTTTTTGCTGTTTAATTATTATTCTAAGAATTGCAAAAACTAATAAAAGTTCAAATGCAAAGAGAGAATTTTAAGCTTGTTTGCAAATTATGTTTCTCTTAAATCTTTTCTCTTAAATTTCGCATAACTTAACACGATTTTGCAAGCTCATCTTTTATTAAAAATGATTCCTAAACAAACTTTGAAGGTACTAAAAATTTTTCTAATTTTATAAGTTTTCATCAAAGCTTTTTTCTTTTGAGCCTAAGCTTGAATTGTTCTAGGAAAAATTGGCGTGGTTAAAGCTTCGTTTCACAGAAAAAAATGATTGGAATTCGAAACAAAAATTTAAAGAAATCTAATATAGAAAGAAGAAATTATTTTGTTTCAGTAAACCCGCATATTTTGGAATTTTTCTTAAAAGAGTATAATAATTGCAAAAGCATTTATCGAAGAGTATAAAAATTGCAAATGAATTCGATTCTTAATTCAAATATTATTCAAGAAAGCCAAAGTTTACTTAAAGCTCTCATTGCATTTGCTAAAATTTCATAGCATATTTTAAGATAAATCTGGATTTAAACATATTTAAATAGTTGCAAAGTAATCAGCGTATGGAAATTAGCGTAGGCCATTAAATTTTTGCAACTATTATGTTAGTTAGCGGGTTGCAGGAGGAGTGCAATGCACTTGTCTAGAGCGGAGGGTTGAGTTGGGTTGGGTTAATCCATCGATTTCTTGAGCGTCGCCACGTCGCGCATTTTCACATTTTCCCATTTTCACAATTTGCACTTTGTGTTATGCATCCAGTTTGGCTAAACTGCAGGCACTTTGCCTAATCACGCTATAATCTATGTGCTTATACAACTTGAAGGATTGTTTACCCAGCAACATTTTATAGTCTACAGACAGAGTGAATGAATGCCATATGGAAACAATGACGCGAGCTGAGCAACCTTGGAATATGTATTAGATGTATGTTCATAATATATCCATTCTTTTAATAGTTTTATGCAGTATACTATATATATATATGTTGTTTCAATTGGCAGATCTGTCAACATGACGTATGATTGATAAACTTGGAATGTTTTTGGCTAGAATGCTGTTGGCATCTCTCAATTGGCTAAGATGACTAGAGAGAAAGCTAATGGATCCCAAGTCTGCATATTCCATAGAAACAGATGCCATAGATTATCACAAATTGCAAATGTATGAATGTATATATGTCTGTGTGAGTCGATATGAATGCCAAGTGTGCTATAAATATTTGTCTGTGCGTGAAGTGAATATGGACCAAATGCAAATTGGCAAACTGATGCTTAGATATTTGGAAAAAACATTGAACAGATTCTGTTTGGAATCTGCCAGGATTTATACCTGACATCCACAGAGATCCGATGATAAGTGCCAGCAGCAGGAGATGCGTCATTCGCCACATTTTGCTTAACTTGACTGTTGTTCAGCTGCAAAGTCCTTATCACTTTTCTATACGCAATTTATATGATTTTTTCTTAAATTTTATTTGTTTTTATTTGCGATAACGAGAACCGAGAAACCCGTTCACACTGAGCGACACTGAGAAACTGAACTTTTGCGTGGGTTGCTTTGGTTGTTTGGCCGCTTCACTCGTGGCGTCGCGCCGCTTCGCGTCGCTTCTCGCAGAGAACAAGAAGAGCACACCATGAATCGTGTAGGACGACTGCAGCATAAAAAAGGAAATAAAAACGAAAACTATGCGAATGCGAATGCGAACGCGAATGATGATGGCCGATGACTCACAACACTGGCAAACTTGCTGCCCAATTGGAAATTTGGTTGCCTACCATACGAGCCACGAGGATACAAGGTATATTGACATGTCGCTCAAGTGGAGTTTGGCATTTGGTATGCATCGCATGCCCATGCGCGAATGCGACCACAAAATGAAACTCCACAAAATAACAAAATAACAGGCAGCCAGCCCATGGCCTAAATGTCGTAAAGCTGCTGACTTATGGAGGGTGTTCACATGACTATATATGTGTATATATATGTATATGTTATGTATGAGTGCAGGAACGTTACGATGCCTAGGTCAGTGCAATATGGAATACACTGCAAAGGAAGAAGGAATTGAGGTTTAAATTGGAGGAATTTGTAGCTCATTTGGTTATTGAAAGTTTTAAAATTTAAAGGTAAGATCTCAGTTAGTTTTACAAAATGTTAAAGCATTTAAAAATATAATACATAAAAACTAAATTTTTTAAAAATATAATTGTATAAAATTAAAAAAAAATTAATTTAAAAAAATTTATTTTTTTAATTTTTTGTTTTACAAATTACCAAAATTATATTTATTAAATATAAGTATTTTATAAATCTATTTGTATTCTATTTCTATATATATTTATTTTTATAATATTATTTATTTTATTTAACATTGCATATTATATATTTTTTCATATATATTTGTTTAGTATTTATTATAATTTTAATAATTTAAAAAATAAATTTTAAAAATATATTTATATTGTATACTCTTGTTTTTTATTATTATATTTTATTTTATATATTTTTTTCTTATAACTATTTTTAAAATTTAATTTTTATATTATTTCCTATACCCCTTCAGTTAAAATGTTATTTTCTTTTCACTACAAATATGTCTCTCTCTCTCTCTCTTCCTGTTGTTGCCAGTGTATGTTTACATATGTGTGGAGTGGGTATATTGCTCTGTGGAAGATTGAAATTCTTTCGCACATTTGCTGACACTTCCAATTCCAAACAATTACTTCAGTTGCTTTTGCTGAAACCGTGGGTCCTGTTTCATCCATCATGAACTGCTCTTTTGCACAAACACCAGCAAAACAACCCCCGACACACACTCCCACACACACACATTGCCATACTTGTTTGACTGTGCACATGTGTGTGTGTGAGACTCGCGTTGCCAACTATGTTAAGCATAGGTTTCTAATGCTCTCTTTACTGTGCTCTTAGCCGGCGACTGTGGAGTCTGCGCAGCGACTGAGATAAGAGCCAGAGCTAGGAGCTATAAAGATCTTTTCATTGTTGCTTTATGCAGACATTGCACAGCTTTTAACCAACACACATATGAATAGATATACACACATATATATGAATTGTCGCTGTTGTTTATTTGATTAATTTGTTTTCAAAGTTGTAAAGAAATTCTCAGAAAATTTGGTGAATGCCGCCGCTGCCTCAACCTCTGCCTCTGCCTCTGCCTACCAGCAACAATGTGTGCGTTGTCTACGTGTAAATATAAATATTTGATTAATATCCTCGCATTGCTTTGCTGCAGGCGCGAACATGTGCAGTTGGAGATGAAAAAAAAAAATCTCAGATGCTGCCCCCAAATCTGGAGATTTTGCGGATGTTTACAAAACTTGGCAACCAGGCAGCCCAACAGTCCCCAACATAAGACAACACAAACAACAAGATGAATGTGCACACACACACACACACGCACACATAGATAGAGATGCATAATGCATCCGCGAGATACTCTCGCACAATACGCACTTTGTTTTATGGTCGTAGATTAATTTTAATTGTTTGTTTGTCTCGCTTCAACTCGACAAGATATCAGCAAATGTTGCATTGCATGTTACATGTGTCTTCTACTGTTATTGCAGACACATCATATCTGCCTCTGTGTGCACTGCTCCCCCAGTCAGCCTCGCTCTGCCGGAGTAAATCACAGCCATTTGGCTTTCCATACAAAAAAATATTGCTGGGAACGTTGCAATTTCATTAAGCAAACTGCAAACTGCAACTGGAGACTGGAGACTGCGACTGCATCTCGACTGGATGTGCGCTGCTTCTGAGAAACTGCATGTAGAACATATTTAAATGGAAAACACCAGAAAATTGCTCGCTACGAAAATTTGCAATGCCCAATAAATGCGAAAGTATTTGGCACAGGAATGCCTTAAGCAGATAAACATGATATAATTACATTTCCTTTTGCATGCCTTTTTGGCTTGAGTTGAATACCAAATTAATTGCCCAGCGATTGCCTTTCAGTTAACCTACATATAGAGTGAACATATATATATGTACACTATGTATATATATACTATATATGTTAACATATTTGTATAAATGTGTCAGGAGCTGCTTTCACATATGTTTTGTTTGTAAGCTGAGCAAGAGATTCTTTGCCTTTAAATTTTAAATTTGAGATACATAAATATGAGTTACACATGTTGTATGGTAAAAATTATAATTAATTGGCATAAATATCTTTGATTTTCTAGTAAAATATTGGAATTTTTAGAATTTAATCTCCAATCTAAAAGATAGAAGATATAGGACTTTAATATTTACTTCCATCTCAAAAAGTCATATATGTTCATATATAAAATTCTTGATTTACTTATAGAAAAACTGAAGACTAAGCCGATCTTAAATCAAGTACAGTTTGTACTCTTCATAGTTAACAAAAGCTGTCAAGAGTAAAATCGAATGCCAATCAGGAAAAACACTTGTAAATTAGCTGCTATCAAGATTTTGAAAAGTTAAGTCTTGAAAATGTTTTCATATATATTATATATATTTTACATTATCTGATTACTTAAGGTATTTTTGCCTGGCATTTCCGCAATTGAACAAACCAGAAGCTAATATATGCTAAAAACAACTGCCTGGTTCGCTTGTAAAATAATCATCTGTACGTAAATAATTTTTAATGAGTTAAACGATTAACGATGCATCGAATGAATAATTTATAGATTAAAAAACACGTCAATCACACGCTCTGATTGAAAACATGCCAGGAAACTTGGAAATAAAATGATGCCGATGCGATAAGTTCAGAGAACACTTGGAAAAAGTTAAAATTCGAAATTATATAGAATAAAAGTTTTTTTTAAAATATATTGAATAATATTTGTTAAATAATAATAATATATAATAAAATATTTTTTTTAATTAAAAATTTAATTTAAATAAAATATTTTTAAAAAGTCCTTTTTTTAAAGTAATTTCATTTTTAAAAGGAGAAACAAGTAAGAGTGCTCTAGTCGAGACGGCTCGACTACGAGATACCCTGAACCCTGCGAAGAGCCAATCTTTCCAACATTATATCCTTATTTTACATATACAAATATTGCGAGCAACGCACACACACACACACACATGCATACGCACGCACGCATAAGCACGCGCTCTGCTGACTGCGCAGTTGACGCAGCGACTGCGCTCGGGCTGCAATATGCCTATTGTATGGGAAATTAAATGTTTAATAACTTTTTTTGTGGATGGACTTTCTTGATTAAACTTTCACAGCATAATTATGTCATCCATATGTGTGTATTTGCCAAAGCACAAGTCTCTAGTATTTGAAATACGAATTTTGCAAATTGGGGGCGAAGGGGGCGTGGCATCCAAAATTCAAAAATTTCAAATTGTCCGCATTCATTACACGGATCTACACAGTAAACTTGGAGTCTCTAGCTCTTACGGTATGCTTAACGGAAGAAAAGTTATCGATTTTTATCGATAATAAGGAAACGGGATGAGATATCGAAAATCTAAAAAAAACTCGTACTGCGTAGGATACACACGAGTATATACTGAAAATTTCAGATCTCTAGCTTTTGTGGTTTACGAGATCGCTGCGTTCACACGGACGGACGGACGGACGGACGGACGGACGGACGGACAGACGGACAGGGCTATTTCAACTCAGCTCATCGAGCTGATCAAGAATATATATACTTTATGGGGTCTGCGATGTCTCCTTCTGCCTGTTACATACATTTCCACAAAAACATTATACCCTAATTTCCCATTTTCAATGGGTTCAGGGTATAAAAAGCCTTAAGTGCATATGTAAGGCAATGCGCGTTTCTCTTTACACACAGATGCGGCTCTCTTTAGTCACACTCTCTGACATCGTCCACTGCCTCTGCCTCTGCCTTTGCCTCTGCTTCTGTGTCTCTTCAAACCACCACCACCACTAACACTGGGGCCAACAACTACTATGCGGCGAACGTCATTCGTTTTAGCGCTCTTGCGACGAGCAGTGCACTGAATCCCAGTGAGCGGCAAAGCCGAAAGCCAAAAGCCGAACAGACAATAGCCGAAAGCCGAAACTAGCCGAACGAATTGGAAAAGTTATTTCATAAATTCGCGCCTCGCAGACAATCCGACAGAGACGCGTTCGTGCAGTCAACTTTTGTGCGTAGACGGAGATCGGAACGTTATCGGCTGGAACACTTTTCCCCTGGATTAATTGTGAACAGAAAGTTTTGATGAAGTTCGTTTATCTGTGCCGGATTGTGAAGTGTGAACGAAGCCAGAAATCAAAATACTAAAATAACAAAAAAAAAGAATAAATAAATAAAAGAAAATACAAAGCAAAGTAATTACGCTTCTCTTGTGTGGAAAAGTGCTGAATATGTAGGCTGAAAATTGGGACATTGAACGCAACGAATTCGACTTCGATAATTAATTACTCGGCAATAATTTGTGATTTGGTGGGAAATCACTAGAATAATAAACAAGGGACAGCCGAGACGAGGCAGACGTGTGACACAGTTTAAGAACGCTGCCAGAATATATTCCCCAATTACCATTATCATATTACTTTCGAGTGTCGAACAGTTAACAGAGTCTACAAAAATGGTGTCGAGAGCAGTTCCAAAGAATCAACTTTTGCTGCTAGCAGTGCTACTGATCGTCCGATCTGCCCTGGGTAAGTTATTGGTAGAACGAACTATATATATATATATGTGTGTTTTATATAATCCAAAGTTTTAGTGCAGCGGAAATCTGTTGCAATTGTAAGCTCACAATCTAATCTCTGTGTGTAGAGACCCTTTGAACTGACTTGATCGCAGACATCATCAGATTCAAATAAATACAAATGATTGTGTTTGCCTTTTGGAATTTATTGAACAATTTTTGACCTATATAGAAAGTATGCAGCAAGTCAAATGCGCTGAACTTTGGAGCGGCATTAAAAGATTGACGAAATACTATAGGAATAATTTGTTGTGATTCACACTTATGTTGGAGGATTAAAGAGGTTTGCTTAAAATAGATTTATATAGATCCTGAGGCTGATGTTGTGTAGGAATTTGTAATTTCTATTTTTATATTTGAATCACATTCTGTTGCTCATGATTATGCCAACTGAATCACTCTTGGGAATGCCCAAAAAAATCTACATCGAATCACAGATTTCGTCATCAAATTTAATCATTTATTATTTATGCTGTTGGCATTTGAGAAACTCGTTTCAGCTATTGCTCAATCATAATGTGCATAGATAAATATTACCTGTTTTTTTCCTTTTTTTGCGCGAGAGTTGAATGCAAACTGTAAAATCTATAATTTATAGGCGAAAGCTGTCACATTAATGCAGTTATTTATCACGATCAATAAACCGAGTGCAGCCAGCACTCCCTCGATCACATATACTATATACTATATATATATATATAGATGCAGGCACTCATTCAATCGGAAGTGAGTATGCCAATTTTGAATGGCAGCGCGACGGGGTGTGTGTGTGAGTGTGTGTGTTTGCGCCATTCATTCGCATATCGGTTACGCTGTTAATTATTCCATAGATGCCTAATAGGCGACAACACAACAACAACAACAACATTGGCAGGAAGCACAATGAATGAGGATGTTAGCAACAGTCACCAGGTAAACAGGGTAGGGCAGAGGGCAGAATATATACCGCAGCTCCTTGTTTCGATTTTGGTTAGGCAAGCGTGTCGCAGCAGCGTGAGAATGTGTGTTTTTTTTCGCCGAACAGAGAGAGAGAGATCCTATAGCTCCCTCCTCCTTCCCTGTGGCCCCTCAGCTGCGCTACGTTAACCCCTTTGGCCATAAACAATGCGATTGCTATCAGTTTGATTGGATTGCCGAGGGTGCAAAGACTAAGCAGCCTTTGCGAAAATCTCTTAAAAAGAGTGTTTTACTTTCTCAAAGGCTGCCCAAGAAAAGGCCATCAATATTGAGCTCAAATTGCTCGGGTAAATAAGCCAAATGATCATCCGAGGCGCTGTTTGCTCTGGTCTTGTCTTGTCTACCTTTTTTTTATATACTTTTTTTTTTTTTGCTTTGCTCTTTTTCTCTCGCGGGGCATTGAGTTTCACGACTGCGAATCTGAGAATCGAGAGGCCGAGAATCGGTCGACTCCTGGCTGCCAGTCACGACGACAAGGGGCTCGGTTTGTCTTTTGCATAATTCCTCTGGTATTTGCATACATATTTATTTTGGAATCTCTGACTCATGCCCGAGACAGATAGACAGACATAGATGTTGTCGTCGTCGTCGTCGCATATACTCCTATATAGATGCAGCAGATACGAAATGCAGATACGAGTTTTTATGTAAGCCGCTCGATTCATGCGCATTGCTCATTCTCTGCTGTTGGCTGTCATGCCTCAGATGGGGGCACTGTGGCATGGGTTAGAGGAGTAGTGGGACGGGGAGGGGGAGGGGGAGGAGGTCCATGCCGCAAAGCGAGTTAAACAAACTCGTAACCAATTCTCGACAATTAAAGAATCAATTTACTGAACAGAGCTGGCGAATTGGCGGCTCATGCTGCCACTGTTGCATGCCCCCGCCGTTGCTGCTGCTGTTGCTGCGGGTGCGGATCGGCTTGAGATAGAGGCAGGGTTTGGTTTGAGTCGGTGTATGTGTTTGTGTGTGCACTCAACTGGGGCAACAGCAGTCAGAGGCGGGTATTATTATTATTCGAGCATGTGTGTGCTTGTGGCATGCTGCATTCAATGAGTGCCTCCTCAGTATATAAGCACTCGCACATAAACTCTTACGCTTATATATACTCTCTCAGATATATAAATTGTGCCACATTAAAACATAAAAATTAATCGTTTTGATCACACAATGATGATGTTGATGATGATGATGATGATGATGATGATGATTCAGCTGCAGCAGCAGCAGCAGCAGTCATAGTTCAGCTACAAAACAAAAGAGTTTAGCTTTGTCTAGAGACAAATTTCGTGTTCTATTGTATACTAATAGAAACCTTTTAGATTTGATTGATTTTCGGAGCTTTCGATTTTCATTAATATGCATTAATTGAATCAAATAAACATTTATGAATCGTTCAAAGTTCTTTAGACCAGCATTTTAGGAGCAATTTGTAGTCGAGAATGCTTACAGAATTTTTTTTATAATTGTTTGTTTTATTGAAATATATATAAAAATATATGTATAATATAAAAATATATAAAGATATTTATAAAAATATTTAAAAATTTATATAATAAGATAAAACTAATAATAAGAATTTATTATATAAATATTTATTATTTATTAAATATATATATCATTTTATTATATATATAATAATAATTTTTAAAAATAAAAACACGCACATTCAATAAAAATTTAAAAATCAAAACAGTTAGCTAATGCTGCAGATATATATATATTTTTTTTTTACCATTTTCAATTCAGTTTTTTAACAAAATACAAATGTGCAAAATAAATTTGATTTTTGTTTAGAAACCACTTTGGAGCTTAAGTAAAAAATATGATTTGAGCTGCAATGGAATTCGATATCGAGAGGCTTATTGATTGCTATGGGGATATCGCGCCATTAGGTGGCTCCAGCACACATGAAAGGGAATGGCCGAGGCAGAGCAATAAATAATATACAAGAGAACTGGGAACCAACAACAAAAAAAAGGCAGAATAAAATAAAATTGAAAGAAAAAGAAGAAGAGAAGCAATAGAATTGCTGTTGCCTTTTGCGCTAAATAGTTGGTGGTGCTGGAAAAGGAGTGCCGCATATTAATTACATGCCACAGCAACAGTCGCAGCCGCAGCCACAGCCACAGCCACTTGAATGGAACTCGAGCCCTAGGCCAAGCCAACCCAAGCCAAGCCCTGCCCGGCAGCTGCCCCCCAAATTGGACAGAAGCGCGTTTTAGTATGCGCTGGGCGTGCGTCTTCGACTCGTAGACTTGGACTTGGATTGTGCTAGCTTCTATTGCTGACCTATTGGATTTTAGTGTATACATGATGTATATATATATATCTATATACATAACATATGTATATATAGACATAGTTCATTTTTTGGCTATGTGCCCGCATCTGAGCACTTGGCGAGCGACTCATAAGTGCCAACACGTGCACTTTGGGCAACGGGAAACGCTGTCCATGTTCTCCCCCTTCGGCATAGAGTGTGTGCCAGAAATTTTGAAAGGCGCTGCCTGGCGCTGCTGGCTGATAATAACTCTGGCGAGGCACGCACCAATGTAACTGGGCGGCCAACCAAGTGAAATCAATGTACTTCGTCTATATTTGGCCGCAACTGTTGCTGGGCCTAAGTGCAGCAAGATTCGAATCGTACTTTCATTTCCATTGCTTTGCCCACTTGATCGCCTTCAATTGCATATCGTTTAGGGGACAACACGCTCAGCCATGTCTAATAAATTCTTTAAGTACTTTGATTTGCATTTTTGGAATCGAACAGCTTTCAATAATTGCCAGCAAATGCGCGCGCCAAACATCTGTCGATTCAACAATCCCCTTGACTGGGCGCAGGACACGCGGCCTTTCAACTCTAATTGTAAATTGTGAATGCGAATTGCGAATGCGAATGCGAATTTCGTATTTCGTCTGCATCTGTGTGGGTTATTTGTCAATGGGTGTTTGTTCTGTGAATTTGCTGCACATCTGCCTCGACCTGGGCCTGTGCGTAGGTAGAGCTGGTTGGCTCTCTGAATGGCTGTCTGTCTGTCTGTCTGTTTGTCCCTTGGGCCGTAACCTGATCGCTTTCAAAGAACCAGAATGCCATTATCATTATCCGCTTCGTTTCATGTCTCTATCTGCCACCATCCATCCGCCACACAAACAGCATAATTTTCGGCTCGTATAACGCACTCAGTCAGTTGGCCAAGCTGGACCCGAGCCGGGACTGCAACTGGGACCAGCAGGGTCAGTCACGTAGGGGCCTGAAAACCTGAAACAACAGTCAGACAGACAGACAGCCAGGAGATCAAAGATCAGAGCTGCATAGCGCTTTTAGGCCTCGGCCACGGCCACAAATGAGGCACTCGCGCGCGCTTGGCTTATCAGGTAGTAAAAATGCTGCACTTGGATGATTCGAGTGACTGGCAGAATCCAGTGAAGGCAAAGACTTTGCCCGCCAGGCTTATGGCTATGGCTACCCACTGGTCAGCGTCAGTCGGGTCAGCTCTAGGGGTTATTAGCCGAACATTTTTCGAGAATCATTCTGCCTATGATAAATTGTTTTTGGCCTAATTCTGAGTACCAATTAAAAGCAAGAAAAAAAAAATAAAAACATAAATAGAAACAAAACAACAGCAAAACAAGATCAACTCACAATTGTTATCTTAAGCATTGAAAGCATGAACAACAAAATATAATATTCATTCCCATGGGAATTGATTTCCTGCGCCAGAAATATGGAGCATTAAAAGAGTTTTATGATATTATATAAAATGTTTTTATTTTTTATAAAAAAATAAAAATAAATTTGGAATAATATATTTGCAACAAAATACTTTTATTTATTATCTTGAAGTGAGTTATTTTTATAAAGAAAACTAAATTTAAGATATTATAATTGCAACAAAATTTTCTTGGACTTTAATTAAATTATTTCTAGAGAATTTTTTAGTAAAATAGTTTTTAAAATATTAAAAAAATTGTTTATAGTATTTTTCAGACGCTTTTTAATGTTCTATATTTTTTTTAAACAATTTTTTTATATAAGTAAAATTTATGTATAAGTTCCTAATATAAAAGCAAACCAAAAATTTCTTTTAAAATTTCTTTCACTTTCTAAACATCCAATTTTTCTCAAAAACAATTTTTAAGTCTTTTGCCTTATTATTTATACTCTTTTTTAACGATCTAAATTTTTTTTTTTTATTTTATAGATACTAGTAAAATTTATTTATAAATTCCTGAATCCTCTTTAAAAATTTTCAATATCATTTCATTTTTTTTTTTGCATAATTAAACGAACGAAATCCGCCTTAAGTTGACTCAAACTTTTTTTTTGCATATATAAATAAAATATTCTGTGCTGCATTACAATGCAAATGGCACATGTTTTCAGCACTTGACCAAGGAGTAAAGCGAACAAATGCCTGGAGCAGTGGGTAAGCCTTATGGCTTCGACATAATTCAACTGCAACGTCCATTGTGTGGTGTCCGGGAGTTCATGGGCGTTTTTTCTGGGAAGCGGCAACAATTTCTTATTGTTGTTAACTTGTGTTAATGGCGCAAGTTTACGACAAAGAGAAGTCGAAGGGGTCAATGCGTATGTTCGCTTTATTATATTGAGGAAATTACGTCCAAACGAAATGTAGCTTAAAAAGTTTCAATTCATTTAAAAGTTGGGGGCGGGCGGGCGCTGCTGCTGCTCCCGAAACTCAAGCAAGTTCAGTCAACTACATGGCTGTCGCCATATCCGCCATGAGTGAAGCTACTAAAAACTTAAGTCCATAAGCGTGCAAATACCCTGTAGGGTGGTTAAAGGGGGTAAAATGTGCTTAATAATAATAATTGTTTAGAATATTTATAGTAAAGTTTGTACTTTAATGTATGTTTGATCAATTTTCTAGGGTGTTCGACTAGTCGTTCATTTGTGCATAGACTTTATCAGTTGTTTGTTATTGTGCGAGTGTCCGATCTATATGACAACTAACAATTTCAACACGCAACGCTGAGCAGCAGCAGCGGCGACGACAAAACTGGCTATAATAAAGTGTGTGTGTGTGTGTGTGTGGCAAAGAATAATACAATAAAGAAAATAATAAAAGAAAAACCAACAGCCATAATGCAGTCAGTAGCTGTAACAGAGACAGAGAGAGAGAGAGGGGGAGAGAGAGAGAGAAATGGCAGCAGCGAAATACAAATGTAAATTTAAACTTTTTCACAATCGTCAAAATGTTTCCCTCTTTCAATTTTACTCCCGACACTGTGTCTGCCTCGAGGAGCGAGGGTGTGATATACATGTGTGTGTGTGTGAGTGTGCGGGTGTATGTGTATGTGTGTGTGTCTGGAGTGAAAATGGACATTGTTGTGAAATGCTATTCGATTTTGTGTCCACTGTCGACACCACTAAAACAAAGTAGCACAAAGTGACGCCGACGCTGACGTCGACTGCAACTGCGACGGCGACTGCGATGCCAGTGGCAGTGACAGCAGCTACTGTCCGTCCGCATAAGCCATGCCACCAATGTGTTGGCCGTATGCACACATGTGGGTGCGGCGATCGGCCGACCGACACGGGCTATGGTTGGGGTTGGGGTTGGCGCAGTGTTTTCTCTCTTTCCATTCGCTTATTTTAATTTTTCGTGCACCCGAGTTTCATTTGACCCCATTTCCGTGAAATGTTTTTCCATTCGACTTTGACAATATATGTACACACACACATGCATATATGTATGTATGTATGAATATTTGAAAATGTGAAATGCGAATTGGCTTAACTCGACCGTGCGCAGCTGCGCTCGGATCGGCAACTGCAGCTATATATTTGCTAATGTGTGTGTGTGTGTGGATCTGCATCTGCAGCTGTAGCTGTATCTGTGTATCTGTAAATGTATCTGTATCTGTACTGCATCAACATCTCTGCCTGCAGTTGCTTCTGCATCAGCATCTGCACATATATACTTATGCACAGATGTATCTGCATCTATTTATATATCTACAGCTGTATATGTATCTGAATACATCTGCAAATATGTTTTGTATCTACAAGTGCATCTATGATATCTGAACCTGTAGCTGCCAATGTCTCTGTATCTGTATCTGTATATGAATATGTATCTGAATATATCTATAAATGTAGATACAATCGCGAATTCATTGACAGATATAGTCATAATTATCTGCAGCTGTATCTGCATTTCCTGCTTATCCTTCATCTGTAAATGTATCTGTATCTGCATTGTTTGTATCTGCATTTGTATCTGAACCTGTATCTGTATATGTATATCTGCGAATGTCTGTATATGTATATGAATATATATATATATATATATATCTGCACATGCATCTTCAGATGTATCTGCATATATCTGCATCTGCATCCACATCAGCAGATGCATCTGTACCTGTATCAGTAAATGTATCTGTATATATTTCTGAATATATCTGCAAATGTATCTGCATCTGCATTTATATCTGAACCTATATATAACTCAGTCTCTAGCTCTGCAACAGTATCTGTAACCATATCCCTATCAATATCCGCTTCCGTATCTGCCCAAATACCCATCTCTATCTATCTCCATCTACATCTACATCCACATCGCACTATTGCTCTATTGAAAACTATGCAGAAGCTATAAAACAAACAACAACATCAACATCGCCTGACGAGTGGCCCTAATGCATTGGCAAAACAAAAACTTCCCGGTTTGAATTTCAATTTAATTCAAGCGTTCAAGTGATTAGCCAGCAGGAAATGTGGGTCATAATGAGCCCAGGTCCAGCTGGAGCGAGTTTTGTTTTGCTTTTGTTTCTTTCCATTTCATGGCTGTTTTTATCGCCCTATTGTTTTACCAAATAGTAATAATTTTTGTTATTTTGAATATTCCCTGCAGTTTCGAATGCGCTCGTAAAACTTCAGATAATCAGATCGTAAAATGATTCGAAATTCAAGGTTGAGCCACCCACGCTCTTGTGTGGGTTGTCGGCTGTGGTCTGTCTATAAAAGCAAATTTTTAGTGTTCAGTTCTTTAATGACAACAAAACATTAAATGAGATTTTTTATGAATCTTTTTCAAATAATAATTAATATCTTTTAACTTCTAGCCCTCCCCTCAAACACGTTCGTCGATGATGTAATGCAGAATGATGATTACGATTATGATACGGACGACCTGAGTGCGCCCAGTCCACAGACGAAGCCAACAGGTGTGGTTAGGACCAACGAGCCGCTAGTCAACCGGACTCTGACCCAGCGAGGCATACTGGGCGAAGACGTTGTGCTGCACTGTGATGAGAACATAACAAAGGGTAAACTTTTGCCAAGAAACTTGATAGATAGCAAAACTAATATTTTGAATCTTTTCAGAGAATGTCATACTCTGGTTGCGGGACTCCAAGATCATAACGAGCGGCAGCAGTGTGGTGCTGCCCAACTTTAGTCTGAATCCGAAGAACTACGATCTGACCATATTGAAGGCGAGTCCACAGAGTGCTGGCACCTACCACTGCCAGATTCTGCCCCAGAACGTGTTCGTGGCCACAAAGGTCGTGCTGGGCGACCATTCGCTGGACGTCATTACGCCGGAGAGCTCCAAGTCCGGCCAGAGCCAGAGTTTGCAGCGGCTCACGCTGTTATGGCTGCTGTCTGTGGGCCTCGCTCTGGCTCATCAGCTCAAGCATTAGTTAAGTTTAGTAGTAAGCTGCGCTTCTTTATAAAAAAAAAAAAAAACAAAAACAAAAAGTGTCCAAGGATAAGCTGAAATCGCATTTCTGTCTCCCCCTTCTGTCTCCAATATGAATAAGTAATTGTTAATCGTGCATTTTGCTTCTCTGTAAAGACAAACGATTTTATTTATTAAAAACCAAAGTATACAGAAATTTCAAACAGTTTGTTTTATATTCAACTAAGTTAAAAGAGTTTAAATTAATGGAAATTAATGCAAAAATTATAAAATTAAATTTTTATTTGAAATTTTATACTTGACGCCCAAATAAAAATAGTTTTAGCTAAGAGTTGGATGTGCAAAGCTGAAATAATTTAGAAATTTCTGTTCATTGCTTATGGATTAGTTGGATAAAGCTGATATTCATTTGTATACTTACTATTCAGTTTCTCTTGAACTGAGTGAGTGAAACTCATAAATTCTTTTAGATTTTAGATGAAATAGCAATTAATTAAAGATTTTGTAATGAAGTGAAGTATTAAGAGCTGAGTTTGTCCCTTTGAAATGCTCAAGCTAGTCTTAAAGAGATTTATATATTTAAAATCTTAAATCTAAGCCCAAATGGAGATTTATGCTTTATTTATAAGGAAGTCAAGTTCAAGAGCTGACTCATCCCACTTCGTTCCTCAATTAATTTAATTTAGAATCCCAAAATCCTTTAAAATTTTACCAATCCCTTACCCAAAATCGAAGACAAATCAAATGGAGAGTTTTTGTTTTTTGCTTTATTTATATCGGTATGTATATATATTTATATTCCTTATCGTCGCATTAACTAAATTAAAGGAGACAAAATTACAATATTTGTTTAAGACACTGGCTTTGAAATATGTATTCATGTATGTGTATAACAGGTCGGCTCTCGAAATAAACTTTTGCACTTGGCAAAATTTTGTATGGAACTCTTTAATCTTTTAACAATCTTCTTTATCGCATTGCATTTAACATTGCATTCAATTGGCACATTTATTCTTGATTTCTTTTCGATACTAACATTATGATTTCTTAAATAAAATATAAGTATACAAAATATATATATATATTCTCATATCTGTTTACGTTTTTGATTGCATGTGAATATATATATATATATATACATATATAAATAAATATATATATATATATATATATATATATCGTCGATCTGTATGGTCAGCGTTGTTGCATGGCATTTTCTCAGGTATTGTAGCGAACAAATTTCAATCGAAGCCCAAACGAATAAGCGACTAACTTCCTCTCTCCTCTCACCTGATTATATAGATATTCGTAGTTATTGCATAAGTACTCATCTCCTAACTATAAGTAAGTATCATCCGGGTTCCATCTCTCCTTCTTTATCGTTATATCCATATGTATGTATGTGGGTAGGTACACATGTATATTTTAAGCTTTGGTCTAGTTATCGTTTAATATTTCAAATGTTCACATTATTCGACAGATTATGATTAAATAAAAAGTTGTTTTTATTTCCTTATAGTAGCGCTCGGCCATATCGAAACACTCTCGTCACTAGATCCTCATTTACCCTCATTGTATTTACATTCCTAATTGTGTATATATATGATGCTCATTCTTCAGGTAAGCGGGACGTTACGCCATCTGGCTGCAGTGTTAACTATCCGTACATACAAACAAATAAATATTATATGCTAAGTTTTGGGCGGTTTTCAACCGATCGTCGTAGTTCATTCCATCTTAACTTTTAATTAAACTAAGCTAATCCTTCTCCTCCATCTACTCCCTTCTCTCTATAGTTGTTGGCACAAATATTTGTTAGTGAATTATGCCTATGCTTGATTGAATTTAGTTTAACATTAACATTGACCCCGCAAACGGGGACTTTGAGGCGCATTAGCATTTGCATGTATAATTAGAATACTTGGGTACTTTTTTCTTGTTTTTTCTTTTTTGCAATGGCATTTCTTATGAATAAGCTGCTACTGCCAGTTGGCCGGGTTCAAGGCACAGCACAAGCAAAACATGTAACTTCAAATACGTATGTACAGTCGCCACGGCCCTGTTCTCCATATCGTCATGTACTTAGAGTCGCAGCATAGCTATACTAAGTCCAGCAAGCATTACTATGGGCAGCAACTGCTTCGTACACGCCGAATTAGTCTTTGAGCCAGCTCCAACTCCAAAGCCCGCACGCACCAAGTCGTCCGGTGGCACAGCTCCATCGTCGACTTCAGTGGAGTCTGTAGAAGGAAAATCCGTGTCAGATCAGTTATTATCTAAAATTGATAGCTTACCCTCTTGATCCTTAATGAGTATATCATGGTCGGGCGAGAAGTTGGACCAGCCGTCGGTGTTCTTGGTCTTGATGCGCGCATGCCACAGACCAGGCGTCAGCTCCATCTGATGTGTGATCTTCCAGATGCCCTTGTCCTTGTCGTGCCGTTGTGTGTGTATGACAGAGACAGTGCTCCACGTATACGACTGCAAGTGGAAGTAGTTAGTGAGTATATATTCCATATATGCATATGATGTTAGGATTGTAACAGGCCAATAGCAATTAGAGATGGTTAGTTATCGGATTATAATTACTTTCTTCAGTCATTTGTGGCATGCATAGATTTGTTAGTAAAGTTAGTTATATAAAATCAATTTCACATAGTCTCATATGAAACTAAATTGAGTATGCTCAATGAAACTTTGCGAAATTGAAAGGTTTTCCATATATATCTATATTGACTTATAGAACTAAGAACCCACCATGGACAATTTGTAGTCCAATATGGCCTCGGACAGGGGCTGCAGACTGCGCACCAGCCAGTGCATGGTGATCTCGTTGCCATTGATGGAGCTATTTTCGAACTGTGGCGTCTCGGGATTATAGCTCAGCTGAATGCGCACCTCGTTGGAGCCAATGGCGTTCTCGACATGGCACAGATACTCGCCCAGATCGCTGGCGTCCACGTCCTTGATGATGAGCGTGGTGCGATTGTGTTCCTTGTGCAGCGAGTTTTTGATCGAGTACTTTTCGGACAGGGACAACGTCTTGCCGTCCTTGATGAAGAAGCTAATGGCTATGGGACTGGCGCGATAGTCACAGTACAGCTCCGCAGTGTCACCCTCGATTGTGTTGACGTGATGGCGATGGGTGGATACCTTGGGGCTGTACTGAACATCGACGGTCACCATGCCATGTGGTGGATCGGCGCTGCCATCGTCGCCGAGGCACTGATAGACGCCAGCGTTCTCCTCGTCCACATTGTCCAGCACTACGACGCCCTCTGTCTCTATCTCCGATGTGTGCAGTCGCTGACCCTGCATGGGGAGAGAGAGAGAGAAAGAGAGAGTATAGATGGAGGCACAGTTAGGAAAGTTCGATCATACATTGAAGGACCACTTAATGTCTGTCTTGGTGGGCAGGAACGTTTGGCAGACGAGCTTGTGTCGGTCGCCTTGCTTGAACGTCTGCGAGCGATCCGTTACATCGCGATCGTCGCAGAGGATCGAGAGCTTGGCGCCCACACTCAGAGCTGTGTGCTGCCTCACGTTCTGCGGCAACACCACGCAGTAATAGTCGTCCGCATCCTCCTTCGTCACGTCCTCAATGCGCAGCGAGTTGTTTCTCATGACCTCCACCCGATTGTTAATCGCACTCTGTCCCGTGGCCAAGAGCGTCGTGTTCTTATACCACAAGGCAATGTTCTTAACTGTGAAACGAATGGCGAATAAGTTATGGAAATAGTAGTTGAGATGGGCTACGTACTTGCAAAGTTGCGTGCATCACAGTTGATGGTCACATCGTCACCCGGCCTGGCCTCAATACTGATATCTGATTGATCGAAGTAGGGCGGCAAACTTTGGACATCCTCAACTATTTCAGCTGGCGGCCCCTCGGAATTTGTCGACTCGTCCTCGCCATCGTAATCGTAATCATCGTCCTGGTAGTCCGGCACAACGGCCGCATCTTCGCCAATCGGTGACGCACGGCAAATGTCTGAAAGCAACGAACCGAAAGTTAGTTTAAGATAGAAACCGAGTCACCTATGTGTGTTGTGAGTCATGTTTAAGTTGTTAACTCTCGAGTGTACAACATATTTACATTACTTGTTGACATGGGGATGGCTCTTAATTGGAATTGATAAAACTCACACCCTAACTCACGATACTGAGAATTCGCCAATAACAAGTTCAGGTCATATGATCTACAACTTTTAAGGAAATTGACTTGCGAAAAGGGCGGCAAACAGAGCGGAACCAATTGATGAGCAAATAACACCTACCCAGGCGGGAAATGCTTTCAGTCTAAGCTTATGCCTGACCTGTTTGTAGTTATTCATCAGCTTAATCAATATATATTAGTTAGTGCTAATTAGCTTTTGTTTATCTAATATAATTAGACAGCATAATCCTTGCCACATGTATCCTTCGCCATTTTCATTATATCTATTTTTAAACACAATCATTCTTGCTCAACTTAAGTAATTAGTTTCTTTTAAACATGTCTCATGCTTGATGATTAATGCTCTTAGTTTTATTGACTCTATCACGCTGATGACATTTTGCTCTAAGCTCAGAGACAACAAATTACTCATTGAGTTGAGTTCGTCTAGAATAGTTAAGTTGAAGAGTTTGTGATAATCCGTACATCCGTCTGGCCGTCCGTCCGGCCGACTGTCTGTCCGACCGACCACTCGTCCGACTATCCTTTTCTATTTCAGCATGTATGAGAAAGCATCTTAACATTTATGTACTTTAAGTTTATTGTTAGCACACATAAATCAAGTTTTCTGACCAATCATCAATAACTTTTTAAATTTCCAATGAAATCCATAAATATCGATAAACGACCTCACCTATTTGAGCTTATATCTCTAAAGTTTTATTAGTTAGTTGCCATCAAGACTCCATTTCATTTTCACTCCATACCAAATGCCAACTTGGCCGTAAGTCAATTATCTAGCTTTTATCTGCTCAGCTTAGCTGTAACTTAGCCGTAAATCAATTATCTAGCTTTTATCTGCATAGCTTTAAAAAAAAGGGGGAAAAACTCAATAACAATAAAGACAGCGCTAATGTTTAATTGCACAGACATCAAAAGACGAAATTGACTTTGGTTGCTGGAATCTCAAGTGGCCACAATAGAGAAGTTGGCCATAAGCGAGCTTAATATTAGTTTGTTTGAATTACTTGCACGTTGTTAAAGACGATCGAAATATGCAAATCGAATGACGAATTTATCGCTGCAATTCAGAAATCGCCATTAGCGATAGCTATATACCATTGACATGCCATATATGGCTCTGTGGCATGGCTTGGCTTGGCTTGACTTGGCTCTACGAGTGACATCTAACGGCAATTCCAATCTCACGATTCATGGCCCACGCCAATGAGTCATTGCCATAGCGTCATCAAAGCTGCTGAATTTGGATATGGATATGGAACGATGCGTTTGCAAGGTAAAGGATTACGCAAGCCAATTCAAGGCACTTGAGCACGTTATCAGAGCTCGATATAAAGCGTTTAAACAGTTGCCAATAGATAGGGCCAGGCCAGTTATCTTATCCAAAGCCCACATAGATAGACAGACAAACTGGTAGCAGGCCAATGGCAGTTAGAGGGGGGCAAAGTCAACGATAGTCGGTGATAGTTATTTAAGAACCATCGATAGTCGATGAAGAAAAGATGTTTATAAAACTCAAGCAATTTATGGCAACCCAGCAAGCCGCCTTTGTCTACTAAACGATTCAAAGATAAAAAGCAAGAGACAGAGAGAGAGAGAGAGGGAGAGTGAAATAGAGCGCCTTTGGCCAAGACCTTTAACTAAAAATTGCCATTTCAGTCGGCGAAATTTCGTTGCCTGAGTCAAGGCCAAAAGGGTCTCAGCCCAATTGGCACTCCATGCGCAGGCAGTCTATTGGCTCTTGCATAAGTGGGTCAGCTCGAGGGGCGACCCTGACGCGTGCCACATGCGTCAGCTGCTGCTACTGCTGCTGCTACTCTCTTCTGAGCTCTCCCATTCCCATTGGGCGCATTGTCCTTGGATCGATGTCAGAGCCACTCAGCCACTCAGCCACTCAACAGTCTGCCATATGCCGCCGCCCCACGCTGTCAGCTGCAATTCCAATACACAGCGGTGGCGACAGGACGTCGCGGCGCCAGCAGCCCGTCCCTGTTCCAAATACTGAATATGGTCCACCCTAGCTTAATGCCGTAATAGCTTTGGCCTTTGACGATAACTTGTGCGAGCTCACGCATTTGGGACTAGACTCGGTCCGCCGCTTGGCCTGGCGTCAGAAATTGCCATTTGCTTGTCTCGATTGCTCTTGAATTCCTTGCACTCGCTGGATGCTCAACTGTGTCAAGGGATGCAATTCGTTATGCCAACATTCATCAGAGACTCCACTCCATTCTGGGCCACATATTTGGACAAAGATTTGTCAAGTGCCTGGGCTGGGCTGGGCTGCTCTAGTCTATCTATCTTATCAGCCCTAAGTATCTTTTATGACCTTGTAAATATAATTGTCTGAGCTTTTTATAATGCGCACGCATTGTTTTCCCTCTACAAACATTAGCAACTCGAGCATTTGGACCACATTTGGCTTATTTATGGCTTTCATTACGATAAACATGTTTTGCCCAAGATACTAATCTCAGCCCACCTGCCTGTGACCAACTCACCAACTTACATAGGCAAATTTTGACATTTGGCTATAAATATTTGATGCATCAGCTATAAATTTGAAGTCCGCTTAGATGCGAATACCTCAAATGCGATTAGCTGTAACTATATATAAAACGGCGTCTACTAGAAAGTGGCAGTATCAGTAAGGTCGGACAGATAACAGACAGGCGCGACATTCAATTCATTCAATTTAGTTCAAGATGTTGCTCTTTGAGCACGTATTAAATGCGAGTTCGTGTTTTTGTTATTATTTCATTATCATTATCATTATTGGTTGAGAATGATGATGATGATGATGATGATGTGAGAAGTGGTGCAGCAATGCAATTTATATGTTATTTCGTGTCCTACATATGCTGGTCATATATATATATATATATATATATATATATATAACTTTATATATGTTTATACAGATACCATTCGCTTATGGGGTCAGATCGTAAACAAATAAAACGAAATGTCTGTTGTCTCAATGAAATATGCTTAAAAATAAATATGAACTGCTTCGCTCGCCTTTGCCAATTCCATCTACAAATTTGGATCTGTCGAGAACGCAGCGGATAAACTGAACAAGTCACAGATGGCAATATATTTAGACAAACTACTTGGCTGTGGGGGTCAGCAAAGTGACGCGGGCCACAGACGGGTTAATCGTGCTTAGAAATGGGAGCATATCCAGCGCAAGTTAAACTCAATATTTGAATGAATGAATGATACTCTATATATATACATAGAATATATATTATTATTATATATATATATATTTATGTTTTATATATTATATATATATATTAGAGAGAGATAGGAGATCTGCTCTATAGATACATCTACAATTTAAGTCTGCGCTCATTGAAGCTTAAAAAAAACAATTATATTTTTTATTTGACAATTAACTCATTGCTGAACCGTGACTCAACTTTCGATACATATCAAATGAATATAGCAATTTTCGTGCTCGTGTCACGCGCCCTGCTCTAGGCTGCATATGATTTAATGCCAAAGGCGGTTCGTTCTAGTCGGGCATAAATAATTGTATGCCATCCATGTACATAATGCGATTCCACGAATTTGCATAACGTCTCGATTTAAACAAAACAAAAAGGAAAAATAAAAAAAAATAGGAAATTAAATTGAAATCAATTGATTTGGCGGTGGCAAATGGCAACGCCAATGATCGAACTTTCAAACAAAATTCTAAATACATATATATATATACGGGTTTATATCTAAATAAACATGTGTACATAGACATAAACCCGTGACAGTGAACTGGGAAATGTGATTTGCACACGGATCAGCGAAAAGGCGTGCCGCGGCTTCCGATTGATCAAATGCCGGCAAATGAATAATTTCGCATATGCGTTTGGAATTTTCATAAATATTTAAAAAGAAAATCAATTTCAGTCGAAAGCTGGAAATGAATGTGTAATTGAAGTAGTTTTATGCTTCAAGCATTTCAAATGCTAAAATACGTTATGCATGGCAAATGTCTAAGAATTTATATATATAAATTTATATTTATTTATATATATATATAGTATATAGTATTGTTTTAGCTTCAAATTTATTTCTTTCGCTTTTATAGAGTCTCATTATTATCAATTTATGCAACGATTCCATTTCATATTTAAACATTCAATGGGCAAATTCTTTTTATAGCTTTCAATCTTAAATGCCAAGCTCTAAGCCTTATCAAGAATAGTTCTATATATAATAAAATGTTTTTTTAATGCATATTCATTATATATATTTATTATTTATTATTACTATTTAATGCAAAATTTCTATAATATTTACTTTGGCTTTTGGAGTCGTTAGCCAAGATTTTTTTAATATAAAACAAAATCAAAATTGAAATTTTTAAGTCAAGTAAAATGGATTACTTTGAAGTAATTTGAATTTTTTGTATTAATATATATTTATATTATTTTATAATTTAGATTTTTCTTCTCTTTTACCCCAGAGACAGAGTCAAATACCCTACAAGATAGAGATATCCTAACCCAGATACAAATACTACCATAGTTTACAGTCTCTGCCAACTATAAACGTACAATCGCAAGAATTGTTTAATGCTTGAGCATTTTATCTAATAAATGTTGTAATCATGAGTTAACAAAACATAATTTTTCGTACAGCTGTCTATTATATCAACATCCGTCAAATTCTTTTAAATTTTTGATGCAACAACTAAATTTCCAAATATTTACAGAGCAACCATAAATATGCTTTGAACTTGTCGAGAAAGAAGACTATTTTGATATATATGTACATATATGTATTTGGGGGTATTTATGTAGTGCTGTGCAAAGTTTTTAGCTGGAAATGATATAGTAGGAAACGCTGTGTATATATGCTCGGGCTTGTCAGATTTCGACATGCCTTCTGCCTTCTGCCTTATCGCATGCCTAAAATTGGAAAAGCGCACATTTAATTAAAAATTTGTTCATTCTTGGTGGGCCGTTGGCCAAATGGCAACCCATGGCCTGGCCACCACGGAAACCAGAACTGGATGAAAACAGAGATCGTTTAATGGGGGGCGGGGGGCGTAGTCTTCGCATCCATTGCCAGCCAGCTCGCTGGCTGCGTGTCTGGCATTAGCAAATA
Source organism: Drosophila nigricruria (assembly GCA_037075265.1). Lineage (NCBI taxonomy): Eukaryota > Metazoa > Arthropoda > Insecta > Diptera > Drosophilidae > Drosophila > Drosophila nigricruria. The sequence goes on along the minus strand of JBAMCI010000131.1, from coordinate 4,412,167 downwards.
TCTGACATCAAAACTGGCAGCAAATATTTGCTCTTCTTATTGAGGGGCTGGGGGGCTGGGGCTGCCACACATGGCCCACAGTGGGGCCCGGCGTAAATGACTAAATAATGCAGAGTGCTAGATGTTTACCGTTATCAACGTTTTATGAAATTCAACTTTCAACAAAAAAGATAAGCGTTCTACGCCCGCGATAAGATATGCTGCCTGCCCTGCGACTGGCATTCCGTTTAGCGGCTTAGCTTTGGCGCAGGTAAAACCCACGTGCTGTACACACACACACACACACAGAGATACAGATACTCACATACTCACACTCGGCTATAAATTCATCGGCATGATATGTGGCGCATTGCTCATTGCTATTAATATGGCATACGCAACTTTGGTAATTCATAATTTTAACACACACGTAAAACTCATTGACAACGCCTCCACCTTAACAACTGAACAACTGAACAACTGACATACCTGTGTAAGCTAATCAAAGTGAAATATTTTATTTATATTTTATGGCCATAAACAGTTAGGGACTTTCCCCAGAAGTATTTAAATGTCATAAGCTAATCATTAATTAATTCTAATTGAATTAGCTTCAAGTTTTTAATTTTTAATATTTTAATATTAATTTTTTTTATATATTTTATTATTAGTTTTTAATATTTTAATATTTTTTATATTTTATTTAATATAAATTTTTTGTTTTTTAATTTTTATTTTTTTTTTATATATTTTTTTTAATTTTTAATATTTTAAATTATTTTTTGTATATCTTATTTTTAATTTGTAATATTTAAATATTTATTTAATTTTTTATATCTTATTTTTATTTTTAAATATTTTAATATTTACTTTTAATATTTATTTAGTTTAGTTTAAAGTCTGAAAGCCAACATTTCCTATAGAGAACTTGTTACTTATCAAATTTTTTTATAGCCAATAAATCGATCTATTTAAGGGGCGTAATTCGAATGGTATTCTCTGGGGTTTTAGCTTTAAGTGTTAATTAAATAAATCCAATTCATATCTGTGGTACATATCATTCGACATGGCAATGCCGGAGAGACTTACCGCCATAAAATTGTCCAATTAGCAGACAAATGAGTAACTTCCACGTCGCAGCTCCTCTCATTGTTATCGCTTTCAGCTGTGTTTTGTTTTTCTATTGTTTTTTACTGTTTTTGTTGTTGTTGTTCTTTTTTATATATTTTTTGGCAGCTCACGCACTATAAAAATTTGTATTTGCTTTCGAGTTTGGTGCGCTATCGGAGGTAGATCGTTAACTGCAATTAATATGTTTGTTGGAAGTCGATTTAATTAATTTGCCACTAAATTGCTACAACAATCAATTGTTGGCCCAATCGGGTACCGCAAAGTTAACGAAATTCTTCTTTTATTTTCGTATGCGTATCGCGTCGTGGTCACCGGAAGCTCAAAAATTGGCCAAAGCCAAAATCAAAGAAAAGCGCGCGCGCAATTATTGCATTCGAAATCAGACGAAAAAAAACACAAACAAAAACCTTAACCTAAAGCCCGAGTTGCTTAAGCTGGAATTCGCAGCTGTGCGCTAGAAATCGCAACTTCCACTGGAAGCTGATTGACAGCTAAACGGTAAACATGGCTTTTAGTATTCGCCTTGGCTGTGTTATGCAAGCGCTGCAGAGCGGCGAGACTCACTGATATTATGATCTCTGTGCGAAAATTAGAATTCGCTCTGCTCTGCTCACTAATTCGCCGCAGTGCCTGCCTGCCTGCCTGCCAGCCTCTCTCTCCTTCTCTCTCTCTCGCTCTATCTCTCCTGTGGCTCGCTCAATGCCAAAGCGCTGCAAAAGTGGGTCGTGTCGGGTCGCTGTGGTGTTTGGACTGGGCGTGGCAAGGGGCAGCGGGTGTGCCAAGTTGAAAAGCATGCAAATATGTATGCATATAAATAAATTAATGTGCAAATGCGAAAAGCTCAAAAACGAAAAATAACAAGGAAAAAAAAAACAAGAATTGTGAGCATAACGAAGCCTCGACACCCTTTCCAATCACAAAACTCTTTGAAATCAGTTATAAATAAACAAAACTAATGGACAAATAATTACAATGTTAGTCATAATATTTCATACCGATCAATCTAAGCAATTATTTATTTGCCAGCATTATAATTATCTGATTGTATCTCATCTGCATTGACAATGGCAATGGAGGCTCTCAGTTAGCGTATGCTGATGCAAACATCTAAATAGACAGTTGAATATACATATACATATATATATATGCAGCAGCATGTTTGCATATGGCAGACATATATATAGATATATAGATATATATATGTTCAGGTACATATTTGCAACACCTCGCAATCAGCTCTCAGTTTGTTGCAATTGCTAAAAGCAGCTAACGAACGCCAAATATTCATTTTTCTATTCACATATTTACTTTTCGCATAGGCGAACAATTGACGGATGAGTATTATCTATCGGCTGACACTATACGAAAGTTAGCTACGAATTACTATGACTATTTGCTTAAGGGTTTGTTTTTTTTGCAGTTATATTTGGCTCAGACTGTAAAAGTATCTAAAAACTGAAAAATTATCTTCAGAGTGCTAAAGTATCTCAAAACTGCAAAAGTATTTCATGACTTAAAAAGTATCTCAAAACTGCAAGAGTATCTTAAGATTGTAAAAGTATCTCAAGACTGCAAAAGTATCTTAACATTGTAAAAGTATCTGAAAACTGCAAAAGTATCTTAAAACTGTAAAAGTATCTCAAGACTGCAAAAGTATCTCATGACTTCAAAAGTATCTCAAAACTGCAAAAGTATCTTAAGATTGCAAAAGTATCTCAAGACTGCTAAAGTATCTTAACATTGCAAAAGTATCTTAAGACTGCAAAAGTATCTCAAGACTAATAAACTATCTTAAGACTGCAAAAGTATCTCAAGACTAATAAAGTATCTTAAGACTGCAAAAGTATCAACATTGTAAAAGTATCTGAAAACTGCAAAAGTATCTCAAAACTGTAAAAGTATCTCAAGACTGCAAAAGTATCTCATGACTTCAAAAGTATCTCAAGACTTTAAAAGTATCTTAAGGGTGTAAAAGTATCTTAAGACTCTGAAAGTATCTTTAAAGTGCAAAAGTATCTTAAAACTGCAAAAGTATTTCAAGACTAAAAAAAGTATCTTAAGACTGCAAAAGTATCTCAAGACTGCAAAAGTATTTTAAAACTGTAAAAGTATCTTAAGACTGCAAAAGTATCTCAAGACTGCAAAAGTATCTTAAGACTGTGAAAGTATCTTAGGACTGCAAAAGTATCTTAAGATTGCAAAAGTATCTTAAGGCTGTAAAAGTATCTTAAGACTGAAAAAGTATCTTAAAATTGTAAAAGTATCTAAGAATTGCAAGTTTTTGAACAAATTTTAAGAACTATCTTCAAGGATATCTGCCTGGAATTTTATTTTAATGCATAGAATTATAATTTTGGAATATGGAAAATTAGTTTAAGAAGCCTGAAATTGGTTCGGGCCATCAAAGAATTTTTTTAGGCGCTCGCAGCCCTGATTATATCAGGTGACACAGTCTGCAGCAAGAGCTCATGGTTATCAAGAATGACTATTTCCAATATATATTTATCAATGGTGAACGTGACATGCATTTTGGACTTTCGATTCTAACGAGGGTCGATTAAATAATAATTCTAAATTGAAAAACTAAAATAAAATAAATATTCTTTTGGATATATTAATATATTTTAATATAATATAAATAGTTTTTATATTGCACTTTAAGCTAAGTCTAAAAAATTACATTTTATTTATGTAAAACGCAAATCTTGCCTAAGTTAATAAATAACTCTTGAATTTAATGCAAGTAAGGCAAATGGGAAAACCTTTGGCAAAGCTTTAGCACTCAGAATTTCTAACTAAAGTACTTAACGAACAGCTCTCGCTCCCTCACTCACTCAATCACTCATTCAGTCACTCTCTCTCTCTCTCTCTCTCTAGCTCGTGCACTCCATCGCATGTCTGCGTCTTGAGGCGAGGCCTTAACAATCTCTGCTTGCTTGTCTTGACGTTTGTCTTGTTTTTGGTCTTTTTGGCGTTTGTTTATTTACATTGCGCTCCAAGTTTACACACACACACACACAGTGAGAAGATGCACTTGTATGCGTGTCCGTATGTGTAGCAGCTGCAGCTGCGCTCCGTTTGCTATTACAACGATTTTTTGGAATGGGTATCAAAACTGAAAACTGTAAAACTGAAATGCGCGCCTTGCAAATGGAATTGAAAACTTTTTATACTGTAAATAAAAGCAATCGATGTTTTGCTGTTCGCTTTTTCTACTCCTTCTCTCGCTCGCTCGCTCTTTCGGTCCCTCGCTCCCTCTCGCTTGCTCTCACATCTGTGGCAGCTGCTCCTGCTGCCCTACAGCAGCCGCCATTCCCCTTTCCATTCCCAATTCGCCCATATTCCAATTTCCATTTCCTTTCTCGCACAACTTTCGGTGCCTTCATTTCGCTTTCGTTTGCCTCTCACTCTACATTCGCCGGCAAACAGCCGCGGCGACAGACGACAACTGCCGACTGCATCGAGTATTTTACATTTTTCACATATTTATAGAATGCGCGGCCAAATGCATTTGCATTTGCATATTGCACAAGCCTCAACTGTTGTTGTTATTGTTGTTGTGTTTCTAATTGCGGCGAGTGCCAAAATGCATTGGGGGCCACAAATTTGCATGCGCTTTGGCAATGCCACAGTTGCTTTAAGGCTTCTGTGGCAACATTATGAATCACAGAGTCAGAGAGTAACTCTTTGACTTTGGGGCAGCTGCAATCGCCGTCGCCAGTTAAAGAATGGATAAAGTGAAGTGCCTGTGCCTCTGCCTCTGCCTGTGCCATTTATATGGAATGAAACAGGTTTTGCCTTCGCCTGCGACTGGTCGCGAGCAGAGCTAAGAGAAAGAGGGAGAGAGGGAGATCGGGAGAGACAGAGCGAATTGAAGAGATGAAGAAGGCGCAACAACACAAACAACAACAACAACAACAAATATTTCGGCTAAAGCGTTACAAAAGGCAACCAACTGGCAGCGACGACATATTGTACGAGCAATTTTGATTTACGACCAGGTAACCAGGTAACCGTGCACAGATGCTCTGCCCGTTGGTAACACTTGCACTTGCAACGCTTTCGCTCGACTTCGTGACGAACTTGTGCCCCTTTTTTGTTTCATTTGTTTCAGTTATCTGCCGTTAAAAGCTCTAGCGAGCCTCACACTAGATACAACTACACACACACACACACACATGTATATGTATCTGTGTTCGCGCACAAAACAAATTGAAGTTTTCAAGTACTTAGTATTGATAGGAGTAAATAGTTTTTTTATGTTGGTTGTGCGCTACGCGCTCTTTGCGTACCCGTCGCGATGCTTTTCGAGCGAGAACTGAAAGACACTTACAGTTCAGCGCGTGCTTGGATGCCATTTGGGAGCCACAAACAAGCTGGCACAAATGGAATGAAACGCTAACTGACAACGCTCTCTCACAACGCTGCTCTGCGTGATTGGCGCTGCTTGGTGCTGCTGCTGCTGCCGCAGGTAAACAAAACTTGTATCTTTTCCGCGTTCCTCATATGGCGCCAAATATATCTGAGCGAGAGAGATAATCGGACAGACGGAGTGTGTGTGGGTCCAGAGAAGATGATCACAATGTCATTGTCAACTGTTGTTGGTTTTGCACTGATTGGAAGCCCTATGCTGAATAAATACCCTCTAACTGAGCACTGAGGGCATATGCACTGAGAGTTAGATATGAAACATGGCGTATACTTTATTTGTTATTAATATGAAAGTACAGTTGGTTAAGAAGAGAAATATTAATAATATTTATAATTTAGTATTTGTTTTCATATACGAATAAATTTGATTTTTATTTTACTAATAAAGATTGTGGCTATTATCTAAGTTGGCATTACTAAGATGTTGTTATCACTCAGATGACTTAGACAGTTTTTCCAGAATGTTTATTATTTTGTCTTATCATATTTTTATATATGCTATCATAACGGAAGTTTATTCATTTGTCATCATCATGTTAGATGTAAACTAAATATACTTTGTGACTGAATCAAAATGAATCTAAGTTTTCATTAATCAAATGACTTCACTTCAATTTTTGCTGAGGTTATTATTAACATGTATTTGAAGTGAAATCATGCAATTGATAAATACTTTAGTGTTTTTATAACTATACAGGTATTTATATACATTCATAAATTAATTTTATTATTATTTATATTTATTATTATTTATAAATATATAAATATTTCAAACTATATTTAGTTTAAATTTAAAAAAATTAAATATTAATAATGTATTAAAAATGTATTTACAGACAGTTTAAATATTGTTAATTACCAAATTCAAAAGCTTATTCGAAAGCCGTTATTAGCCATATTTAATTAAACGATATATTCTCTTTGCTCATTGCAATCATCGATATATCGATATATTGATTATTGGCACAAAAATTTGCAACACTGGCAATTTTCAGCACTGGCACTAAAACAGCGCGAATTTTTTGTTTACAAGTTGCATCAAGTCATGGAAGTGCCTTTAAGCGAGTTTAGTTCACTGGATTTGGCTCGTGAATTGTATGCGCGAGCCCTAAATACAGATGGCTTAAAGCAGGAGCGCTTTGGGCGCCTGCTGGCTGCCCGGCAGCAGGACACACAGCCGCCACATCGAGCAAGAAGAGCGTCGATTGCAAAACTTGGCGCTCGCGTGCAAATGGATGACTTTGTGGAGATAAAAATGTTCAATCAGGCTGAGTTTGGACTATTGACCAACAAAGTTCGATGGCGACTCGAGCGTGTGCGACGCACAGAAGATGGCGAGGGTTTGGAATATTTTCATGAAGATGCGCTCAGTCGCATTGAGCGCAACAAGACGTACATGTTGAACATGGATGAGTTCTTGGTGCGACAAGAGCCATACATACATAAGGTGAGCTAAAAGCGATTATGTTGCCAGCACATATATATAAAGGAGACTACTCTTTACAGATTTTTGTCATTTTCATATCTCGCACTTGCGGGCAAGAGCATAAGCTGTGCTATGCCAGAAGCGTGGCCAAACTGCGTAGCTGGGATGAGCACACGGAGGAGTTTGAGTGGCCGGTGAGTTAATCTCAATATATTCAAGCAAACAGTAGTTAATGATAGTTAATAACTCTTAGCTCATCACAACAGAGAACCTAAGCAGCTCGAATGTGGATAATGCTGAGCTGCAGACAACAGTAAGTTCGCCTCTGCTCAAAAACTTTCTTTAACCCCAAACTTAATCTTCCTCAGCTCATTACAACCGAGAACATTGCCAAAGCTCTGAGCTACGTGCTGGAAACTATCCGGGATAATAAACTGGAAAACATTGTGGCCATCGCCTGTGATACGAATCGACTCGGTCTGCCAGACGTAACAATGCTGCTGGAGGCCAGTGGCTATGTGATGCTACCGACGCTCTATGACATCTATGACTTGCAGAGCACTTTTCAGCACATGTTCTGCACTGCCTGTGTGAGAATCTTGATGCGTGTGGAGCACGAGATCTATACGAAGGACACGTACGGAGATCAGCTGTGCAATCTTTGCTCTGGCAATAAAACAAAGAATATGAATGCCATTCTGCTGCAAATGGAGTATGTGAACAAGTTGCCACAGATCCTGAATACCATGTGGAACTTTGAGGAGCATGTGGACAAGCCCATTTCCTTGGTTGGTCTGAACAACAGATTGGTAAAGATATACGGCTCGCACGTCAAAAGGGAGCTGCCGCCCATAACATACGAGGATTGTGCCGCTGGCTCAGGGCTCTTGCAATTGATCGTCTTCGATGCCTTGTGGTATATCTCAACAGAAATCGAAACTGAAGAGATCAATCTGCCGGCCATGGCTTATCATACAGCTGGCCAATAATGAGTTTAAGAAGTCAATTAGATATAGTTATTATTTATTTTATTGGAACTTGGAATTCAGTACAATTATATTTTTGTTATACTTAATTTATGTGTAGCGCGCAGCGAGACAAATTTGTATAAATATCGTTAGATATAGCAGCTCACAGTAGCCACAACTTGTGGCAGCATTATGTATCATGCTGGCTGTAAAGACTTGTGATCTCTGCGTTATCTCATTGTCAAAGCTTTCCTCGGTGGCATCGTATTGCAGCTCCGATTCCGTTGAATAGTTGGGCAGCTCAACTTTAAATTAGAGTAAGAAATTTTGTTAGAATATAGATATATAGATATGTATAATGATAAGAGAGTTACCTTCACCGCCCGTTGCAAAACGCACCGTCTTGCTATTGTCGCTCCAGCCAAAACTATTCCTTGCCAGAACTGAGACCTCGAATAGACTGGCCGGCTGCAGGCCATGCAAGGTGTAAGATGTTATGTAAATGGGACCTATATTTTAAGATAAGATAATGTATCTAGAAATATCTGATCACAGATCTTTGCTGTTCAACCTTACCAATAGTCATTTGAGCTGGAATTGTCAGCTCGGTCCAGTTGGTGCGAATTGGCCTGGTTATATTAGCTTTTGGTAATAAATTCAAGTTATTAATTCAAATTATAAACTGCAAGAATTTCGGATTCTTTTGCCTACCTGATGGAATCTGTCGGAATTTGAGCTTGAACTCCATAATGGGCAGCATGCTCTCCGTCTGCCAGACGAGCACATGCGAAGTGGAGCTCTGCGTGCCGGGATTGATCTTGAAGATGCAGGGCATGGGTCGTCCGGTCAGCTCGACGGTGGTGCTCTTGAAGCCAATCGAGTTGGTTGCACGGCACTCATACTGACCCATGTCGGCATCGCGCACCTTCTTGATGATTAGCACGTGCTTGACCAGACTCACATAGTTGTCCAGGGCATGACTGCCGGAGGCCAGCTCTGTCTCATGGCTGCTAATGTGGGAGCCAGTTTGAATGGGCACGCCGTAATGGAACCATTGGAGTGTGGCCACCGGCGCTGCCTCCACAATGCACTCCAGCTGCGCCCGATCTCCGACTTTGGTATAGACAACAGTCTGTGGCAGCGTCAACTCTGGAGCAACTAGAAGTAGATCGATGAGGATTACTAAGTCCGGATTTGGTTACTCTGCAAGCCTACACAAAACACGCAGCTGTACGCCCGCCACTGCTGGCTGACCCACTCCGTTGGCGGCGAGGCACTCGATCAGCCCCGCCATCGTCCTCGACTTGATCTCAAAGATGTGACTCTGTCGATTGCCTGTGTTGCTGTATTGGTCCAGGGTGTTGCCATTCAGCCGCCAGCTGATCGCCGGCTGCGGCACACCGCTGGCCAGGCACACGACCTCAAATGTAGAGCCAATGGGCAGCTCCAGCACTCCGCTTGGCTCCATGGCAATGCTGGGCTCATACTGCACCTCGATGGCATGCACCTGGACAGCATGATTGCTGTTCGACATGATCTCGCAGTAGTAGTCGCCGGTGTCTTCCGACTTCAAATTGGACACCTGCAAACTGCCATTGGCCCAGAGCACAATGCGTTCCGGTGGCGGAATCTCTGGATGACGCGAGTCCACCAAAGGCACATCGTCTCTGTGCCAGCGCACATAGTGAAAGGGAGCTGAGGGAGGAGGAGTTGGTTATGTTGTGTGAATAATAAAGATTTTTGAATCCTTGGGAAATGGCTTTTGTAGGGAAAGCGTTTTACGATCAGATAACTATATGTATAGTTATATTGAAAAAATTGTTTTTGTTGTTATAGAAACCCAATTGTGGTCCAAAAGTTCGCCTCTTTTGGTCTTTGCTTTTCTATCTTTGAGATTCGAATTCAGTTTCATCTGAGCTATCATTATATTTTATAATATACGTATAATAATATTATAAAAATCATTAGCTGTATATTATATATTTATCAATAATTTTCTTATATTAAATATATTTTTCTTTGCGCTTTGGTTCTACTGAAAATATTGCAAATTTTTTATATTTTCATATATCAAATGAGCGCTAAATTTAATATAAATCAAAAATTGTCATTTATCTAATATAAATTTAGGTTAAATTAATTTTAGATTTATACTTTTTTCACATATTTTTGGTTCTATATATTTTTAAAGTAATCAATCTTCATGAAAACCAATTTCTGTCCGTTAAAGCTTTGAAGTTTTTAGCAGATCAAATATTTATTTAATAATTTTTTGTATATTTTGAAAAATTTCTTTTTAATTTTATATATTGTTTTATATTTTTTTAAATTTCTTTTACATTTTATATATTGCATTTAGATATTTAGATATTCAGATATATTTTTATAAACACATATAAAAATTGTTTCTATATAATATTATACATCAAACTTTCAGAGGAATTTGTAAACAACTCTTTTACTCTAATGCCCTTACAAGAACATATAATGAAATTAATCAAATTCAGTCTATTATAGAAAAAAGAGAACCAGAAAATCCATTGTGATGAACGAATTTCCTTTGCTGTCTTTTGTGCATTCATTCGAAATGCTTAAGAAACTCAATTTAGAGAGGCAAATTAAATGTTATTGTTGTCGCCAATTGGCCACACAAAGGAGCACTTTCAAGGCCCATTATATTGGCTAACTAATACACAGAATATAGTAATACTTTATATACAATAGTTTTAAATATACATTTATAATTGATTATTATGAAAAATGCGCTTACTATCCAAATAGCAGGGCAATAGCACAGTTTCGTTCTCGTAGCTTTTGATGGTAGTTGGAACACTTTTAAATTTCTGATTATTCTCAAGATCATTGTGGAAGTTGAGCTCGCACTGGCTGAGGGGCAGCAGCAGTAGTAGCCAGAGTGATGCTAGCCGAACACACATGTTGCACAGACTGAGAGATTTGTAATTGAATTAGAGACAGCGATTTCAAATGTTTCAACGGATAATCGAAATTCCACTTGGGCGCGTGTCAAGAGTTTTTTTCCAGTTAGATTCACTGTTCGTTCCGGCGCGCTTGCAATCCCGAGCTCAACTGAACGCTTGAGCGACCGATGGGAGTCTGACGAACACTTGCGCCTGGCTTTAGCAGACTGAGACGGCGACGGCGACAGAGGCAGAGACGGTGGCAGAGACAGTGACTGCGGCAGAGGCAGTGACAGTGACAGAGGCGACGATGAAGACAGCTCGAAAAAGTCACTTGCTCTTTCTTTTTGGGATGCCGGTTGATTAGCTGTCTTCCAATGTTCAGCAACGCATTGTGTGCCAGTTTGGAGCACATTTAACAGTACATAATACATATATATCATATATATAAAGTGTAGTATATAGCATAATAAAGTATCTATAGAATGCAACGAAGCGTTCTGCACGCCCTCGCCAAAGCATGTCCATTTGCATGTGCCATGCATCGCTAGTTTGCTCAGCATTCTGAATCGGATTTTGATTCTGTTTCAGATGCTGCTGCTGCTGCTGCTGATCTATTACGTTTGCCGCTTCACAGAACGTGCTCCTGTTGCATATTATGAGATAAAATGTCATTGTGCCACAATATGTGTATGCATATATATAGTCGCCGGCCACATCCACATCCACATTGTCATCGGATCAGACACACATTCATACTCACAGTCCGGCACTTAAGCCCCCTCTAGAAGCTCCCCTTGTATATCGTTAGAATTGTGAACCAAATGCAAAGATTTCAATTATAATAACAAACTTTTACCGGAAGTGCAGCCATAAAAATACATTCATTTACGAACGTATCTATGGCACAGTAAATAAATCATGGTAAATAAATCTCTGAAAATTCAGACATTCCCCTCTTTAGATCTTCAAAAGTGTGTGTCTTTAATCTTAGTTTAAACAGAACTTTTATTGCATATATTTAACTTTGAACTTAAGAATTTAACTGTGATTATACATTTAAAAGAATTTTAGACTACGGGGCATATCATATTTAATTTTGTTCCAAGACATCTTCTTTCTAAGCACTGCATTGCCCTGAAATTGAGATTAAACAATGCTATTAAATATATTTGTATTTATATTCAAAAATAAATATATTTTTATTCTTAAATATATTTTTATTTATATTTAAAATGAAAAATAATATCAATATTTAATTTTAAATATAAATAAAAATATATTTAATATTTTTATTATTATTTTTATATATTTTTATTTATATTTAAATGAAAATATTATATTAAATATATTTTTATTTATTTTTAAAATTAAATAATGATTTTTAATATATTTTTATTTATATTTAAAATTAAATTAATATTATATTATTATATTAAATATATTTTTATTAATATATATTTATTTTTTAATACTATTATATATTTCATATAATATTAAAATATTTTTTAAAATTATAAGAGTTTTATATAGATATTTATTGATTTCATAAAACACAACAAAAATTTATAATTATTAAATATATGATCAAGAAGAATCTAGCATTAATATTTCAAGCAACTACAGCGTAAAGTTCTCGAGTTCCATGAGTTCAAAGGCACGAATGGGCCCAGCTATGCTCCCTTAATAATGCTATTTCCATATATGCTTCATGATATCAAAGAACTGCTCTAGCATACCCCAACATAATCAGCTTGCCTAGGGTATAACAAGATAAGACTTGGCCAAATTTCAATTATGGTTTATGTTGGCATAAATAAACAACTTTTTTCCCCCAATATTTTAGAACTATTTCTGCTGATTATTAAGTAAATATTTTCACAAAGATTCCACAAGCTATATATCATTCAAATGCGTGTAGTCCATTCAGGCCATATATATTTATATATATATATATACATGTACATGATGATGATTCTCGATGACCTTTAACAACTTGATGTAGCTCATTCGAACTCCCGCAAAACATCTGAAATGCGATCGCGTTCAATTAAAAGACAATTTGATCGAATTAATTAAATTAGCCGTGGACATGGTGGGGCTCCAAACAGCTGCGCAAACAAACTGCAAACCAATTAAGAGCAAAGAGGCGTCCGAAAGACTTAACCCGCTTCGATGCGAGCTATATAGAGGTCCATTTACGAACAGCCCATTCCCCACTTCTGGTACAGTTGGGCAATTGCTCAAGTTTATTTCGGATATATAGATAGATCGATGTTTGTTTGTTGTTTGAGTATGGTTGGTATTTTATTTTGTAAACTCGACTACAATAACTGATTTCAATTAAAATAAGTACAGTGCTAAGTGCTTACAACCGACGCATTAGCAGTGTGCGGAGTAGGGGGTCAAATTTTAATCAGAATCAGGCGAAATAAAGAGAATATATCTTAATTTATTAAAACATATGGGGTGTTAGGCCATAAATACATTTTGAACTTATAAAATATAAAAATTGGATATAAAAGCCTATGACTAAATGGTAATTATACAATAAATAGCTGTTAAATGAGTTTCGTTTACGTTTTACTTTAGCTAATTGTTGTTCACAAACTATATTTATTCACACAGAGACAAACAACCAGTGGCAACTGTTATCGTTAATAATAAATAAACAAATGTCGTTACACAGATCCGACACAGAACGGGGACGGGTAGCTTCACTTTTCACTTTTCACTTTTCTCTTATGACTTTGGAATGCAAACGCATTTGAATTCTGTGCGTTTTCGTTTTCGTGTAATTTCGTCCTACATATACATAATAATGCCCTGAATGAAAAAGTTAATGAATGATCGATGGTCTGTCTATATATCAGTACATAGCGATATATATATATATATTCGTAAACATACAATACAATTTGTAAACTATGCCTATAGGTGATTCAGTTGCGCACTGCCAGGATAGAGCGTTAACAAAACTTTCCTCCTCAATAATCGATTACGTTTTAATTAGTCGTAACAGCACTAACCTAAGTAAAGAACGTCATTAATTGAACGGTGCAGCAGCTAGATGAGGCCGCGCTTCTTTTTGTAATCTTCCAGGTTCAGTGAACGCTTCGACACCGTCTCGGTTGGCTTGTTCGCCGGCTTGGGCAGCGCATTCGTGCTGTTCACTGGAAATAGAGGGCGTATTATTGAATGTCCTGTACCTGTTAGGGACAGCTGTTGTCAACTTACCTGGCAGCGGTACATCTAGGTCTATGTCAAAGTCGTGCAGCGAGTATAAACTGTAGTCCTTGCCATCGCCTGGCTTAGCATTCGATGTGCACGTTTCATTGGGTTTCTTTTTGCCTGGCGGCGGCGGTGGCAACGGTGCCGGCAGCACCTCGTCGTCGTCCTTTTTGGCACCCTTGAAGCCCATGCGCGGCTGAGTGATGCGCCGCGTGAATGGATCTGATATCTTCATGCCTTTGTTGGCACGCGCCTCCTCCATTATGGCCTTCTCTGCGTCCTGCACGTTACGCTTGCGATTGCGATCGTTTATGTACGAAATCAAGTTGAGACTGTGTGAGCGACGTTTGTCCAGCTCGGAGGCGCGACTCTCCAGCTGATCGATCTGTTGGCCCAGCTCGTTGGCAATGTCGTAGTCGCCGCGCAGCATAGCCGCATCGCGCTCCTTCATGAGGCAGGTCTTCTTCATGGCATAGTTGGTGGGTCGATTGCGGAAGCGATTCTTCTCCTCGACGATCTTGTCCACATCCTCGTCCTTGAACTCGTAGTTCAGCGCCTTCTTAATATCGTTCTGCTTGATCTCGATTAGGTCAATCGTTGGCATGGGCACATGCTGCTCCTGGCAGACCTCATACCATTTGTTAAACTCGGTTTCGGTAAACTCCTGATTTGATATAAACTCTAAACGGAAAACGCGCTCCTGCGTGCCGTGCTTGAGCCGCAATCCTCGATTGGTACGCGTCGTACCCAGTGTGTATATTTTGCCAGTCTCCACAACGCCCACAATCTCAGCCACACGATACACGGGCTTCTGGCCGTTGTTGCCAATGCTGATGCGCACAAAGCAGTTGACCACGGTGCCCTCGAATATGGGCAGATTGACGAAACGCTCCATTTTGAAGCGAGACAATCGAAGCTTGTTGAGATCGTCTCGCGTTGTTATGAATACCGGACTCTTTGTGGCCTTTTCGTCGTCCTCCGAGTCGCTGGACGCTTTGCTACTGTTTGAACGAGAGCGCTTGCCCGCCGGCTTCTCTTCGTCATCCCAGTCACTGCTGCCCGAATCATCGGAGTAGATCTCAGATGCTTTCAGTTTGACTGCCGATTTGCAGCCAGACACGCTCTCCAGTTCCTCTTTGTCGTCGTCTCTGTCGCGCTCAGCCTGTCGCTTCGCTTCCTCTTCCTCTGCAATTTGAGTGGGAATTATTACATACCCCTTTCATATATGCTTCTTCACTCACCTCTCTTGGCTTTTCCCTCTCGCTTGGCCTTGAGCATGGCCATTGCGTTGCTGCGCTTGTCGTCAGTTTTGTTTGCCTCGACGTTCTTCTTACGCTCCTTGGACCGCTCTTTGTGATCGAAATAGTCAGCCACATTGTTGGCATTTTGCTCTTCAGCACTTTTCTCGGCGCTGCTGCTGGTGGCACCCGACGCCGAACCCGATGTCGACGGACCCTCGCGAGTCGAGGGCATGGGTGAGGGACTTTTGGCAGAGGCACGCGCCTCTATCGCACTGCTCTTGCTGGCATCCAGGTCGGCTGTGGTTGATGCTGGCATGGGTGGGGCCAGTTCCTTTGCCTTCTTGTTGCGTTTGTCCTTCTTGGACTTCTTTTTGGCACGATCTCCTTTTGTCTTTGATTTCTCGTTCTTTTCGCTACGACGTGCGAGCTTTAGCTTCCGCTCAATCTCCCATCTGGTGCGCATTATGTCACGCTGCTCGATGCGCTTGAAGATCTCTGTTTCACGTTCCTTTTCCGAAAGCCCATTAAGTCGCTTACGGTCCTCCTCATCGCCCATCAAGTCATCATCGTAGCCATCATCAAACTCTGAGTCGGAGCTCGACGATGATGAGCTCGATGAATCAGAGCCACTGGCAGAGCCCGATGATGATGTTGCTTTGGACTTGGATTTGTCATTCTCTGAGTCGCTGTCCGATACCTCCCCCTCCTCGTGCTCACTTTGAACATCTGGTTTTCTTTGTTCGGGCTCGACACGTTTCTCGGCTGGCGCTGCGACTGCTTCCCGACTGTCGTCGTCCCAGTTCTCTTCGGAAGAGCTCGAGTCTCTGCTGGTCTTCTTCGAGCGCTTCTTCTTCGAGGCTGGGGCGCTCGCTTTATTGTTTGCCCAGTCCGAATCCGAATCGGACTTTGAGTTAGAGGTTTTTGTGGCATTGCTTGGCTTCTTTCTCTTTCTGGCTAGTGACAACAAGTCCTACGTGCAGAATAAATATAGATTTTTACAATTTTATCTGCGCATTGATTTGTTGCATTTGCTCAAGGCGTCGTTTGACATTTGATGCGCATTACTCACCGATTCTAAGTTGGTATCCGCGTCGCTATCACTATCGCTCGAATTTGAGTCGATTAGAGACTGCGTTCGACGTTTTCCCATTGTAATTAAGTAAAATTTGTGCCAAACAACAAAGTTAACCTGCAAACAGTGTGAAAATAAATAACTAACATACATATACATATATATACAGCGAGATGGTCTTAACATATCCGCGACTGTTATTAACAGCAAGCATTTATTTTTTCAGCTGTTAATAAAGTAATAAATCACTTCATTATGCAACTTAGTATGTTTTTGTATAACACAGACCTACGGTATGCAAAGTATACGGATTGTCACTAATTTAAAAAACAAATTTCAACTAAAAAGAACACCTTAAAGCTAAATTCAACATTTGCTAACTTACTGTGATTCCTAGTTCCTAAAATTAATGATGTGCTTTTCAACACTGCTTGATATTGAGCGGGTACTTATCGATAATTTATTGAACAAATGTATATACAAAATATTATACGTATTCGTGGTGACTGTTGTAATTGTCAAATTGAAAAACTTATTTATTTAATTTAATTTATTGGATTGGCGTTTTTAAACCGTTTAAACAACTTAACATTGCCGACGGCATTTCATTTACCAACACTACAGCTTCAAGCATCTTACTTTGTTTTGTAGCAGCTAGCAAAAATCAATATGTGTGACTGTGAAAAAGCTAACTGCTATGAAATTACGCGGCGTTTTTGAATATTCATATTTATCATATGTGTTTTTAATCAAATTTTCATCTTTAACTAAATATCGTAGTCATCTATTAGCTTGATAGCAGGAAAGTGTATATAAAAACGAAAATAAAATAATGACCAATTATAGACGATATATAAGACCAAGTTACGTCGACATCTGATCATGTTAGGAATTTAAATACTTTTCTTTCTTCCTGTTGCACCCATTTTCACAAGTTCACTTTTCTAATGGGATAAATGCAGGGTATACAAATAATAGCATTGCTCAGCTATACGCAAAATTACTGTTAACATTATTGTTATAAATTATACAACGGTAATTGAGTTACATTACTCTACACACACAAACGCACACACATTGATCACGCATTGCCGTTGACTGTAAAGAGACACCTAAAAATATGTGTTAGTCCAGGAAGGTGGTGATATAAATTACTAAACATGTCTCAACTGAAGAGAAAGAGAGTGAAAGAATGAGAGATGGAGAGTGAGTGTGTGTGAGGGGGGCAGAGCGAACATCAAACAGGTGTACATTCAACATCGTACATTGACCGCTTCCGAAAAGTCTCGCTCTCTCTCTCTTAAGCCCGCTGGCTGCCTGGCTGGTCAGGTAGAACCCAAACAAGTTTGAGTTGCACGGTGGAGAGATTTCGTTCGAACTAGAGACGAACCGACGCGGGCATGTTGGTAAACAATTTCTTCGGCAAGCGAGATCAGACACACTTTCTGCACCAAGAAGTGCTCTTAGCTGTGCTCTTATATTGCGGCGCTCTTCTATTACAGATGTTGTTCGGCCCAGCGCCCACAGCTCTCTCTCTCTCTCTCTGGGAGCAGCAGCACCAGCAGCAGCAGCAGCTCGGCTTAAGTTGCGTCTGCAGAACTTTTTTCTTCTTTTTGTTTATCTAACTTTTATAACAAGCAAGTCGAGTGCAGGAAAAACTTTAGTTCTGCGTTAGCCATCGAGTGGATAGGGTCGGCTTTCAACAGAAGTTGAAGAAGTGTTGAAGAAAATTATTTGTGATCTCGGTCTCTGGTTGTAAATGTTTGCAAAGTTCATCAAGTTGCAATAAGAAGATTATGAGATTTATGATATAATAATAAAAATAAGAAAACAGTTAACAATTTCAACAAGTAAGGTAAGTGATGCAATCTTTAATGAACAATAATAGTTATTTATTATTTGCAATGGCAACGATCATTAATATAGTTAATAATAATTAGCCTAATGACTTTTATTTCATATCAAAGTAAAACAATAAAAGCTTTAATACACCTTTTGTCGGTCCATAAGACATGCGTGCATACATTCATATTTCTATGTAAATTAAGAGCTTCCACAAAACATAAAACATGAAACAAAAAACCATTACCCTTACTGGCCCAGCTTAAGAATAAGAAGGCAAAAAAAAAAACCATTACACTTTACTGAGGAATGACTAAGAAAAATCACAAAAAACATGTTAACCGGTTTATTCGAACCGCCGCGACAAACCGAGGAGGAGGAGGGCGTCGATCGTCGTACCTCATAGGAGGAGACGGACCCAGTGCAAAGAAAGATTCTGTGTGTGAGACTGCACTGGGAAAAAGCGGCATTTAGAGCTGCGCTGTCTGAGATCGCAGCCAAGGCAGCTAAAAAGCCGCACATAAAACACACAATCGACGAATGCGATTTTCAAACAACATGCAACACTCAACATACAACATCCGTCAAAAACATAATCAACGGTAGCACTATCCAGTTATAGACGATTCGATTTTGTAACAGTTGCTTTAACCTTCGCTGACGCCGTTGAACAGCTAGTTAGATAACCAGCAATTAGCTCCAGCTCCAACTCCAGCTCCAGCTATAGGTGGGGAAGAAGAATCTATAATCTATAATTTGTTGTGTCAATTATAGTTCTTGAGTTATTTAGGCATAATGCGAGAAGTTGTTATGACAACAATTTCTATTATTTCGGAAATTTTCTTGAATGCAAAAATTTAAATTAAATTTTTTTAGAAATTTTTAATTTACTTTTAAACATTTAGTGTTTTATTGAAATTTGTCTTTCTTTCTTTATTATAGAAAGTTATAGCGGTTAATATTTGAAGTTTTTTTTATGGCTGTAGAGTGTTAATTAAAATTCATTAAATATTTAGATATGGTTTGAAAAGATGATGGGAGGTATAAGAAAAAAGTTGTATATTTTATTTAAATAAAGCAAAAGTTTTGACTTCGATATATATCAGATGTTAATATATAAATTATAACTGAATTGAGGGTTTCGAGGATTGACTGAAGATTTTAGACATTTGACCTGAAAATTTTAAAGAAAAATCATTTTATTTTTGCTTAAATAAAATTTGTAGGATCATATGAAAAGTCTATGTAGATATAAATATAGATTTAAATATAAATCAAAATATTGATATAGTAATACAGATATAATTATATAGATATAGATATAGATACAGACATACATATGTAGATATATAGATCAAAGTATTGATATATTTTTTCGCCTTTAAAAATATGATTAATTATAACAACCCAACAGTGATTAGTTTTGCCCCACCCTGTAGTTATAGTCATATATAAATATTGATTTAGTTATGTTAACCTATTCAGTTTAAAAACTAATCAGTATTCATATATCATTCTTTGCAATCCCTACTCCACATCCACCTACAAATATTCATAATCATTAATCTTGAGTCATCTCCCTTCTCTGACTTCTTTCTATTGACATAATCATGCTAAATGTAGAATTCATTGGGTACACAAGACAAAAACCAATTGAAATTTTGTAGAAGGTAAACAAATGTAGGTAAACTTAACGGAGTTTTGGGCTGGCCAATTTCTTTATTCACAATTCGATCATAAATTAGCTATATAATTGACTGCTAACACCTAAAGAAACAGAACAGCTAATAAGTGTGTCAAATACACCTATGACAGGCACACACACACACACACACACACACACTCATACGCACGCATGCAGTCAACATCCAGTTAGGAGTTGTTAAGAAGCTTTAGATTATCGAATCGGTAGATATAGAGTCAAATGCCTTATATGTATTTCTATGCATATATAAACTCATATGCACCGTTACGAATCCGAGATTTGCTGTGATAAACGCCTATTGAAAATTTCGACTACTGCATGACACAAATAATCGGAGCCGGGCCGAGTCAGGCCGGACTCGCTCGTTGTATCAATGAAATTGGCCGACCTCGCAGCATGCAGAATAGAGAGAAAGTTCTTTCAACGGGTTTTTTTTTTCTTTTTCATTTCTTTTCTTTTTCTTTTTCTATTTTTTTTATTTTTGCTATATTGATTTTGGATTGTGACTTGAACTGTTAAATGACATCACGCACCTTACTAAAAATTCCAGAATTGTAAAGTCTATTTGTTAGCGCATGGAAGTGGGTAAATAGGCTAAATTATGAAGCTGTGCAAATATTTAATAACTTTTTGCATAGTGTTAAGATTTTGGGTTGAGGAATTGATTTTGGGGATGTTAGAGTATTGTGAGGAGAGGTATTTGAGAGTTGAATTAGAATATTTGAATAGTTGTAGAAATGTTAATACTAATAGTAATACTAAGAGTTTATCCAATTGCAGTATTTGAGACTTGAATCATGATACTTGAATAGTAATAGTAATAGTAAAAGTTTCTCTTAGGAAATACCCAAATACGGTTCAGTTTAATTGGAAAATATATTCATCCCTTCAAACTAAAGAGAACTTGAACTATATATATACCATATACCATATACTATATTTACATATATATGGAAGTAAGCATCTATTGAAAGTCTATCTATAGCCTTTCCTCAATATAATTCAGTCAGCCGTCTACACTCACCTTCATTCTGCTGCATTCTGATACAGTAAAAATACATTTTAAGCACATTTTAGCTAAACTTCATTCTAGGGTATCTAACAGTCCACTGCTACTGACAATACCCTAAACTCATTAAACATAATTTTCACTCAACTTCAAAGAAACTTCTGATAATATATTATTAAATATCTAAAAGAAACCTCAAGGGCATACTACAGTTAAGTATGTTACATGTATCCCAATTAGCTTAGCATTCTCTAATTAGATTTCTCGCAAGGTTTATTATGAGATATGTCATAAGAAAAGTGTGCAAAAATTCATGTTTTTTAAATTTAATTACTTCTAATTAGTAAAAAATTTAATGTGAGAAATGCTGAAAGTTGAAGTAGAAAACAGTTTGAATTTGATTGTAGATTTTTTGATAACAGTTAAGAATTTCTTATAGACAGGAAGTAATAGAAGAGAATTAGAGTGGGATAATGATAATAATAATGATAATAATACAATTTATAATAATAATGAGAATAACACTAAAAGATGAGCTCAACTCATAGTACAAGCCACTTATACCATCCACACATAATCCAAGACTTTTCAGCTTGAGCATACCCCTTCTTTTCCACATACCACAATTGTCCATAGGGTATACAAATTGACCTCATTATTGTGTGGGTTTTCTAAGCATTCGAAATGAAGAAGAAGAAGCAGCAGAGACAGATGACCACGTATTTAAGTGTTGGTGAAATTGAACAAGTGAATCTCAGCATACCAATTCGTATCTCTCACTCTCTCTCTCTCTCTTTACCTCCCTCTCTCGTTCTTTGAGTGAAGTTTAATGTGTGCAATAAAAGGCCATTTGCATATCTATTCAGACTTCACTCGGCGATACAGTTCAGTTTATATGGTTTGTTTTTATTGTTCCCAATTATAATGTTGGGATATCAGAAATGGGGCTTTAGACATCCAAAACTAACTAAGCAAACGCATTGAATTAAATTTAACTGCAGAGGAAATGGGTTTTTAAAGAAGAAAGCCGGTTTATATATTTTTGGTGAAAATTGTTATTGGTGTAGGCAGGTAGCCAGGCAGGCGGGCAGCCAAACAGCCACACAGCCAGCCAGGCAGGTAGGTAGGTAGGTGTGTGTGTGTCGGTGTATATCAAATACCGTTGCTTCCAGTTGCGTCGACATTGTTGCCAATGAAGATTAGGGTGCACGGCTTTCTGGCCATGGGGCTGTGGAGCTTTTGTTGCAGCAGCAGCAGCAGCAATAGCAGCCGCCGCCGCCGCAGCATGCAATTTTCATGTTTGGCTTTGCAACAAGCACGCCACCATACACAGGTATTACTGTACGTGTGTGTGTGTGTACGCACACACATGATCAACCCAGTAAAATTCACTGTTAGAATAACAAGTTTTTCGACCTGCAAGTTCAATTTTTAGTGAGATGAAGAACATTGCCGTAGCCATAGCCATAGCCATAGCCGTTGCTAACTAGTCGCTGGCCAGTCGTTGCGCTTGGAAAACGCTGCTAATTGGAAATGAGACGCTTAAGAGCAGCCAAAAGAAAACTCACCTAATGCATATGTATGTCTATGAGTTAGTATATACATACATACATGTGTGTGTGTGTGTGTGTGTTTAGTGGCTTATTTCTCTATGCGATTATTCCCGGCACGCAGTCAAGTTTCACGAGATCTTATTCCAAGTCTTTGGTATGCAGCATTATCGAAAATCAAAGCGTCTTTCAAATTTCTTATGCCTCAAGGCGACTTTCGGGAAAGTGAAATTGGCCGCCGCCAGACTTGTTGCTATTGTCATGCTCTTAAACTAAAATGCTCTCAAATACGAACCCAAAGCACGTCTAAGCGAGAAGTTGGCCTATAAAAGTGAGATAACGTTACATAGATCGATTTCCAAAATGTCTCTTGTAAGATGGGTGTAGGTAGTGAGATAGTTACTATAGCTGTGGAAGTCAGCTTAAACTCTCTACTCTATAATTTATATATTAACATACCACTTCCAGTATAGC
Organism: Drosophila nigricruria; assembly: GCA_037075265.1. NCBI lineage: Eukaryota > Metazoa > Arthropoda > Insecta > Diptera > Drosophilidae > Drosophila > Drosophila nigricruria. Next base: position 4,389,190 of record JBAMCI010000131.1, on the reverse strand, counting down.
TCAGTTTAAGTTGCAGAACTCTGAAGAGTTCACAACCTTTTTATTATCTGGCGTCGTCTTCGCAACTATGGAGCATAAATGTTGTTGGCTTGGCCATTAAGTCGGCAACTGTGAAGCTTGTAGCCAGCCAGCTTGAGCCAGCGAACCAGAACAGGCATAAAAGGTCACTCACTCCCCAAAGAGGTAATTGACTTTCCTCGTACTCAATAGTCCATGGGGTCACTTACGTGCGCCATTGTTATGAAATAGAGTCTGCACTCTCGACTGGATATCGACTATATTAATTATATGGTTCTCTGCGCGTTCGCAAATAAATTGATGTGTATCAAAAACGATTGCAACTACTTATAATCTTTCAATTATAAGAGAAACCAATTTGACTTTAAGCATTGTTCTGAGTTGTTTGAGGAAATAGCTGAAAACTTTTGAAGGCAGGTAAATACTCTCTATAGAAAGTAACTCGAAAACTTTCAAACTAAGTTTTTGAGAGAATTCTTAAACAGCTGGAGAGGGCGTGAAAAACTCGATCGTTAATGGAGGTCAACTTTTGCTCTACTTTTGCTTTGAACTTAAATACTAGTGGGCGTGACGGAGTCTTTAACATATATGAAGCGGATTTAACTTGAATAGCATAGAATATTAATCATGTTTGGCATTTGAGAGCTGTCATTCAGTGGGAGAATAGGTAATTATGGGCTGGGTAGATAACTTATTTGAAATATAGACTTTCGAAATGCAGTTTTAATGTGAGAACTTTACTAAGTGATCAAGTTACTTAGTAAATGACACAATGTATACCTATCTAAGTCTACTAATGATATCCAAAACCTAACATTCAGTACAACAACATTCTATCTACAATAAAAACTTTCTGTTGCGCGGTATTCGCTAGTCGAGCATTCTCCAAATATATAACTCTTACAATACTCGTACATTTGCTATATATATTTCTTTATTCATTGACTGGCATTCACGTTTTATTTATTTATACTTTCAGCCCTCCATTTGAATAGTCATAATGGCTTATGGAGTATTTAGCCACAGCTTTTTGCAATTCGTTGCGCTGGGCGTCTTAATGCTGAGCATGACTCAGGCTCAGACTTTGGCTCAGGAGACGGCGACCACAGACAGTTCAGATCTGCAGACTGATCTCAGCGAGCAGACGACTTTAGTTACAGATCCATCGCTGGGCGAGACAACAACGGAGCTGCCAGCAAAAGTCGATGTAGTGCCGGCCATCGAGACTGAGAATCGTAATGCTGCCTTTGATCTCTCAGCTGCGGCAGATGCGGATTCGAAGGACTCGAATGAGATCTACTTGGACAACGTGAGCTGCGAGTCAGATGCAGTTGGCTTTGAAATTGTCACCGGGTAGGTTGAAGAAAGTTTACACCTGCTAAAGATTTTTGCAATTTTAATTAAGCTCTGTCATAAGTCGACGATTTACTTATATATTTATAATTTTTCTCTCTTTTTAGCTATGTATTTTCAGCACCTGGCAGGCTCTTGGACTCACTGCCTGGCACTTTAATGCTGACGGATTGTCTGACAACCTGCCTGAAGAACACAACCTGTCAGTCCGTTAACTACGAGACAGGCCTCTGCGTGCTATTTTCAGCACACGCTGATCAGCTGCCAGGTAAAAGCATTTTAAATCCTAATTTACCAAATATTTGCATATTTAGACAGTGCTTGAAAAAGAAACATCGTAATTGGCTTATTAAACGTTCTTCTGCTGCTTCTTTCCTTGCAGGCGCCTTAACCAAGTCGCAGTTTCCGGTTTTCACAATCTATGCACAGAAATCGTGCCTCGCCGCGAAGCCCTGCTCGCGGGCCTGGTTCGTGGACCGCGTTCAAAACTACAAACTGAAGTCGGAAGTCAAGCGCAGCATCTCAGTGGGATCTCGGCGGGAGTGCTTCGAGCTCTGCCTAAGCGAAACGGAATTTACATGCAGGTTATAAGTCTTTAAAGTTGAGCGATTTTACCTTTCGGTGATTCGATTCACCTGGCCTAAAGCTTTGCTTAATGGCTCGTTTTTATGGCTTTTACAATAATTATGAATGTGAATATGAATATGAATATGAATATGAATATGAATATGAATATGAATATGAATATGAATATGAATATGAATATGAATATGAATATGAATATGAATATGAATATGAATATGAATATGAATATGAATATGAATATGAATATGAATATGAATATGAATATGAATATGAATATGAATATGAATATGAATATGACTATGAATATAAAATGAATGACTTAATATAAATATGAATATTCTTATCCTTCAACTGCCTACAGATCAGCAAACTACAAGAGATCAACTGGCGCCTGCGAGCTAAGTGAAATGGATCGTTCGACGTTGGCTGGCTCGAATGCTTTCCAAGTGATGGAGGGCAGTGACTACCTTGAAAACCATTGTATCGAAGAGCCCAATAAGCTATGTGAGTTCAAGCGATTGCCTGGACGCATTCTGAAGACAGTTGACTCGGTCTACCAGGAAGTGAGCAGCGTGGATGAGTGCCGTGAACTGTGTCTCAATTCGCCATACAGGTAACAATACATATATTTATGATTATATATATGTTATCTACAATATCTTGTCATCTCTGTAGATGCCACTCGTATGACTACAATGACACGGGCGACATGGTCTGTCGTCTCTCGCATCACAGTCGCGCCACGCTGACAGACGTGCAAGATCCCTACCTAGAGGTGCCTGAGGCGTCGACCTATGAACTCGCCTCTTGTTACAATGTGACGATTGAGTGTGGCGGTGGCGATATGTTGGCCAGAATTCGCACCTCGAAGCTGTTCAGCGGCAAAGTCTACGCCAAGGGCTCGCCCAGATCGTGCGCTGTGGATGTAAGAAGCGCCCTGGACTTTGAGCTGCGCATGAACTATCATGATCTGGAATGCAATGTGCGTCAGAGCCAGAGTGGACGTTATGTCAATGACATTATCATACAGCATCACGATATGATTGTTACATCATCCGATCTGGGTCTAGCCTTGGCCTGCCAATACGATCTGACCAACAAGTCGGTGACCAATGGAGTCAACCTGGATGTGCGCGGCGATCTGACGCCCGCCCTATCAGAGGAGGTGATTGTCGACTCGCCTAATGTGGTCATGCGTATTACCTCACGCGATGGCTCCGATATGATGCGCTCAGCCGAAGTGGGTGATCCTCTGGCACTCAAATTCCAAATTATGGATGAGCAAAGTCCCTATGAGATTTTCGTACGCGAATTGGTTGCATTGGATGGCGTTGACAATTCGGAGATCACGCTGATCGACTCGAATGGCTGTCCCACCGATCACTTCATCATGGGCCCCATCTACAAGAGTGCTGGCTCCACCAAGATCTTGCTGTCCAACTTCGATGCCTTCAAGTTCCCATCCAGCGAGGTTGTACAATTCCGTGCCTTGGTCACGCCCTGCATGCCCAGCTGTGAGCCGGTTCAGTGCGATCAGGAGGATACCAGCGGCGAGTACAGATCTCTGCTCTCATATGGCCGCAAGCGTCGTTCGCTGAACACAACAGGTGAGTTGATAAAATCTTTTGAAAGATGAATTATCTTAAATTTTGATTTTGGTTTCCAATTTTAGCCACATTTGATCTGCGTCAGAAACGTGAGGTTAAGACACCTTCGGATATGCTGTTGGTTCAGTCTATTCAAATTACTGATAAGTTCGGCTTCGAGGAGCAACAGAGTCGTAAGTCCAATATTGGTGGATATTCGGACAATAATGAAACGGAATTCACAACTACAAATCCGGGACGCGGCTTCTGTGTCAATGCATTTGGTAAGTTCTTGAATTGAATTGATTGAAATATAAAGATATATTTATTTTAACAATAATTTCCTTAACTTTAATAAACTTATTTATCATTTCCTTACAACACTTCTTCATTTCTTCCAGGACTCATCACAGCTGCCACCTTCTTCCTGCTCACCCAATTGGCTATAATTGGCATTTGGACCGTTTGCTATCAGCGCAGGCAGAAGCTTCAGGCCTACCAGCACTCGTATTAGGTTTTATACTTCTTCTAAGTTTCGAACTCAGATCGAACAAGTTAATTTCAGCAGGTGCGCACGACGAGAACGGGTTACACATATATATATATATACATCTATATACATATTTGATACTTGGCAGCCTTGGAAATTGGTCTTGTCTAGTCATTGCTCGATTTGGGTGTAGAATATAAATAGAAATGTCGCGGATTGTTTGTTGGTTAATGGATACTTATATTTCAGCTCTACTATTTATATATTTCGAACCCACTTTATGTACTATGTACTTTACTTAACTTTGTTTTCCACACTTATGAAGGTAGTTTGAGCACTCTATTGAACTGCCTTCGTGACTTCGGAAATAAGCAAAAAGAAATAATCAAAAAAATCAATTTAAATTAACTTTATTTAATTTATATACTAACTTAGTTGAATGCAGAACTTTCTTCACATCACATATTATTTATTTATATATACATTATATATTTATATTTATTTTCTGATATATAATATATATATGTATGTTTCTTTAAATCAATATATATATATATTTTATATATAGAACATGTATTATTGCCGATATATGTATTTAATTTAATTTAAATAAAAATTGCCTTAAAAAAATAAATAAATAAAAGTATTTAATGAATTGTGTTTGTCAGCAGATTATTTATACTATAATAATAGGAATGATTTCTTGATTTTAATTGGAATGACGCGCAACAAAAGCTGTGAAAAAGAATTGAATTTTGCACAGTTTGCACTGTAACAAGGTAATATTTGTATGGCTCTTAGAGACGACACCTGTGCTAATTGAAGCTTTCTAATGCTGTGAGCATAAAATCTCATTATGGCCATACTTTCGATCAGAATCAACATCCGACTTAAGACTTGTTCTTGATTTCGTGACCTACACCGATGACAAAGCAACTTTTAATAGCCAGCCAGAATGGCATGAATAATAGACCTTAACTAAATGAAAACAGAAGGCGAAGAGATGTTAGAGATTATATGGAAAGATTGGCTAGACAAGCTACAAAATGGCAAGCATTTTGGTAAGTTGTTAAGCGAGGGCTATTGAGCCTAACCTTGGGATGAGCATTTCGAGTGTAGATCAAATACGGAGAGGAAGTGAAATGAGCATAGCATAAAATTATATTTATTTAAAGCGAAAAGAATTTAGAGTATTAATAGAAGAAAGCTAAGTTGAAGTTGTAATTTAAGAGCGTTTTGTATATAGAAAATTTTGGTATATTAAAGTGTCTATAAACTACAACTGCTTCCGTATATCAAACTGTTCATATGCAAAGTATTTCACTGTTTATCATGCTAAAGACTTGAAGTTTGAAATAAATGCTCGCGTGTAACATGGTCTTAAATATTTGTTGGCTACGCCCATTGGGGGCCTGGCAAACAAAGAATTATTATAAGCCTCATAACATGCATTATTTAAACTAGAATATTGTATTTTGAAATATTTATTGATATTTACCATGCCCAAAAGAAAGCAACGGAAGTGATAGACTAGAAAATACCCAGCTTTTGAAGTATGCAAACTATGCTTAAAAAGCCAAAACAAAGGTGGGTAGGCGGCCAGATGGATAGGCAGATCGTCTTCCAGATCAAAACTATACATATATATTTTATGGAATCTGCCACGCCTTCTTCATACATTTTCGCAAAACTATTATAACCTAAATTCCCATTACCAATGGGTGCTCAATAGCAAACTTATAACACTGCCCCAATCTCCTATATATTTCGGAGCTAAGATCAAAAACTCTTGGAGTAGTTCACATCCAGCTAAAGATTTCTTAGTTAAGCCAAATTGCAGATGATCTTCAAGTGAAATCTACGTAAATATTCAAACAAGACAACTTTAAAGTAATTGCCTTGAGCTCGACTTACAGTTAAACAGCTGAAGTAAAAGCGTGTTTCCCAGATGTTTGGGATGCGCCATAATGCTGGGAACAGAGCATAGAGACTCTAATGACTGCTAAATTGTCACCTATTATGCTCGTTTGCTTGTTTGGCATTTTATCTCTCTCTCTCTCGATAGTTTCATAATGATGCGTGTCAATGTGCATTGTTTGTCATAGAGAGAGAGAGAGGGAGAGAGGGAGGGAGGAAGAGAGTACGCCCAAATCTGAAGAGCAAATCTGAAGTACATTCTTTATGATGGGGCTTGCATGTTGGGCCTAATTAAAAACTTTCCTAATTTTCTAATTTGAAAGACGACAATGAAGACGATGATGACGACCTCTCAGCAAAGTGCTTGGTCTGTGCGGAATTCTTGAGAGGCCTCAACTATATAGCTATATAACTATATTTTGTTGTTGTTGTTGCTGTTGTTTTTGCCGTGTGTAAGTGAATTAATTGAGATGAATGCACCTAACTGTGTGCGAGGGAGCGAGGACACAGAGCCAGACAGCAGTTACCTGCTTGAATGTGTTTGGTCTACCAGCAGATAAAGATACAAATCTGCACGAAGCCTGTTTCCTGTTGGCTCCGAGGGTGCATTAATTTGCATGATGCACACCATCGGCTGCAACTCCACTTATATATACACACAAATATATATATATATATGTATATATATATCGTGCTTGAAGCAGGTGCGCATCAGAATGCTGGCCGCTGGATAATGGCAAACAGCATCGCCATGGCTATGAGTGGAACGTCCAACCCACATCTTAAAGTGAATCGCGGCTGCAGCAGCAACTGCCTGGCCTGGTCTAGCCTGGCCTGGCCTAAGCTTAGCTTGCGCCTTGCCACATGGTGTCGCCAATAATGATAATGTTGCCACAGAGTGCACATTATTTTGGCTAAATTCAAGTGGGCGTTCGCGTTCCAAGAACCTCTTCAATTTTCATTTACAGTTGTTGCTGCTGCTGCTGCGTGCTTCGTTATTTTAGAAAAGTAAATAGTTCTTAATTGCGCATGGTAGGGAGCTAGGGATAACTATATAAGAATCACATTTAGAACTTTCTATAGTTATGCCTGCTGGCAGGTCAAAGAAGCAAGAATCGCCATCGAAAGGGCGTAGAATCTCTACTTTGTGATAGATATTTTGAATAAATAAAGAACTCCTTTAAATAAAGAGCATCTCTATACAAAAATTAATTTTTCCTCGAATACTTTATATAGATCAAAGTTTTCTTTAAGTGTATAGCATAACTAGTTAAGTGATCTTAATAAATAAATTTTTTCCTTCTATAAAAGATCTTTATTTTTGCTCAAAGGGTTCATTTCTATACTATCATATATAATATATAATATAAATCAATAAATAAAAAAAATGTTAAAAAATATATAAATTTAAAAAATTTATATAAATAATAATTAAGGAAATATATTATTTAATATTATAAAAAATTATGTAATAAACAAATCTCTACATAAATAAAAATGATATAAATAATACATAAATACTATATGTCTATATAATCATACCCGCCCAAAGATCCCATTTCAGATTAGCTGCATCAGAATATATCCAAAGTCTAGTATATATAAACGTCTAGTTCTTATAGACACTCCTTCAAAAGAGTTTCTCTCAGTGTAGTAAATTCTTTGTTTTATTGCAGCAGACAATTAAAATACACTCATCAGGCAGCTGCTAACTCTTTTAGAGTAAATTGAAATCTTTTACTGCTTTACAACAAAGACATCATTACACTGAGCGAAAAGGCAAACATTGCTTAAGAGCATGCACTAGTTAGCTATGAAAATGTTGCATTCGCTCAGTGCAAGTAAAGGGGCATTGATGAACGAGTGTTTGATATAGTCCATGGTGGGCTGCTCAGAATGATCTCATGAGATTGGAGCGCAATGTGGCCAACTGTCGTGCCAAGTTGAATACATTTTTCAATAAAAGGGCTGCACGAATGTGTCCCTCTCGACTCGCGACTCTCGGCTCTCGGCTCTGGGCTCTGGGCTCTGGACTCTCGACTGGCTGTACCAACAAAGCAATTAGATTTCTGCACCTCATTATCCACACGAAAAGCATTCGTGCCATTAAAAAATTACTTTTCCAAGTGTACCAGGGTAAACGATCTTGGGCAACTGGCTACATACGATACACAGAGCTTCTGTCCATAAACTGACTTAGTGGCTGCTTCCATTTAATGCCTAATGTTTGTATAAACTGCTTAAAACATGTTCGTCTTTAGTAGTTAATCTCAGCGTAGTTACTTCAATGTCACCAGAGACAGAGCGAGAGAGAGAGTGAGAGAGAGAGAGGGAGAGAGCATTGACACTGCATTTCCATCTGTTGCCAGTTGAATGACATCGCAAAACACAAGTAGTTCAATTACTTACATCTCATTTGAATAATCCTCAAATATATATTCTCGATAATTAACAGGCTTTGTAATAAATGTGACAAAGCCATTAAATCAGGTGACATGCATAATAAATTATGAACTCTTTAAAGGAAAAGTGTGTGGAAGTAGGAATACCCTTACAAAATACTGTATACTATGTATAGTAGACTGTGGATATTTTCTTGAGACTTGACAAGTTTTTAAAAGAAGATTTCGTATGACAGAAGCTTGGCTTCAGTTAAGTTTTGGAACTGTTATCAGATTAAGAGTGTGAAAAGACGAGATAACTATATGATATATAACAATATTGTTTAGTAGTTTAAAGACTTACTTAAGATAAGATGAAGATCTTACTTCCTCCTATTTTATATAAGATTTTAATGATTGCTCATTTGATTAAACATTCTTCTATAATCTTGTCTTGAGTTTCATTTGTCTTCTGCCTAACTTCATAAATACCCTTTCTCTGTTTCAATATTAACGCATAGATGATCAGCTTATTGAAATCAGCAAATTTTCACAGATGAAAGCAAAACTATTTTAAAAATGTTTTAATGATTCAGCATTCTTACATCAGCTTAAGTGCTGCTGCATGCCAATGGCAGATGATCTAAATTGGTTCTTATTACGTTTTCAAAGTCAAGGTAGAACGAAAAAAGAGATGAGGCATAAGACACTGCATACAAGTGTAACAATGCTTAACTGTGCTAAACAATTAAATGTTTGTTTTAGCCTAAGATATATAAATCAATTTATTAAATATATAATATAGATATTTATACATAATAAGTTTTTGCTTTGGTAAGACTAAGAAATTCATGTGGAAAAAAATATTTAAAATTAGCGCAGGGCATAAAAATAGACAAGACAACAATCGTATCATGTTATATATATATATCAATTTGTTTTAAAAATATATATGCGGCTAATATAAATTTTATATAAAAATATATTTTGTCATATATATAAAGATCACATTTCAGATCATGCTAAAGTAAGTCAAATATGCTCTAAAAGAGGCAAGATTCAGCTTAAGTCCAAGTGAAGATTATCTGCAATAATTTCAATTTTACCTTCTGTACTCCACCCCTCCTCTAAGCATTTTCCACCTGTATAAATAATTCAATGATGAACTAAAATTGTATGCATAATTTATATTTTCATATTTACATGTTACAAAAAACTTGATTTCTTTACATTTGTTATTTTTTAGTAAAAAAAAAATAAATGTTAATAAATATTTTGCTTTGAAATAATATAGTTAAATAGCTAAATTCGTTCAAACCTAAATACGCGAAAAATTTCAAAATTAAATATGTAATTGATAGATTTACGTACACAATAATAATAATAATAATAGTAATAATAATAATAATAATAGGTAACCAGCTAGAGTTAATTTTAAAAGAATTTCATACAAAATATGTCGTAAAAAACGTTGGTTACATAGAAATGTGAATCGGTTCAGTGAACTGATTCAGTATATATACCATATATTATATAACATTCAAATACATATTATATGTTTTTTTTTTTTTATAAGGAGGACACACGGCTGACTTGCTGACTTTTGATTTGGCCAAGAGACATCCGGTAAACGTAGTTGCTATCGCTGGGTCAAGCACACATACTTATAATTATTAACTTAGCCCAATTGTGGGCTACGAGTCGGAGTAGATGATGCATCTTTTACTCTTCCCCACGGAGGCTAGCGAATTGGTGTTCGGACTCCAGCTGACTGCATTGACGGCCGTGCTGTGAAAGAATACGGAACCAGAACTTTACGTTTTAGGGTTGCCAATGAAAACAAGAAGAGAAGAAGAGGAAGAAAAGTGTGTGCAAGTGTGTGTGTGTGCAAGTGTGTGTTAGTGTAGATTTAGGTACTGATTACTACACACCTGTGCCCCTTGAGCGTTGTCTCCAGAAATCCATTCACATTCCATATATATATTGTACCGTCTGCCGAGCCACAGGCGATCTTCGAAGCGCCCGAGTTGAAGGAAGCACGAGCAAAATCACAGCTGATCTTGAAGTGCTCATTTCTGTGAGTCAAAATAGAGTCATAATTAGATAAAGATATTATGATAATCTAGTCTAAACTTACGAAAACGTGGATATAACTTGATTCTTGCGTAAGTCTAATAGTTTTATCGTATCATCCCGCACCGAACATATCAGGTAATTGCAATCTGTTGAATGATAATTGAATATTAGATAAAGTTAATCTGAACTCGATTCAATTTACTCACCCTTGGATAGATCCAGTGAGGTAATTTTGGCAGGCATTAGTACATCATCTGCTTGCTTCTCCGTTCGTATATCCCAGAAGCGTATCTTCTTATCATAATGGCCACTGATTATTGTCGAGCCGAGGCTGTCCGTGGTGCACAGATCGTTGCAACTGGAGCCGGCGAACTTTGTCTCGATGCACGCGATGCTGCGTAGGTCCCAGATCTTCAAAGTGCGGTCGTGACTTCCGGTTACCACTTTAATTGGCTCTTGGACATATTTGGCGGCCATCACCTTGCCACTGTGACCCGTTAGTGTGTGCTTAAAACAAAGACGAAGCCAGGTGTAAAGCCGTTAAACAACAACAAATTTCGGGCGCCATAAAAAAAAAATGTCACACTGGGCATAGTTGACAAAGTGTATATATATGTATGTATACATATATTTATATATATATAAATTTGGATGTCGCCTCGTCTATTAGCAACAATTAGGCATCCCGAACAGCAGTCACTTAGCAATTACTCGCTCAGCTAAGTTTTCTCGAGAACAAAATGTAATTAAAACTGTCGTAAACACAAACCGAACAACTGAACTGAAGTTGCTCTTGAAACAAATTATTGAATAAAGTTTTGCTCAGTTCAGTTGGAGCAGAAGCTTGGCTGTAGTCTTAAAACTTAGTGCTACTCACAGAGAGTTACGGTTAGGATCAAGTCATGATGAGTCAGAATTTGCTTATCATTGCCAAAAAGTCATTTACCTTTGAGAGCAACAGAGCTGCAAGGGCATAAGTTACTGGACTTTACATATGCTTAAGCTAGAGATCATAAGGGAGTTGATATGGAATCTAGTTTATATATGAAATATATAAAGCTGGCAAATAGCTTATGATATGCATACCCCTAACTTTATAAAACTTAAACACAACTCTTTCTATCATAAACACATATCATATATAACAACATATTTGATTCGCATACTTAATACATTTAATATCATAAACAAGTAACGATGAATACAATAGGCATATCAGGAGTTTCTTTTGTATTGGTAACCAGAATAGCCTGTTCATGTCCCTGACCAAGTTTTTCTAAGCCATAGCAAGTGAAGCGCAGCTCCTGCTCTTAGCCAAGTTCCGAAAGAGCACAGGGGAATGTTATCAACCCGGCAACTGAAGCTGAACGGTCAATGCACGTTCTGGAGACTTGGAGCATGGGCCAGAACTCTAAGCAACAGGTTTCTCCACTCTCTCACTCTCCCGCTCTCTTTCTCTCTCTCTCTCTCTCTCTCTCTCTGTGTAGAGTGAGGCTTTTTTGCTTAGAATAATAGCACTTTCGACAGTGCCACCGGTTGACGTATTGTCAGAATTTGAGCAAGACTCTCTTACGTTCCTCGCATTCAAAGTGAGTTTAATGCGTATGCTGCAGAGCTGCGCTGCTTCAATCTTGAATGGAATGCTGAATAGAGCATGGAACGGCAGTAGTTGCTCCTCTAAGTGCAGTCGGAAGAGGCATCTTAACTTATAAATATAAGAACATAACATTGGTCAAATGACTTCAGTTCTGCGGCAACCTTACTCAAGTAATCAAGTACGTCTGAAAGGTGGATACTAAGCCTCATGCTAAATCTAATATGTTTTTCTCAACTGTGCAAGTGTTCAAGTGTTCTAAAATTCAATTAGTTTTTGTTTAATAATATAACTATAATATATATATAGTCGGGCAGGCATTAACTACTTTGTGCCTCAGAGTTACAATAAGACTTTGAGCTCATAAATATTTCGTTTTTAGGTGCATTTAAAAGATGTGTTAATAAGTTTATTATTTGGCATTGATAACTAGGCATAATTGCCTAATATGCTATGAAAATCAATTAGTTGAGCTAGTGTTCAGGTGCAATCCAATAAACAATACTCAATTTATAGTGTAATAAGCGAGAGTTGCACAAGAATATGATTTCATATAGTAACTGTATTAAGTTATTAATATATAACTATAAAATTTGTGGAAGTTGATAATTTTTCCAATACTTATATACATGAATATAGAGTGCATTTGAACACTAAATGTTTAAAGATAAACTATATTTTAAAAACAATTAATAATAATTATTATTAATATTGTTTTTGAATTATTTTTAAGTATATATTTGATATACAAAAATTGCTGAAAAGGGACAGTGAAATCGATTCATAAGACATACATATATGATGAATGATATATAATGTATGATATGCAACATATGTTGTATGATATAGAATATACCCATAGATTTGATATTATACGAATTGAGCAATCAAATACAAATGTTAGACTCTGAAAATTTGAAATACCATCTCATTATGCTATGATAAATTACTGAATAATATATACAATTATGTTATGCTTAAACAAATCTCATTATGCTGTGATAAATCATTGAGTAATATATATAATTATATTATGCTTAAACAAGACATTTTCAGACAACTATCAATAGCATATCTATATACAAAATGTATAAATATAAATATATATTTTAATATAATAGCTTGAGCTAGATAAAATAACTCTTACAAATACATAATAATAAACAACATTTTATTCAATATTCCAATTGAATTATGTACGAACAGCTATTCAAATTATAATAATAGAATAATTAGAAAGAATCTAATAAATAATTAGAACAAAGCCATGTCCAGCTCAGCCTTGATTTTCGCAATATTCCAATTAAATTCCTACAAATATTTAACTGTCCTTCATTCATAATTTTCACATCTCCATATTCATACTCCAGCAACGCTTGCACTTGCCAATATGCGAACAAGGTCGTTCCAAAAAATTGGCCCACTTTAAAAAGCCAGCTGACAATTAAGAGTCGAAAAAGTTATACTCTCGAAATGGGGTCGAAACGCAATCGAGCATATTTTTGGGCAATTAGATAGGCAGCTGGAAAAATGTTGTGCGCATTGTGTGTGTATGTGTGTGTGTGTGTGTGTGTATTGGAAACCGTTTCGAGTGATCGCCGCCGTGGCTGTCATTAATTCAATGGCAAATAATTCAGGTAAGAAGTGCAGGCGAGTTGTGGCGCGGCGTGATAAGGAGGCAGCTTAAGTCAATGTGCTCATTTCAATGGCCGCGGACAGCGGGACTCTATATCTCGAGATGTGCGCAAAAAGAACCGTTTAAATGTCAATCCAGAAATACCAGTTAGAAAAGGTGGTGCAGCAGCAACAGCAGCAGCAGCAGCAGCAGCAGCAGCGGCGGCTGCAACTGCAACTGCATAGATGCATAGAAAGACGAGGAAGAAATCGCACTTATATGTTTAGTCACATGCCGCAATGTGTAGCACCAAATGCTGCCGCTGCTGTTGCTGTTGTTGCTGTTGCTGTTGCCTTCCTGCTATTTAGGCCAAGTCAATGCGGGTTCTCAGCCTGTTGTCATATTTAACAATTTATTTGATTTCTCGCAATGCGCACATGCATTGCAATAGAAGGACGTTGGCATTCGATGAACTATGCACCAGCTGCATTCATTTTCTGAGCAACTGCAATTAGCAAAGCGATTTCTAGAGGGCAAAGGCAGTATACGGTATGCTTAGTTAACTATCTTAGTCAAAATTCGTTAATATCTTCATTTCACTTTCATTTTAAAGACTTCTTTATACAACTTTCCTCTCTGCCTTATGACGAGGGCATAGTTAAGCCATGGCTAGCTACTAGCCTAGCATTAATAACCAATAGTTTAGTAGGCATATCCCATAGAAAAGTTCTTAATCACCTTCCACACTCAACTCAGACTTCTGCAAATTGACAGCCTAAGTTAACAAAGCCAATGAATACTTAGCCATCGAAGCTTGCTTTGTGGTTTCTCTGGTTAGTGCAACTATAGAAAATGGGTTATAATGCAAAATGTCTGTCTGCTACCTTTGTTTACAATCTGTAACTCATTTACATAGGGTCATGTGTAGGAGCGAGGCGAGCAAATGAATTAAAATGCTAATATCTGCCATGAGAAGAACTACATTCAAAGCAGGCGCAACAGCAGCAACATCAACAAGAAAAGCCCACAAACATATTAAGTTAGTCTGCTTTCATCTCATGTTTATATAATTTTTAAACTCAAATAAACAGGTTTGGAATATGAGATGGGCATTGCTTATAAAAATGTATCTAGTTAATTGTACTAAATAGATAAAGATCATAAATATTGTTGGAAGTGTGAGCTATAATGTGAACTGCCTCACTGAGGTAGCTAAATCAAGATCATGTCTCTATATACATTTTTTGTTGCTCTCTTTTCTTTGTCCTATTAAAAAGTTTGTCTGCGAGTGCCTTCGTCTGTTATTTTAGTCACATATTAAAAACTTATCCTATATAACCCTCAACTTGGTCTACGTCGATAACTGTCAATCAGCAGATGTCACTCGTCAATGTTGCATTCGAGATTCGAGTTGCTCGTGTCATTCCATAGATGTCAACGAGAGAGTTCGTTCGGTTGACTCGTTAGTTGATTTTGTATTTTTAACTGTTGTCAAGCAAACAATGGATGAAAGTTGAAGTTATATTTTAAAGACTTGAGAGAGAATTAAGAAACTTAGAGGGAAATTATAAAAATTCTAAAAAAAAACTTGAGTTAGGAACTAAGCTATATATTAGAGCAGGAATAGTAGTTAGTATCATAATAATAAGAAATATCTCTTAAGAATTTAACTCGTTAATGAATAAGTAACCAAACATAGATGATAGGTAGTCAAAGACTTTATCTTAAGTCTTACTATAGTATATCTAGTGTGAACTACTCTTCAGACAGAAGATCAATATTCTACTCCACTCCGATTTCCATGTAATTTCAAACCACGTAACACCTGCTTGCAGAATTATAGAGTGAAGCTCACATAGCAAACTCTAATTGAAAATAAATAAAAATAGTTTTTCTATAGATCTAAGAACTGTCGAAGGTAGAACAATTGTTGGATAGATGCGGAAAGGTCATTATACTATAATAAGCCTATTAAGGCTTATTAACAATAACAACAATAACAACAACAACAATAGCAACAACAGCAACAACTAACATACAATTATGGGTAATGGTGTGGTCCCCTGGCTGGGCGCCAGAGCAATTGAACGGACTAAACGACACCTCAGACACCGCTGGCATGAAAAGATAATTAAATTAATACCTCTGCTATTGTTTTTCTTAACGTTGTTGTTTAGCGTGCCGTGCCGAGTGTGCGAGAGCTCACAAATCGTACAAATCGTACAAATCGAGAGAACGTGAGCTGCAGTCCACAGTCTACGCATATCGAGGAAACTATTTCCAATGAAAAGCAGCAGACGACCATTACGCAGCATGAGGCCAACGCACTTGCAGCTACTGCTCTTGCTGCTGATGCTGATGCTGATGCTCTGCTCTTCGGGAGATGCACGTCGGTCGCGCATCGAGCTGGAGGCAGCTGCAAGGGACAATTTGGCGGACCTGGTACCCGTCGTCATTCAGCTGGCACCAGCATCAATGCCTGAAAGTGACAAAACAAAGAGCACCGACAGCATTGCCAGCATTGGCAGCAGCCCTGCCGATCCCAGCCAGAAGAATGATCAATCATTGTACGTGGCCAGTGCCAATGCCAATGCCAATGGGGCAGCAGCAACAACAAAGACCAAATTGGCTGACGGTAAATACCTGGCAAACAGTAGCTGGCAACGTGAACCCGCTACCTGTTAATGCGGCGATTAACCATGAATGCCATCATTTTCATTTCACTTATAGATGCCAGCCACGCAGCAGACTCTGACTCTGACGCACCGATGCCCTTATTGAGTTACCCCGAGCAGGAGCAGGGGCAGGAAGAGGGGCAGGGGCAGGGGCAGGGGCAGGGGCAGGAGGAGGACATTCCTTTTGAGCGCATTTCGCCAGCACTGCCACTGGCTGCTG
Organism: Drosophila nigricruria; assembly: GCA_037075265.1. Classification (NCBI taxonomy): domain Eukaryota; kingdom Metazoa; phylum Arthropoda; class Insecta; order Diptera; family Drosophilidae; genus Drosophila; species Drosophila nigricruria. Next base: position 4,372,680 of record JBAMCI010000131.1, on the reverse strand, counting down.
GCCAGCCAAATTATCATAACCACAATTCGGTTGAAGAATGTGACCCAGATTTGCTGGGCTTCGAAATTATAACAGGGTAAGATTTGAATGAACAATGGAATGGGAGGGAGAGAGAGAGAGAGAGAGAGAGAGAAGAGATATGTATATATAAATATAAACAAACTGAACTTAACTATGGAATTCGAATCATAAAGATTAAGATATATATTCTGTAGTATACAATCTATCTATGATAACAGCTTCAAATATCATTAAGATTCTATTTACTTCTATTATCTCATTAACAGTTATGTTTTCTCCGCACCTGGTCGACTGCTGGACTCATTGCCGGGCACTTTGATGCTCACCGATTGCCTGGAATCGTGTCAGACTAACGAAACTTGTCAATCCGTTAACTACGAAACTGGATTATGCGTTCTGTTTTCATCCAATGCAGATATATTGCCAGGTAAGTGAAACATAAATTCTCAATTTGACAATTGACTAAGACATATAGCAGTTTCAAGTTAAATTTCTAATTTATGGATTTGATAATATTTTGCAAATTTAATTGCAGGTGCCCTAACCAAATCACAATTTCCTGTTTTCACAATTTACGCACAGAAAACCTGCTTGGGCGTGCGTCCATGCGCCAGAGCTTGGTGCATCGATCGAGTCCAAAACTACAGACTGGATGGACATGCAAAACGGGTCGTATCAGTGACATCGCGTCGTGATTGCCTCGAGTTGTGCCTGGCGGAAACGGAATTCATATGCAGGTGAAAGATTGAAAGATTTTGTAAAGTGAATTGATATGATTCTCTAGATTTTTCATGTGGATTGTGAGTCTAGTATAAGAGTATATTTCTTTCAATTAATTACAAATTATATAGAATTATTTCAACACATTCCTAATCTTGCAGATCTGCCAATTACCATCGCGATTCAAATACCTGTGAACTGGCCGAAATGGATCGTTTTACGTTGGCCGGATCGAACGCCTTTCAGGCACATGCCGGCACAGAGTATTTGGAGAATAATTGTGCCGAGGAGCCGAACAAATTGTGTGAATTCAAACGTTTGCCAGGTCGCATACTGAAAACTGTGGACTCGGTCTATCAAGATATTGGCAGCGTGGACGAGTGCCGAGAACTGTGTCTCAATTCACCTTATAGGTATGGAACTGATTGATTGAATATATGGGAAAAGTATATAGTAAACCCATGTCTCTCTCCCCTCTCAGATGCCACTCCTATGACTATGGCGACACTGGCGACATGGTATGCCGCCTCTCTCACCACAGTCGGGCCACGCTGTCGGATGTACAGGATCCCTATTTAGAGGTTCCAGAAGCGGCTACCTATGAGCTATCGTCCTGTTACAATGTGACCATCGAATGTGGTGCCGGAGACATGGTCGCTCGCATACGCACCTCAAAGCTCTTCGATGGCAAGGTCTACGCCAAGGGCTCGCCCAAGTCCTGCTCTGTGGACGTCAGCAGCGCGCTGGACTTTGAGATTCGCATGGGTTACCAGAATCTGGAGTGCAATGTACGCCAAAGCGGTGCAGGGCGCTACATGAATGACGTTGTGATTCAGCATCACGACACGATAGTCACCTCATCAGACCTGGGTCTGGCCGTGACCTGCCAGTATGATCTGACCAACAAGTCGGTGACAAACGATGTGGATCTGGGCGTCAAGGGCGATGTGGAGACAGCGCTCTCTGAGGAGGTTATTGTGGACTCGCCCAATGTTCTGATGCGAATCTCCTCTAGAGATGGCTCTGCTATGATGCGCTCTGCGGAAGTGGGCGATCCTCTAGCACTTCATTTCGAAATAGCCGATCAACAGAGTCCGTATGAAATATTCGTACGTGAGTTGGTTGCCATGGACGGCGCTGATAATGCGGAGATAACGCTGATAGACGCACAGGGCTGTCCCACAGATCATCTGATTATGGGACCCATACTCAAAAGCGGAGAGTCTGGCAAAATACTATTTTCCAATTTCGATGCCTTCAAATTCCCCTCAAGCGACGTGGTGCAGTTTCGTGCTCTCGTCACGCCCTGCATGCCCAGCTGTGAGCCTGTCAACTGTCAGCATGATGATATTACGGCGGAGTTTAGAACGCAAACGTCCTATGGACGGCGACGAAGGCGTGAGACATATGCTCAATGTAAGTAGGAATTTCTATATTGCATATCTTTAAATTAATTTATATAATTTTAACCTTCTAGCAAATGTTATTGGCCATCATCAGCACAAGCTATGGCGCACAAGTCGCGAGGTCAGAGCTGGCCAGGTGCAAAACAAAACAAGCCAAGAGGATTTGCTGCTCGTACAATCGATACAAATAACTGATAAGTTTGGCTTCGCTAAAAAGCAGCAGCAACAGGAACAACAGCAGCAGCAGCAGCAGCAACAGACAAATAAGCTAAAGGACTACGATTCCTATGACAATGTGCTCTTTGTGAATGAGGGAGTGCCTGGCTTATGCTTCGATGGCATCGGTGAGTAGCAGCTAATCTTCCTAATCTATTTCAGATAAGCCTCAAATAAACCTGCCCAATTTGAGTCTAAAACACGCTTCTGTTGCAGGTTTCATTGTGGCTGCGACCGTGTTTTTCGTGGCACAATTCATTGTTATCGCCATTTGGTCGTATTTGTATAGGCGACGTCAAGTCCATCAGCCATATGTTAATCAGTTTCTGAATGGCGCTACGGACTACAGAGGCAACGGCAGCAACAATATCGCATTTGGCAAATGATCTGATAAGCGGCGCCCAAGGTGTGAGCGAAAATGATTTAGTTCGTATATATATATATATATATATATTTAAATATATATGCTGGGGTCTTTTTTTTTTGTTTCGATTGCGGTTAATCATGGAATCGGTGCAAAATGATGCAATATTTTAGATATGAGAAAATTCTCTAGGAAAAGCTAAGTTTACTTTAAGAAAAATCGGATTAAAAGAATATATAAATAGCAGTGATATTTCGAAATTCTTAAGTGTAATAATTATAATAATAATTAAAATGATAATAATATATAATTATTAAAATAATATTTAAAATGATAATAATATTATAATTATAATAATTTTTTAATTTAGAAAAAAAGATGACTGTAATTTCACTTGTCTTTTTTTCTGATATTTGTAATGAGTGTTTAAATAAATTTAAAAAATATTAAAAATGGAAAGCAATAAAAATAAATAATTTTTAAATACTCATTTAAACATAAAATTCAGCAAAATTAATATTTATAAGAATATTAAATAAAATAAATAAAAGTTGTCATAGAGCAGATAGATAAAGATAATAAAAATCGCATATCTTTTATCAATATTTCTTTTTGCTGTGCATTCTTTCTTATGGGCAGGGTATATGCAAGTCGAGCAGGTCTAACTGAAAGCATTATCATTTGATTTTGATTACGGAAGTATTTTACGGCGTACAATCGAAATACATGTCTAGCTTTGCTCCGGCATGATTGAATAAATATATATATTATAGTCTTTGTTTGATTTAACAAGATATAATATATAATTAAATATTTAACAACATCTTTATAGATAACATCTATTATAGATATATCTCAGTCTGTCTTTGTTTTGATATTTATAAAGATAACAGATAGAGAGTTGTCTACTACTCAGTGCTCACAATGTACACATTAACTCTTAACTCTGCGGTCTACTCACCCTCAACCGATTGTCCATTACTGTCCATACTCGGGCGCCATAATCATTCGATGTGCCTAGTATATAAGCTCCGGTTGAGTCAAAGTCGACTGAGTTGATGCCAGCACTGCTCCCACTAAGCACAGCACGGGGCTCCGTCGAACCTAATGAGCATTGAATGCAGTCAATAAAGAAAATCTCTTGGCTCTTAGCAGCTGCATAATTAATATAATTACCTTTGCCCACGTCCCACAGTTTGACTTTTCGATCAGCACCGCCCGTAGCTACCATGCGCTCCACCGGACTCCAGCGGACTGCGTGCGATTCGTTCTCATGCGCCTCGAATTTCATGAAAATCTTTGTCGGATTCGGCTGGCCCAAATAGCCAGCCGCTTTGAGAGTCTCAATGGAGGTACTTGCGGTAGTGCGTACTGTATCGTGGACAGCTTCACCGGCCATGAATCTAGCGTTAATATATTCCTCGTCGTTCAGACCCAAAGCTTCCATAGCACCGTTTATCGATGCGTCATCAATTTCGTCGTCGCTCACAGCTGTGCCACCAAATTGCGCCGGACTCGAGTTGCGGTGCAGTGGCGTGCTGCCCGGGGCTGGAACAATCGGATTAACCGCCGAATTGGGCTCGCGCACAGCGTCCTCCAAATCACGTTTCAGTTTAGCCGAACGTTTTCTGAAAAGTGACGGCAGTCTTTTTCTAGATATTTTCGAAATCGGTTACATATTTAATGTTGAACCATATAAAAGCAAAACAAGAAAACAAAAAAATATTAAATTCGAAAAAGCCCGACTATAGATAAACGAATCACGATTATTTACCTTTAGCAAAAGCAATTTAGTTGCATAACAATGTGTTTAATTAATTATTGAATGACCCAATGAACAAGCTTGCGAGTTATGTGAGTAGCGAAGTTATTGCAATCAGCCACATGAGTTCAATATTAAAAAAGTCAAATTAAATATAAGTTTTCTAAAATACATGGCTGAAAATCTAGAAGAGTTTTTTAGAAGAGATCTCTGAAGAGTTTTACAATACTGGATCACTTTTATGTTTGAAAACTACAATTTAGTATAAAAAATATTAAAAAATTTATATTTTATTTAAAAAAAGTTTTAAAATGCTTCTACAACTGTTTTTAGCAAACGTCTAAGAAATTCAAATAATAAATGATTCATGCAGTTTCTTCAATTCTACTGTGAAAACGAGTTTTAATTTTGGATAATTTTTTTATATTTTGAGCAAACCCAAAAGAATTGCGAGTTTTAGCCAATACTTATCAACATTTCTATAAATATTATATGTATGTATATGTATATATACAATATCATTATATGAACCGATAACTTATAAATGAATGCAGTGCATGTTTAGTTAAAAACCATTCTTCCTTTTTCTTTTCACTTTTCTCTCTCTTTGTTTTTGTTACCTTATTAAACTTTCGTTTTCTTCATTCAGTTTATCGGCGTCTTTTGCTCTATAGCGCATCAAACGTTCCAGCAAATAGCGATTTTCATCCTGCAAGTTGAAAGGAATGAATTATTAGAATTGATAATATATTGGAAATATATAGATTATATATTAATAACGTATTGGAAATGCACTCATTGTTATTCAAATTAATGCGGCTAGGCCCATTAAAACTTTTACGCTTCAACAAAGAAACAAGTTTGCTTTGGCATTGGCAGTTGAAAGATAAAACAAACCAAATTCACGTCTACTCATTTAGCATGTAGCTGATTATATATGCAGATCCGAGGCGAGCGTCGGACTAACAATTTCATAAGATCAGCTATAAATCTAAGAAATGTTTGTTAAACTGACAAACAAATATGCAATATGAGAGATTAGCTACTCATTGAATTTATGGAACTGTGCAATATCTTCTTTATACTATATACTACGCTTCCTTATATACATTTCTTTATAATATATACCAATCTTTATTATATACCTAACTTTACTTTGTAGCTTTACAAACATAATCTGCACTCCACAAACTCATATATACCTCCTTCTGTTAGCTACTTACCGAGTTTCTTCAATAGCGACTATACTATATAATATTCACATAGATTTATAATATAAACGAGACAATTTGGAATAAGTAATAATATAAAGAAACAAAAAATTGGCAATACTTCAATAGAAATTTGTTTAGAATTTGTAAAGCAATGCTATAATGATGATAATATCCATTAGGCATACATGTCTGACGAAGCAGCCCAACTAACCTGCACATTGCGCATTTTCTCCTCCAGGGAACTGAAAGCCAACTGCAGTGCCGTGTGCTCATCCAGCAGGGTTGTGTTCAGCTTTTTGAGCTCCTCCAAGCTGGAGTGTAACAGCTGCACCTCAGCTCTCAAGCGATTGTTGGCAGTTTGTTGTTCGTAAAGACTGAAAAGAGAGCAGCATCAAGATTACCAGACACATAAAGAGTTCTCTCTAGCGCATACCTGTGCTCTTTTTCAGAAATGAGCTCCTTTTGCTGTTCCACTTTGAGATTTAGATCGACTATCATTTGGGAGTGTTCGCCCTTTCTTTTGTGCAGGTCCGTAAGCTCCTCTTGCTGCGCCAGCAGCTTCTTTTCCAGCGTGGCCATGGCAACATTGGGACCGGTGCCACCTGTTGACACAGCATTGCGCAGCTGCTCGTTCTCCACGGACAATTTCAGATTGTCCGACTTTAGTTGCGCAACATGATCTATGAGGCGATTGTCTATGATGGTGCTCGTTGGAACAGAACAAGTTTTTAGTTAGTACGCAGTCAATCGAACTAAGTCGCAGTCAGACTTTGTCTGCAGCTGCATCATACATGTATGCGTATGTATACGCATGCTACTCACTCTGCACAATTATCTCCTTGAAGTTCTCGCACTCCTTGCGGTCTCGCTCGCGCAACCTTTGCACAACGTGCTCGCGCCACAGGCATTCCTCAGTGGACATCTTGCGATCCGAATGAGTTTTGGCTTGCTCTAAATGAATATATTGCGCCTCGCTGCTGTTGCTGTCGTCACAATGCGGCTATAGGCATATTTATAATGGCAAGGCTATTCTAATTAATTTCCAAATTCGTAACGTTGCGTTGCTCTCACGTAATTGCTTTTCGTTTAAGCTGATGTTTTCTTTCTTGTTAAAATGAATTTGTTGTGACCGGACGATTATTGTTTTACGCTATCTTGCTGAACAGCTGTTTATCGCTGTGGCGGCCAGACGATAAATGGCCAGTCGACAAATAGCGTGAAATGTGAAAAATACCAAGAATGACGTAAGCCACAGTAAATTGACGTAGTGAGTTTTGGTTGATTAACGATGAAAAGTATTTAAAAGTATTTGTTCTTCAATGAATTACACTTTAATAAGTTGATAATTATTAAGCAAAATATCATGTTTGTTGTTGTTTTGATTATGTATTGATTGATATTTTCATATGATAGAAATATATTATTATACAGCTTGTGTTTTTAATGGTAGCTTCGTACAGTTTAAATATATACGCCAGTATATTTTTAAGAGTATTTTTTAGTATTTTCTTCAAAGCCGTTAAAAAAATACTTTTCGTTGGTTTGAATCATTTAATTCAGATTTGTTTGCACTTAATTAAAACATGATTAATATTTAAATGCTATTATTAGCTAAATATGAACATATTTTAATAATTTCAATAGGTAACAGGTAATTACTTGATATTTATAATGAATGAATGAATATATAACTAACTACCTTATTAATAAGTTCTGTTCATTAATGGTTTGTATAAAAACTCAATTTCAACACTAATTAAATGTTTCAAGTAAAATATTTCTCCATGAAATATCACATATGCCCATATTTATAAAATTATAGCAAAAAAAAATATGAACTGTAATTAATTCAGTTATGGAAATACATTTAAAATTTGATAAGGTATGAAAGTTTTTTGTTTGTTAATAAAATAAACACAATTAAATTAAGGCACACCTGCACTGCTCAATATGTTCAATCAATATTAATTAAAATACAGGTATTCTCCCTTAGGCACATTCGCATTCCCATTCCTGGTGTTTTGCATGGGTGATTCGCTGCTTCTGTTGCGGGTGGGCGGCGGCGGCGGCGGCAGCGGCTGCCTGCACCGAGTTTCATAATTCGACTTAAATGCTACGAGGCAATTTGCAGTAGCACAAGCAACAACAGCAACAACAACAACAACAACGGGAACAACAACAGAAACAGCAACAGCAACAAAGCACAAACAACATGAACAAAGTGCACATTCCTGCCGCTAAAACGCCGCCTGCTGCTGCTGGCGCTGCTGCTGCCGCCACTGCTGTTGCTGCTGCATTATTACAACTACAACAACAACAATAATAACAATAATAACGTGCGGTAGAGGAAAAACCATCCACCCACACTTGGACACAACTCAAATAGACCGCAACCCCACGCTGGGCAACCACCACCCACACATAACGCAACACGAGCGAAAGAGTGAGAGTGAGCGAGAGTGAGAGAGAGGGAGAGAGTACACGAGAGCGTAAGCAGTGTGCGAGAGCTTTGAGCGCGACTTTTGAACTATGCTGACGCATGCGCTCAGCTAACGGGGTGTCTGGAGCTTTTCAACGATTCGCCGAGTCGTTTGGCCATTTTTGGGTGGTTGTCGTTCAAAGCTCGACGCGCTGTTGCGTCGCATTTATTGTGCTAAGCCATTGCCGATGCCGCCGACTGACCAAGCGAGGCAAAGTGAATGTATGAGTGAGTGAGAGAGAGTGAGAGGGAGAGGGAGAGGAAGAGTGGAAGAGAGAGAGCGACTGCAATCGAGCGTATGCTCTTTGCAAAGCTTTCAACTGCCATTCTACTTTCCAAAGTTCAATTGAGAAATTCTGCCCGACGATGAGTGTGTGCGACTTTTTGGCCAGTTTGACGAAAGACGTTCGCGTGTGCGGTAACGGTAAATCCAATACAATTGGTAAACAAACACAAATGTCGCCAAGTGTGAAGTGAGAGACAGCGAGAGAAAGAAAGAGAGAGAGAGGTGCGGGGGTTGAAATTTGAACATTGCATCAGCAAAAGGCGCAATTAAAACATAGTTCGAAAAACAGTTCGAATATACTCTATATATAATAAGAAAATAAGTAATAAAATTTAAAAAATAAATAAATAAATATATATATATATATATATATATACATAAATATATATTTATAACAAACTGCAAGTTAAAGAACACAAAGAATTTTTGTTACAAAAAAAAAACTGCAAAATTTTAACGTGGACTTTACTGTGCCGTACCGGGCTAACTGTAAATTGTACACGCCGTGTTGCGCCTTTACCCAAGGGTGAACGGAATTGTGCCACCCTCCTTGAATAAACTTTCCATCCCAATCGTGGCTGTGTGAAAATCACACAGAAAAACAAGCGCAGAGTTTTAGTTTTTATTCGCAACAGCCATTTGCTTAGTGCCACAGCAAAGCCGCGGGCGTGGCGTCCACGGACACGGACACGGACACGGCCAGGGACACAGAGACAGCCGCAGCAGTAGCAGCAGCAGCAGCAACAGCAGCCGTTGCAACGGGACTATTTCACATTTTGTTCTGGCTGTGTTAATTTGTCGTGCATTTGCAGCAACTGCGAAAAACAACTGCGAAAAGTTCAACTGGCGAAAAAATAGAAAAAATTTTTTTTTTAGGTGAGTGCGAACCTAGTTGATGGCAGATCATATATTTCTCAATTTTTTTGTATGATAAATTAGATTTATTGCTGCGCCATAAACTATCCATTAGAGAGATAAAAAATATTATTTATATCAGATTATTTTTTATCATATAAAAATATATAAAAAACGTAACTAAAAAATATGAATTATATAAAATAAATTTTTTATTATATAAAAATCTTAGATATAAAATATTATTTATATGAAATTATTTTGTAATATATTAAAATATATAAAAATCTTTGATAAAAAATATTATTATATAAAATTTATTTTTTTATTCTATAAAAATATATAAAAATCTTTGCTAAGAAATAATAATATACATAAAATTATTTTTTATTATATAAAAATATATGACAATCGTAAAAACTCTTTTTTTCACATTTTGATTTACTATCAAATGCAAAAATTCTTAAAAATTCTTCTATATTTCTAAAGACTACCCACTTTCGCTCAGTGTACTCTGCTAAAAAATGCGCAACTGATGATGCACTGAAGTGATTTAGTCAACAGCCAATACAATAAGGTAGTTAAGGGCTTTCGCAAACAAAAGTGGCCAAAGTCAATTCATATTAAGGGTCAGCTCTGCCCATGTCCCAGAAACCTGTTCGCAAAACCAAATTCAAATTCAAATTCAAATCGAAATTCAAGCGAGCTCACAGGCGCAGCCAGCCGAATCCACATATGTATGCACAGTGGGCAGTCAACTAACTAAACAAAAGAAGGCAATTCTGAAGAGCTTAAAATGCGTTTTGTCAACATTAGACAAAAGGCCAGTTGACTCTATGTGTGTTGGGGGGGTTTGTGTTGGGGGTGTGGGTGTGGAGTGTCATGTGTGGATAAGGGGAATGATTAATGCTGCTAAAATTGCTTTCGAATTGCCGCCAACACAACAGCAGCAGCTACGAGATGCTGTGTGTGGACTTTGTGGATGCGAATGTGAGCTGGAAACTGGAAAATGCACAAAGTGTTGCCGCATCGCGCCGCCTGTTGCCGCCAACCCTCAAGGACGACAAACAACCCTCGTCTTCAAGCAGCTACAGCTACAGCTACAGCGGCAGCAACGGCAGCAGCACGACTGCAACTGCAGCAATGATGAATAATTCAAATTCAGACGCATCTCGTATGCATGTGCATACAAAAGCAGTCAAGACCAGCTGAGTAACGGTAACTTGCACAATCCGTAGCAGGTAACCGTGGCTTAAGTGCATTATCCTTGAGCCCGTTCACCGTTCGCCTCTCAACCCGCCCAGTCCCCCAAAATAATTGCTCAAATCTTGCAGCTTGCACCCAAAACCAAGTTCCCTCAACGCATTTCGAGGCCTCGCCGGGTCCTTGACTCGCATGAGTACGCCCCGCCATGTTTCCCTCCCCCCAAGAGCCCCCGTCCCAACCATCAAGTCACTTCCACTTCCACTTCCATCTCTCTCTTTCTCTGGTTGTACACCTGCTGTGATCAATCATCAAGGGATGCCCGCCGCCTGAGCTGTTTGTTTTCCTTCCTCATGAACTCACGCGGAATTTCATATATTTCGCTTTTAATTTAAAGAAAACATAACAAAAGCAATTTACTTGAAATCATTTTGTAGTTTATTTACTTAAGCAAAAACAACAGAATTTTTTATGGAATTTTTTAAATTTTTACTCCGATTCTGCTTGGATATTTTGCATGTTTTAGTTATTGAAGTTAGACTTCAAATAAAAGTTATGAAGGCAATTTGTTTGACGTAGTTAAACAAGGAATAACATCGTATATATTGAGTTAACAAACTGTAATTTGTTTTTTATATAGACTCCTCAAGACCTTCCCTATGTTCCCTAGTTTATGAATTAGCCACTCCCGTTAGTTGACAGACAATCAAAATATTTGATAAGCTCCATCAATTTCCTTACTCCATAACCTTTCCTAATCAATGAGCTTCAATCATGTCCAACCCACGACGAGCACAAATCAATATTTCTCATAGGTCAAGCATGTTTCTTCTGAACTCATTTCAATACCATTTCAACTGCTAACAGAGTATGCAGCAGTTGCATATGCCCAACTGCAGCTGTTGCTGAGTTTTCTTAAATATATCGAATGCTGTTGACTTTTCGCTGTCTAATGAGCAGTATTGAGCTAGTGCTCAATATAAAGATATCACAACTCAGTCTGTGCGCCGCATCCTGTGCTCCTTAACGATATTAGCGAGTGAGATGAGGTGCTTGCGTTGAGGGGCGGGCGTGGCTGGAGGCTCGACTTTGGCTTTGGCTATTTCCACGCCGGGCACGTTTCGCGTTTTCTAGCTAAATTAGATTGCGTGCAGAATGTGGGCGAACTGCTGGACAGGTGCAAACGTAGCTCTGACTGACTGACTGACAGCGCGCCACACAGTGGGCCACACAGTTGCGTGTGCAACTATTGACGAGGCACAGTGGGTTGGGCAGAGGGCAACGGGAAACTCTTGTTGTTGTTGTTGCCTGCTGTTCGTGCTATGCAGGGCAACTAATCTCCTTAGTGCTATTAATTATGTGCCGACGCCATTTTGTTAACCAGGGCAACCCGCAACCAAAGGCTGAATATGCGTTTCCAAAGCCGCACTCTCTCCCACGTCAAGCCATTGTTTAGCTGTTCCGTTCAACTTTATCCTTCTAGCAGCTGCCCTGATAAGCCAGCCAGCGAGTCAGCCATCCAGCCAGCCAGCCAGCCACAAAGGCGAACGCTTCACGCAACTTCTGCATGCTTGGAGATTACTCAACGCCTCGCACTCCCAGCGAAGCGTTTCCAAGAAGAACTTTGTGCTCGGCTCAGCTGTTTGTATTAGCACTTTGATCCGAACTAAATAAAAAACAAATGTACTATATATATATATGTATGTATGTGTGTGTGGGAGTAGAGTATATGGAAGATACTAGTGGGTGTATCAGCGTAGGCGGCATACACTGTAAAAAATGAGGGTTACTTTGAGTTTTCATATGATTTGATGGGCTTAAATTGACTGAGAGATGATTTAGATACTCCATTGAAAGCAGAGACTTCAACATTCTGAGCATATACTCAGTGATAGGCTCGTCTTACAAAGAACATTTCAAACCAAGATATACTATATCTATTATAACAATTGAAGTTTACTATAAGAGCATGCCACTAGCTGACTGAAAAGTTGACTACTGATATAAAACTCTGTTATTAAACTCTGCTCAAACTGTAGGCGAAACTTATTGTTGCATAAGTTGCAAGCCAGAAAACAGCCAAGCAACAAGATAAGCTGCAACTTTTCGCTTGTGATGAAAGACCTTAAAGGGATTTAAGTAGATGCCACAAAAAATACATTATTTTACAACTTATATGGCAAGAATATGCTAAATAACTAAAAGCAAATTTGATTTGAAATTATAATTATATGTATCAGAGAAATATATCAACTTAAGCTCCATACCAAAATGAGCAAACTGGCTCTAAGAATATAAATCTCTTTATCAATTATAGTAATTATATAACAATTATTATACAAACTATGGCATTCAATATATAACGTATACGAACCGTATACGAAATAGATGAGGCTCACAGCTGATGCGTGGGTTGCGTAATTGCAAAGCTTGTTTCTGGCCAATTAAGTGCAAATTATATTATATATATGTATATATATATTTATATATAAAAAGAAGAGAAAAAACTGCGTACGCCCACGAAGTTTTCACAATTCAATTTCAATGCCAGCTCCAGTCCGTCTGTCAGCTGCGCTGCTTGACAATTCCGACAAAACAAATCAGAAGCAGAAGCAGAAGCTGAAGCAGTCCGAGTCAAGCCACCCATTTGACTATGGCGTGTGTAACTGAGTGTGATGTGTGTGTGTGTGTGTGTGTTGATGTTTCTTCAGGCCGCAGCCGCAGCGCGTAAGTGAATGAATGGAAATGAAAAAGTGCTGGTGGCACAGAAACTACGTGAGCCGCATGCCCAAACAGCCAACTGACATTAAATGACTTGGACAACGGGCGAGAGACTGACAAGTGGCGAGTGGGCGGTGGGCGGTGGGCGGTGAATGTTCGCTGACTGCCCAACCGTAACAGCAACTGGTCAATGCCTCAGCCTCAATACAATACCATGCTGAGCACACACACACACACACACACTCACACACACACACACCATACACACCGAGCGCAAATTAAATAATTTGTATTTCTGCAATTGTTCGCATTTGAGCTTGAATTCTCAGCTATTTGGTCAGCGGACAGAAAAATGTTTGTTATCTTCAAATTAATTAAATTGTCGCCAAATGCCATTAGAGACAAAATGAAGCCAAAAATAGCAGCAAATTAAATTCAAAATATTTCGTAAATATTAAATCAGATTTGATTGCTGCGATTCGCTGAGCACTGCGAGATTTATTTTTTTGAGTCTTCTTTCGAGAGGGCTGTAATAGGCTCGCCAGCTGACTGGCAAAAGGTCACAGCACTTGAACGGAAAAATGTGTAATTAAACTTTTAATTAAAATCATAACAGCCATTGCCAGGCTACACGATATTAGCTAAAACTTTTTGGCCAAATAAATTTTCTAATTTCTTATTTCACATCATTTATGTGGCTCTGCTATTAATTGTCTGCAAATTATAAGTATAAACTCTGTTTGCAAATGGGCCTAAAACATATGTGTTCTTAGACACCTATTAGGTTTGAGATATACTTGAGAAAAACTGACATTTGGATGGGTTGTCTAAGAGAGAAAGAGCAAAAGAGAGTTTTTAAATTTTTTAAATTTTCTTTTAAATATTTTATTATTTTCACACAATCTTTACTCTGAGCTAAATCAAATTCATTTTCTAACGCAAGTTGATGGCATTTGGAATGGGTTACATTTCTAGCTAGCTATGTATATATATATATCTTCACAAGTTTTTAAAATATCTTTTTCAGCTTCATTGACCTTCTGCTCGTTTAGTCCTCAGTCTAGTCCAGAACGCGGATTCTACTTCTAAGTCACATAGTTTCCTTAACAATTTCTTATGCCATTTAAAGTTATTGTCATGAATATTTAAGTAATAGAGACTTTTTGCTCTTATTTTTAACCACAAGCTGAAAAAACAATTTCTTTCCACCTTAATTGAAGTATTTCAAATATAAAACCAAAATAAATGAAAACAATTTATGGATCAGATTACGTTTGAATGGGACACAATCAGGTCTTGCCAATTACATGGCTTTAATAATAAATAAAAGAGACTATAAATCAGTAAATGTACACCAAATGACTTGGTATATATATATATATATACATTCATATATTAATATATTTATATACATATTTAAACACTTTATTGTAATGTTTATGCTCATAGATCTTGTCGCAATAGCAAGTGAATTGGTCAATTAGTGCGGGTTTCCACTTGATGTATTGCTCGAATGAATCATTGCGGGCATGCAAATCAATGGGAATGCCATAGGTCCAAGACAATGACATATTCTATAGGTGTATAGTGTATTTAATACAGGTAATAAATTATGGCCAAGCGATAGCAGCAATTCATCCAGGAAGCTCAACGTTACAAGGGAGCCACTGGGCTGGGCTGGCCTGGGCTGTAGAATGCGAAACCATTATTTTTGAGCACCTGCAGTTGTTCCAAATAACACACACACACACACACACACACACCCATAGACACCCCTCATACACACGACTCATTTATTAGATTGCATGCAGAAACGATGTCAATATAAAAGGAACCCAAGGTTTAAAGGTAAAAGCAGAAAATGTGTAACCATAAACCAGCTGGTAACCACAAAAACAATTTGATGGTCGGCAGTTGAGGTGAGGTGAGGGGAAGGGAAGGGAAGGGTGTGGGGGCTGGGTTCATGTACGGGTGTGCATGTTAATGGTCGTGCGCTAGGTGGGTGTCAGGGAAACAATTGTGTGTCATGCACTTTCAACCCCAGCGCCGTCATGTCTGGAGCTCAGTTCTGGACTGCCAGCTACAGTTAATGGAGGGAGGAGGAGGAGGAGGCGCTGGAGTTGGGGCGTGAGCTGGCCATGAGCAATTGTCTAGCAACGGGGAAACTACAGCCAATGGACTCAATTGAGCAACAACAACAAGAACAACAAAAACAACAACAGCAACAACAGCTAGCAACAAAGAAGCAACAGTCTGCTGTTGGCGCAAGCTTTGGCCTTTCTAGCTTTCCGTTTGTCGTTGAGTGACATCGCATCTGTAACCCCGCGGCGCCGACACGTGGCACTGTCTGTCCCGGCTCTGTCTGTCTGTGCGCCCCCTGTCCGCCCCCTCTGGCAGCTACATCATTATTTTAGCCAGTGGCAAATGTTTTGCCAACCCTTCAAGCCTTCCAGCTGCCGCAGTGCGTTTTAATTTTGTTTGATGTATTACCCAAAAAGCCCGACACCAAATGAACTCGGTTTCACCCGACCTGTGTCTGTGGGGTAGCTTGGTTCAAACACTTCTTCGTATACGAAACATATTTAGATGTCAACTGACATTACTATGCAGATTTCTTTGATTTCCATTTGGTATTACGCGCAGAGCAAACAGCAATTTCCGCGCACAAATTCAATAAACCAGTTCATCATCATTGTCTGCCCTGGGCTCTAGGCCGGGCCTAAAAATCCTGCCTTCAATTCTAACGAAAAGCCATAAAAAAAAGCTAAAAGAAGGCCAGCCGCCAAAATTACGTTGGATGAACTCTTCAAAAGTCAGCCACAGACACAGCGTTGAAGCGTTAAGCAAAAGGTGCAAATCGAAGCGGGAATACCCTTACTCTGCTTATGTTATTGTTTATAGCTTTGATAGACTTTACTTATGGCTATAAAGATATGCTTACAAGTCTCCTTAGGTATTAGTTTAGATACTACCTATAGAGTATATAGTATTCTCTATAGGTAGTATCTATAACTAATACCTACCTATAGCTACTATCTATAGATACTTACAGCTTAGTGGAGCTGCATGTGATAACCATTTAGATATATATCCTAATATAATATAATAATTTTATATATATGATTCATTCCTTATATAAAATTCTTACTCAACTATATTTTTTACCCACATTATGTTCTAGACTCATCATATCAAATTTGATGACATAGTGTTGGTAGCCATTGTGAGGCGCCTCTAAAAACTCCATCAACATCAATGCAATTCCATTAGCACGAAATGATTTGATGCGCTCCGTTATCTCTGTAGTGTCAAGCGTCCAAAGGGACATCGACTGGGCAAACAACACGAAGCAATCGCAATTGGAAAGCCATAAACGCGCATTGAACTGTGCAGCCTCGCCCGTTGTTAGCTTTAGCTTCTGCTTCTGCCTCGACTTCTTCTACTTATTCTTCTTCTGCTTTTACTTTAGCTTGCAGACACTTCTTTTTATGTGTACGCTGAGAGCTGAGCCACTCAGAGCTTAGAGCATTCGACGCTAGACGAAGGCAGCGCAGCTAGAATAAAAAGCGAGCTTTAAAGACTTTTTTTGTTGTTCTAATCTTTAGTTGATGTACATTTACTTAGTGTTCCATGTGAAAGTACAAGAAATGGCAAGTGAAAATGACATATGTGAAGTATAATTTAAAGTTATGACTATTGTTATTATTATTATTATTATAGATATTAGTATTGTTTTTCTTATTAGTGTGATAATTATTAGTATTAGTATGTTTTATTATGATTATTCGTATTATTTTTAGTGATTATTATCAGCAGTATTTTCATTATTACGTTTATTGTTATTATTTATATTGATATTGTTATTAGTGTGATAATAATGATTAATATTAGTATATTTTATTATCATCATTAGTTATTAGTATTGTCATCAGTATTTTCATTATTATTGTGATTGTTATTCTCATTACTATCATATTTATTATCATTCATTACTATTATGATTATTATTATCAGTGATTTTAATATCATTGTCTTTATATTCTCATTAATTTTATTATTATTGTTATTATCATTCTTATTAGTATAAAAGAAATAAGTATTATCATTAGTATTTTTATTATTATCACTATTATAATTCGCATTAGTATTATTTTTTATGGTTATTTATATTTTTACTAACTTTGTCATTCATTATTATAATAATTTTTATCACTGTTCTCATTCTCATTATTACTCTTATAAGTATTAGTATTATTTCATCTAAATATTCAATAGCAGGTAATACACAGTCTATAAATAGCTCCGCTTCTGCTAAATTATTATTATGATTAGTGTTTTGGGGCATGGAGCTTGGGGGGCTCGCATAATTCGGTTAAATCAGATTCAGTTGCGCTGCTAATGGAGCTGTTTTGTTATTATTTACCTCAGTGGGACAAATCACACGCAGCATTTCTAATGGAACTCTCCACTCTCCAGTGTCCACTCTCCACTCTACACGCACACACAAATTAAATGATAGCAGGCAGTCCCTGGACATGCGCCCACTAATTGAAATGGACTGCGAGTGACCCGAAAATCCTATTACCCTTATCCAAGCAGCAGGCAGCGAGCAGCGAGCAGCAGGCACTTCTGGCCGCCATTGCGCAGAATTTTAAACTAGAATCTGTCATGGGGGCAGCTCCATTAGGGAGTCCCGGAAATCTATATAGCTATACTACCCGAACTGACTGAGGCAACACTTGATAGTCGGAGCGATGTAAATATTAACTTAGGCAGTTAGTGAGTTTGGTGATTCAATTTAAATGCATCTTTAATTTGTTGCCAAGCAGTTGCCGAGAAGCGAACTTTATGGGCTTCGCTTTAACTGCTTAGAGGCGGCGGCGGCATGCCACAGCGGGTGGAGCGAGAAGGGCAGGCGCTGCAATGGAATGTTGTATGTAATGCACACCTGCCACACGGCTGCCAGGTAAATGGGCGACAGCTGCCCCGGGTGAGGCATTAATTCCGGCAGCCGCGACTACAGATGCAGATGCAGCAGCTGGAATGTGAGGGGGGGAGGGGAGGGGCAACAGGGGAGTGGGTGGCATGGAATGAGTTGGAATGGAACGCTTGAGCCATATATGAAATGCCGACGAAGCTGGGGAAGTAATGGGAATTCTGAGAGGAGGCGTTTTATAAGCAGCACATGCTGCTGTGAAACCTGGTGTCGATTCCGGATGGAGTTAGTTTCTCTCTGTGTGAGAGTGTGTGTGTGTGGCAGGAAAATGGAATAGGAAATTGAGTGTGTCTAATGCGTGCTTATGGCGCACATTTTAATAGAATTTTTCAGAGTCGTGTGTAGGCAGCAGCAGCAACAGGTGAGCAGGTGAGCAGGTGAACAGTTCAGCAGGTGAGCAACTGCCAGTTATAGTCAATGCTCGCTTTTCTTTTATTAAAATCGTGCTAGATGTCAGAGTAACTCGATTTCCGTTTGCATTTGCATATTGTCACCGAAACTGGAACTTGGCAAATTTTCTATCATTTTTCATATGTTGCACGTTGCGACGTGGCATGCTACAATATTAAAGAAGTTTCATTTTGTTGCACACGTGAGTGTGTGTGTGTGTGTGTGTGGCATCTGTATCTGCACTCAAGTCGCGTTTGCTGCTGCTGCCGTTGCAAATAAATTTGTCAAATTGCATTCGCAATTCGCTGTTTTTCTTTGCTCTCGCTTATGAAACTGTGCGGTGTTCAGTGGGTGGTGCGGTGCTGTCGGGTGGTGCGGTGGTTGCATGTTGCAACTGAAGCTGTAGCTGAAGCTGAAGCAGCCGCAAACAAGCGACATAGCAATGTGTCTCTCCGCATGTCGCTTTGGTCTGTCTCTCTGCCACAGTCCACGCTCACGTCCTCACGTGCTCCACTCCGCTCCACTCTGTGCCTCCCACCACCACCCAGCTCTCCACTGACAGCTCTTACACATTTCATTTTATTGTCACGTACGCGTTCATTTCGTAGTTTCTCTTTATGGTAGGTCGGCGCTGGTTTTCCACCAAAAATTATTTCTATTGCCAGCCCAGCCCGCCATGTAAGGCCATGCCCAGATGTCGTATTTCACTGCGCTTATACTCGTTCTTATACTTCTTCCTCTTCTTCTTCTTCTTCCTCTTCTATTTCAAGTTTCATTTACATACAGGGTGCCGCCTCAAGTCTGAGCAATTAATAAGCTATAATAATCAGTTTGTCTCTCATAAATACTTCATTGCAAAAGAGCACTTCAATACTTCATAGAAACTGTAAGTTTATATATATAATATATATATATATTTTACTCTTACTTTTACATATATATTTCTATAAACAACACTTAACTAAAAACTTGTGCAATTGCTTTGAAAAGCAGTTAAGTAGCAAAGCAATTGGAAAACTCTTTCATGTCAAACTAAATAAGTTCAGTTATTTTGTTAGTTTTCATGGCAATGTTTTGTGTTGCGTAAAGAAAATGAGACTTTGCAGTATGATGGTTTTGTTATGTAATATGTAACAGAGAAGAATATGTAATGTAAGAGAAGGCGTCTATAAATCCGTAAAGTAAATGCAGATAAGGCTTATTTGTCTTTTTAGGAAAGTCCTTTAAGTAGAGACACGATTTATATGGCTTGATTTAGGGTAATATGTTAGGGATCTTCTATCCAACACTATTAACCCTAGTGCATAGTGTCTGTTTGGGTTGATTGAAGATGTCATCTAATCGAGCACTACCAACTAGAGTACTCTTACTTCTTCTATACTGCAACAGTTGAGCTCTTTAAATTTAATATTTACAAGCAACGTAAACACTTTAATTATAGTTAAAAATATGATATATTTAAATACATATATATTATATTTAAATAAGTGTATAAATATTTTATTTCAACTTTCAATGCAAATTTAAAATATTTAAAAATAAAAATAAATAAATTTAAAATACATTTGATACATGTTATTTAATTTTTAGCTCCAAATGATTTATTATTTTCATTTTGTTTCGTCTTTTAATTTCTATTGATTGTCAAAAGCTTAAATTACATGGCAAAAATTACAAAAAAAAAAACAAATGAATATTAATAGCTTTTTTTCAATACATTACTTTAATTATTGCTCAATTTATTTGTACATTTTGAAATTGTGTTTTATGGTAATTCAGTTACATATTTAATTGTATTTAAATCACATATTGATACCATTGTAGCTTAGTGTAAATAAATAAATTAATTAATAAATATATAATAAATACAAAAATAAATAAATTTATATATATGTAGGATATAATATATAATAGAAAATTTAATAAAAATACTAAAGCATATTTTCATGCATTTACAATAATAGAAAACAAAAATATCCTTAAAATGCTTCTAACATTCTCCTTTATATCGTAAGCCACATTTGCTGTCTGCTCTTACAATACAAAAGTTAACCAAGTGGCTTAAAAAGCTAATCACTCAATCAATCAGTCAGTCAGGCAGTCAATCAGTCAGTCAGTCAGTCAGAAGTCGCTGTGTTTGTAATTCGTAAATTGACATCTGTAACTCCCAATTTGTTAGCTGTGGAATCTGCATCTGCATAGCTCAGCGAATTTGCAGTTACGACGCAATTAAATCGGACAGACAGACAGCCAGACAGACGACGATAGAAGCTAAGAAAAAGCTGATAAATGTCAAATGGAAAGCAGAAATGCTGATGATAAAAAGTCAGCAAGACGAAGAAGAAGATGCGACCGCAACCAATGCAGGAGATAACAGCCGTAGAAAAAAATATATATATTCATACTTATGGCTGAAGGAGGAGGAAATTACTCGAGCTGAAATAGAGGAGCAGCTGCACTTAGTTAATTGACCATTAGAAACACTTTGCCGTTCGCTGTTCGCGTGCTGCATTAACTTTAACTCGGATAATCTGCTCAGCGTAAGTTTTGCAAAATGAATTAAAATTCTTTGCAATGAATTAAAGCTCGAGTATGTCTCGAGCCAGGCAGTCAGGCGGGCAGTTAGCCATCCTTGGAGAGGAAGGACACATTCGTAGAGCGCTAATTCAGTTTGCCGTATCATCTTTCAGTTCGTGTGCCGCACAAAAAGTTGCCCTTTTTTTGGCAGTCTCTCTCCCGGACTCGAATGGCCGTGGATTACACGCAGCTCCAGCTGTAGCTGCAACTGCAGCTGCAGACGGCAGGAAATATGAAAACTAACAGACTTATTGCATTACTTACGCTAAATAACCCACTTACAAAAGCGGCGCACATGAAAAACGAACAGGATGGCTGAATGACAAAATGAGCAGCAGCTGGAGAAGAAGAAGCAGAAACAGAAGCAGAAGATGCTGACTAGGAAGGTAGCTTCAGCTAGCTGGCTGGCTGGCTGGGAAATGCGTACGCAAACCGTAAAACCGTAAACGGTAAACGGTAAACGTAATGCTGATGGTGATAATGATAATGATGATGCGGGCAACTTATTAAATTCTCCAACGGATGCTCCCAAGTAGAGTTACAACCGCTGACAGTTAGCAGAGCCAAAGGATGCCCAAAAACCTGGCGAGGCAGCGCCGAGCAGAGCGGAGCATGACAATTGCACAAGGCAACTTGACAGCCACACTGACAGCATCCCCGCTAGGAGCGTAGCAATGATGAAGTTTTTCCTATTGCCTGGCTGAATGCATGAAAAATCTCAGCTACGTGCTTCATACCACATGAATGTAGGTGCAAGTGAATGTGTGAGTGTGTGAATACAGGTAGCCTGTATAAGCATATGAAAGCAGATCGATGAAGCTGTGTGGTTTGGTTTTGCCATACCCTGTGCGAGGGATGCAAACCCATTAAGTGAGCCGATATATCAACAATGAACTAGTTCTATCGATCTATTGCAAAAATTATGGTCTATCGATACTATCGTTGGCGTCATCGTAGGCTTCAACACCTCTAGCCTGTCAGCTAAGATAATTTCAAATAATTCAACATTTATAATCAACTCGGTCAACTTCTTCTCAGATCTAAGCACACTCACTCCTATATAGAGCATTCAATAGTCATTCAATACAATTTGGGCTCTCTTTCATTTCGCAAGGGTCATAAGATTTGCATTCAAAGAATTTATTCGGTATTTGTTTTGCCTGCTGTTCTTCTCACTCTTCTCTCTTTTTTTGCTGCTCGCATGCCTTGCAGTCTTTTGTTTGTAGTTGGAAAAAGCTCTTGAATTTCACATCTGACTTTGGAGTTGCACAAAAATCTGCATGTTGCACACAGATTCAACTCAGTTGTGTGGAGTGGCTGCACTTGTGTGTATCTTAAATTTCAATAGGAATAACAATACAGCAGCTGAGCAGCAGTGAGCTTTAAATTCTGCACTCGAGAGACTCTTTGCATTTGTGTGTGTGTGTGTGTGTGTGTGTGCTTGTATTCAAATTTATGCTGATGCGTGGGGGGCAGCGACGTCGGTCTCGGCCAAAGATGAAAATGAAAATCTAATATGCTAGCAAACCCAATTAAATGCTGCACAAAGCAAGCAAGCACAAGGCAGCTGGAAATAATTCTGTTTACGCTGAGCACGAGACAAGTTAAATCTTTTCTTGTGCTCCGTGTGCGCCAGCTGTGCGCCGGTCGAGAGTTATGAGAGTTGAGACAGGACGCCGCAGCGCCTGGGGTTAGGCAATGAAAAAGCGCAGCGCGTTCACATTTGATTGGATTTGCCAGGCGGCGCGCTAAACTGAAGCCAGACAAATTTGAGTTTGACTGCGCTGCATTGAAATATGACTCCAAATAAAGCTAGTTTAGTTCTCTTCTCTAATTGTGGCTAAAAATTCATTTATTATTTATTTTACTCTTGCAGCTTCTCAACTGAGGCGAGCACTTCCCATCTGAACTGAGGTAAGTCAACGAATTGAATTTGTCCGGCCAATGGGCACATTTCGTATTTCAGTCACGACATTTGCGCTGGTTGCCAAAAAGAAGCAGTAGCAAGAAGGGAGGCGTCAGCGCCACAGAAATACAGCTCAGCGCATTTTTATGGCAATCGTCACTATTACAACAGAAATACGTGAGACTATTTCCGAGTCATTTTATACGTAGTATATATGTTACTTCACGTATTTTTTTTTTTTACAATTTCTGTAACTGTTTGTCGCAACTAACGTAAACCTTGAACTTTGGAAACAGCAAATAAGTTGGAGTGCGTATGAGATACCCTATTTTGCAGGACTTCTGTCTTGACTTTGTTAAGATATACTGTTGAGGATCGTCCAGCCTGCTGACTTCTGTTTGCTGAGTTCGTTAAGGCACATTCTAGAGCACCTTCCAGGGCTAAGACTTTGGCTTTGAATCCTACGAATATGAAAATACATTGTTTGAAAAGTAATTTTCCAGAATGGGGTTCAATAGATCCTTCAGAATGAAGACTTCTTGAGTTCGTTAAGGCAGTCTTTAGTGGTTCTTTCAGAATAAAGAGCTAGAGCTGCTTAGAGCTCGTTAAACCATATTCTAGAGGATCATTAAGCCAAGCTACATTCTAGAGCATCGCTCAGGTTTAAGTCTTCGACTTTTGATGCTAGAAAGATGAAGACAAAAAGGTAAAGAAAAGTAATTTGCCAGAAAGAGCTTCACAAGTCTCCATAAGGATTCAAGTATTCAGCTATTGATACCAGTAAGCTGAGCACAAAGACTGAGAAAGTTCTTAGTAGACTCAAGATCTGATAAAAAATTGACAGACACACAAAGGAAGTAAATAAATTTGATTACAAGAAGATATTTTCTAATTAAAAATGAACAGATTCCGAGCTGTCTCATGCTGTCATTGTGCGCAGCTGCCACTGATGCCATGCCCTTGCCATGGTTACCTGTTGTATTATATTTAAAATGAATGGCACTCAGTCACTGAGGCCGGCTCAATATATGTCACATATATATATACATATATATGTATGTATTTTGGCTAAAATGTAAGCAAAAGCCAAATTCAATCATCTCCAGCTGTGTGGGCACTGCTAATGAGCTCCTGCGTCCCTGTGTGTGTGTTGTGGTGTTGAGCTGTGTGGTTTTCTGCTACTTGTGAGTTTTTCACAATGCGGTTACAGCCGTGCCACAACAAAGTCGTCACAGCTCAAAGGCTAGGCATTAAGCCAGTCAAACACGAAATCAGCATGCAAAATAAATGTGTAGTCAGTGTTGGGGTGTTGGGTGTTGGGGTGTTGGGTGTTTGGCAAAAGGATTAAGCAAAGTCAAAGAACTCGTTCTGCGAACTGCGTATGTGGCACAGTGGAACAGCATTCGGAGTGGCTAAGTGACTCGACTCGACTCGACTCTGCCTTTTTATCCAAACACTTTAGATTTATGTGAGCAGCGAATGTGGCACGCCCACAATCACACCCACACACACACCCACTTGCTCCACTGGCCCACATAATTTACTTGTTGACCGAGTTTAGATCAATGCTTTGACCAGGCCAACTTCTGTTTAAGTGGGACATCTTTAAGATCGACTTTCTAACCAGAGAGCAGAGCACAGCGATCCTGTTTCACAGGGTTGCTTGGCCATGCGTTTGCTTACTTTATGACTGCACTCGGTTAGTATCTGCGGCGTTGGCCATAAAGTGTCGTTGGCCAAGAACTAATCGGTGGCTGCCATAAAAGTAAAACTGCCGCAGCGAACCAAGTTATTGGCTAGTAAAACTAGCAAAAGGCAACTCGTACAGGTTGAGTGTGGCACATGTGCCACAGGGACTAGAGCTGTGGCAATGCCTGTGGCTGTGGCTTTGGCTGCATTTTTGTGACATCTTAAGTGCATTGGCCCAGGACAAGGACCAGGGCCTGGGCCAGGCCCAGGCGAACATCCGGCGCATTTATGATCACATTTTTCGCGACAGACAATGTCAAACAGAAACACTGTAGTGTCGCAAAGTTTTGCCTTTTAGTGACGCGTTTTTTTTTTTCGTATACTTTTTTTTATTAATTTGGTGGGTCGAGGAACCACACGACTAAAAGCTCACATTGTGGTTTTTATGCGCCAAAGGAAGAGAGTGGCAAAAAGCGGCACAAATGCACGGAAATCCCGCACAGATTTATGAAAAACTATATCCGCAAAGCTTTTATGCATACGGGAGCAAGCTGTACATTAATTTTAAGTATATATTTTCATGCCGAGACCGTGTCAAAAAGTACGCCAACGCGTTCAGCTTTCAGCCCCCCTCTTCCGCCCCACTCGAATATAAAACTCGCAAATGTTTTTAATAAACTTACAGTTCATTTGGGATTTTCTCATGTGACGAACAAAAATGATATATAACTGATAAAAATCAAGATATTTATTATATTTATATTATAATTTTTAAGCTTGCGCATTTCTTGTAAAAATTTTGATTTATTCATGAATTTGTTATACAATTTTCGTTTTCATCTATGATTGATTTATAGCTATTATAAAGCTCTTCCTTTTCCTGCTCGCTGTTTGGCCTTTGTTATCTGAACGAAGTTTACAATGGGCATTCGTTTGTATTGGATAGTCGCTTGCTATTGGAAAATAGTGTTTATGCTCGTTCACGATGTGGAAAGAGTATATTACGTCTATCAGCTCATCTGCTCACCAGTCTGTCTGTCCATCCGACTATCTGTCCGTCCGGCAGTCCATCTAAAGGCAAATCATTACGCTGCTAATAAAACTAGAGACTTGAAATTGAGAATATATACTTGGTGAGATCCTCGTCTAGGTGAGCCCTCTGGGGGCATGGCAAGCTTGGAAATACTATAGCTGGTATAACAATAATGCTATTTACTCAAAGTCTTAGGGCCTTGCTTTTGGAATATATATTTCTCTAGACAACCTAAGACCAAACATATATAGTAGATGCATCTACGCCCATTGGAGGCATAGCAACTCGGAAAAAACTGCATATTCCACAATTTATTTACTGCAGACTTTCTCTAGAGACTGGTTTTTGGACCATGAACGAGCATCAGACAGTCGATTGCGCCCGCCTGCTACATTGTTACTTGTTTCTTTTGAAATATGGCTAAGTAGCTTAAAGGCTACTCTGACTGCGTCAGTTGCGTATTGCCGACTACAAAACTAAGTCGATTTATTGCTAATATATATATATATATATATATATATATTTATTTATATATATATATATGTTTATATATACATATATATATGTCTGTATATATATAGCAGCTTATAAACAGCGAACGCACGTTTCCTACGCTCACACACAAAAAAAGGGACAAAACTTTTTGCAATAATATTTGAAAAATGCCACCATAAAGAATTCACGACATTGCGTATAGTGGATATTCTTTTATTT
Source organism: Drosophila nigricruria (assembly GCA_037075265.1). Taxonomy (NCBI): domain Eukaryota; kingdom Metazoa; phylum Arthropoda; class Insecta; order Diptera; family Drosophilidae; genus Drosophila; species Drosophila nigricruria. The sequence continues at coordinate 4,346,128 of JBAMCI010000131.1, read as the reverse complement.
TTATTTTTATAGATTTTTATCATGATATTTTATGTTGTCAATGTTTTGAGGGGCTGGCACTGTGGCACAACAGCGCATGCAGAGAGCTTAAAGGCTTCGCATTTTGTATGTTTTGGTTGAGGGCGAAATCTATAAACATTTATTCTAGTAATCCGAAGTAATTAAAGTTTTAGCTGCAACAAAAAAACAGTTGTTGAAGCATTTGAAATGCTTTCACGCCTGACCCGACGCTTATTAATTACTTGACACTAATAGCCGCAAACATAACCACAGATGAAAACGAAAACGTAAACGAAAACGTAAACGAAAACGTAACGAAAACGAATCCCAAATAGCCAATTTCTGTGCCTCGTCTGCCCCAAATTGGGGTAGGTGCACAAAATGGTCAGTCATTATCCTTTGGCTTTGTGGGGGGGCGTGGAGGGCACGGCGGGCTTGCTGAATGAGAAAGAAACCAAGCAAGTGGGGGTGCTGCTCTCAGTGCCATGAATGGAACTTATTATCTGCGTCAGTTGTACACAAACACGTACGTTCGACTGGGGCACAGCCTCCAAGCCGGCGCGACCCGTGACTCGGCGCAATAAAATCTTATTAAGGCGCTTTACAATAAGCGCTCAAAGGGGAATGCGAACAGCGTATCCACAAGTTAGGCGATGGGGGGTGGGAGGAGCTGAAGACTAAAACCTAAAAAGCCAAAGCCCTCAACCCTCAACCCTCAGTCCTCAACCTAAACCATCCATAAGGCAAGACGCTCCAAGTATTGCGCGTTTTTACAAATGTGGCGCCAACAACAGTCGAGCCTGGGCGAATGTTTATATTTTTTGGCTGCGCGTTGGTAATAAAATATATATATATATATATATATATTTCTATATATATTTATTGCGCATACGCCGCATTGTGCGCTGTGCCTCGAGTGGTCGCTGTGCGGTGCCCAGTGCCTTATGTGTAGTCATTAATAATATATCGCTGCTTCCGGTCGTCGGCGCCCTCGGCAACCAAGTGCGATAAACCGTTTAGCAATATCCGGCAAAGCACAAGCACAAGAGGGCCAACTACGAGCATATTACGTATACGTAATACAAATAATTGCACTTGTAACTGCCAGCTCGTTCAGCTAGTTTGCTTTTGTTTTTGCCAACCATCCGTTCAATGCTGTCACATTAAAAGCCAATGTATTTCTTTTCTCAAGTCTTCGAGAGTTTAGCAATTGTGAAGTGGGTCGCATTGGTAAGTAAAGGGAATTTATAATTGAGTGGGAGAGACAAGAGAGAGAGATAATAAGAGGAGCCATACAGTTTTATGAGTTAATTTGATTGATTAGCAAAATATGATATTTATAAGATTATATATTATTGAATATATTACAAGGCTTGCTTGAATCAATGGATTCTCAATATATAAATAGATGCAGAGGCAGAGTCTATTAATATTGCATAAATTCATTGAAATTGATTTGCACAACTTACAGATCGATTCAAGAGATTATCTCTTGTTGTTAGCCCATAAGTTTGACACTAAATTTGTGGTAACTTTTAAGCTAAGAACATAATCCTTTTACTAAATTGCTGAATGTCAGCTGAGAGAAGGAGAGAGAGAGAGAGAGGGAGAAAGAGAGCAACCATTCAGTAATGTTATTGGCATAAGGCAACATTTGACATCCTTTGACTCTCGACTGCCTGGTCTCAGCTTATTTAAGTTTGTCCTCAGCATATATGTATGTATGTATGTATTGTATGTATGTGTTCAGGCTTGAGAACTTGAATGCATCAGCCAAGGAATTTAATAAAAAAATAAATTGTGAGAATATTTCGCAAAGCACATACGAATATTTTATTTTGCGAATGCGTATTTTATATTCATACTTATTTATGTATGGGTTATTTGAACAATGGCTTGGAAACTTTGCCGACAGCTAAACACACGCACACCCACGCACACACGCACACACACACACACACACACACACACACTCACTACCTTGTGCTTGTTTTCGCACAGATGTGCAAAAAGTTTTGCCAATAAATGAAAATAGGAAGCGGAGGACGGATAAAAACAAGATGTTGAAATAAGTTGTCAAGCTAACGCCAACCACAGTTCCGCCGCCCCCGCCCCCGCCCCCGCCTTTGCTGCCCACCACACACAGCTCTGCCCGTTTCCGCCTTGGCAAAATGGCGGCTGTTTGCTGGCGGCTGTCGACTGACGGCGATAAGCGCTGAACATTGATAAACATGCCCGGGCTGCACAACACGAGACACAGGCAGGTCGCTTATAGTTTCCCTAAGCGGAGACTCAGTTGGCGCTGGAGTTAGAGTTGCAAGCAGGATGATGCGGTTGCCTGACAACGCATCAGATCGTTGACAAAGCACACACACACACAGTGAGACAACAGAGTACACAATTGCATCCACATCCATTTAAGTTGAGGAGTTGGAAACGACCATCGCAATGGAAGTGGAAGTGAGAATGGAAATGGAGTGAGGCATTCGCTCTTGTTCTTTGCGCTTGCCACGTTTTGCTGACTGCCTTTGTCAGCTTTCTATGTACCCTATGAGTAGGCGCGTCAAGCTGTTCGTAGCTAGATAGCCTCAAATTATAGTTAGTCAGCGATTTTAATAAATTTATATGTGTAGCAAAGCGATAACTCATTTTGTATTGGATTGGACTATTGATTATTTGGAATGAAATACAGCTAGAAAAATTGAAATATATATTATTGAATTTAAAATACATTTTGCCTAGGCCTAGCCCAGGGTGTCTATTGGCTGCTCACGTTAATCTTATCAATTTTACTCCTCGAATTGAATGTCGTTCTCACCTACCTCTCTCTCTTCATACCTCCCTCTCTCACTCACTCTCTCCCTTTGTCAGTTTTTACACTTGCTGTAACAATTGTTGCCTCAGTCACATTTGAGCAACAACAAAGCCGTAAATTGCATTGCGAAAATGTTGCTTGAGTATTTGAAGACCTTTTCATGGGCCAACTGTGACGAATAGTTGCCATATTTACCAGTTTATATATATATATATATACATAGGCGTAGTCTGTAGAGATGAATGAACCCTTCTTCAATCGATTGTTAATACACACATGAATATACACAATATATATATATATCTAGTTGATATGGAGTTTATATTCTGTTGCTCCTGCTGTTGCTGCTGCTGTTTCCTGTTCAAAGCTGATAAAAATAAAATTCAAATATGCGACACAAAATGTGTGTGTGTTCGTGTTCCAGGATGTTGGCAGACCAGGCCGATAAAGTTATATTAGCCGCAACTGAAAAACCACCTCGACAATGGGCAAAATAAGTTTTGACATTCAGTTGATAACATTCTATCAGCATTTAAGTTGAATGCAGCGCGGCTGATATGATCTGGCAGCAGAATAAATGTCAGTCATACATATATATATAGATTTATATATATATATATATATATGCACATGCCACGCATTGAAGTCATGCCAGGTAGACTCGGATTATGGAGGCAAATCAAACATAAACTAACTACCACATGCAGCGGCAACAGCGACAGCAGCAGGCACTATGCTTAATTAGAGCATCTCACAATGGGCATACTCCTCCAAATATATATATATATACCATATATATATATATCCATTCTCTCAGCGTATTTGCACAGACAAACGAGCTTGAATGTGCGTACCTATTTGTGCAGGCCAAACCAACTAATTACTGAGTCGCTCTCGTATCTCGGCAAACAAATCAAATTAGTTTGTTCAATTTCAATGCAAGTTAAATGGCTCGAATGGAACACAAAGGCAAATAGCTCGACTTTTATATACCCTCGCCGCACATGTGAATTAATTAAAGTTGCTTAATATGAAAAGTTTTCGCTCTTTGGTTTTTATTAGCTCAATTTGCTGAGCATTGCAATCAATTAGTGGACAAAATTGAAAGTTTTGTGAATTCAAATGATTTTACTAAGAGAAAATTATGAAAATATAATTCAATTAATGAAAGTGTTTGGGCTGATATTTAAAAGAATTGTATAATTATTATTATAGATTTTCGACAACTTGTAAACAGCTAGCCTGTTTTATAACTTCTTATTTTGCATAGCATTTAATTTATTGTTTTGCTTTCAATTAAGTCTAATCAACTGCTGCCCGCAAGGAATAGGATTTTCTCTAATTTATTTTCAAGTATTTGGCAATTTGAATCAACTTTGTTTCATATATTAAATATAAATATAAATATAATTATATATTTATTTATACAAGAGTGTTTATGATGCAAAAATTTATCGTTTATACTAATTCTTAATTGCAATATAGAGATAAAAATGGGAGTAAAATTATATTGAATTTTGTATAAATACTTTATTTTATTTTATATATTTATATATTTATATTTAAGATACTAAATATTTTATTTTAATAATTAATGAACATTTAAATATTTTATTTTTATTAATTTACTCAAAATTAAATATCTAATTTTATTTATTTACTCAAAATTAAATACATTTACACTTCGATTCTAAGGGAAGAACTAACACTTAAAATTGTTGAATTTATACGAATTTTTTTCTCTATCTCATAATCAAATTACAAATCTAAAGATTCTTCTTCTACATTAAAACTCTTAAGAATTTTATTAAGTAGATTTAGCAGATTTTTCCTTTTATTTGCCATACAAATTTTGTTAAAATTAAAGAAATTTAAGCCTAACTAAACACATGACGCAAAGAGTTTGAGACAAATAAATATAATTAATCTTTATCATAATTCATATTATTTTATTTGAATTTATTTATAGCAACCGTAAGCAATTGAAATAAATTTGAAAAAATACCCTTATTATCACAAGTAAATTCAATTTTAATTCAAAAATAATATGCTTTGTGTAGAGCATAAATATTTAGAATATAATAAGTGGAATATGTGAGGATGTCAGCTGAGTGAGTGGCCACAGCCTGAATGGAGTCTATGAGGGGGTTTGGCATTGTTATTCAATCCGTTGCCAGCGCAACTTGCCCACAATCACTTGTGGCTGCCAAGTGAATGGATAAAGGAGTGCCAACAATGACAACAGAGTCATCGAGTGGCAAAGCCCACATAATGGACACAAGGCACAAGGCAAACAGTGTGCATGGAAAATGTCCAAACTGACAGCTGGAGACATCAAATATAGCTGCTAGATAAGTTGTTTGTTTCGCAGTGAAAGAAAACACATTGTTAATCTGCTTAAGGCTTGACTAACCTCAGAAATTGAGCGTCTGCAGCATAATGAACTTCATATTTCTGTAGTTGTTGTGGCCACAGAAAACTTCTTTTATGAAACTGAAACATTTCATGAGTTTCAATTGTAAATTGTTTACAGCAGCAAGAATGTGTTGCAATTGTCTTTCCCTCTCTCTCTTACTCCCTCAGCCCCTCTCTATCTTACTCCGGCACTTATTTCAATTTGTTGTCAGGGCAATGCGGCAAGTAAAGTATTTCTGTGCTGGTTAATTGGGCTGCTGCTGGCAGAAGGAGCACGCCACAGGACTGCCTGAGTAAAGCCTCAATTTATTTTGCATTGGCATTTACAGTCTGCTTCGATAAGGATGCTTGCTTCCGAAAGCCGACGAGCTGACCTTCGGCTTATGCTACGGACATACGAGGCATACGGACAGGGATCAGACTGCGGACTGCCGGAGTGGCCCGGCCAACAAAATCACCAAAAACGTAAACAAACACTTGTGTACGTTCTAAGCGAAAGAGAGGGAGTGAGCGAGAGAGGAAGAGTAACTCAGAGAGAGAGAGAGTGAGACCCGCTAAAAGCTTTGATTCGAGGCGCAGGCGCCTTGCTTTAGCCCTCTCGATTGCACTCGGCTGCATTCGGAGCTTTCTGAGTGACGTCAACTCTCGCACAAATGCCAAGGACTCTTCGGATGCCAAATGCTGGCGCTCAGTGGCATACGAAACATACGCCGAATAGGATGTGTCCGCAGTGCAAAAATATAAATCCATAAAGATATTTACTCAAATATACATACATACATATATATATATATATTTATATATATATTTGTATACATACTCGACTGCTTACACGTGTGTAGGCGTGCGTGCTAGTGTGTGTGTGCGTGCGTGTGCGTGTAGTGTACGTGCGTGTGTGTAAGTGGATGCTCTTGAGTGTCAATAACACAAACAACTTTGACAAGACCACCAAAAGTTGCTGGCCACAATTCAAATTGCAATTGCTGCGGCAGCATCTGCAAACGCTCGAAGTCATTTCAATTGCAGTCGACGACTCAAAGGTAAATGTCAAATATTATTTTTTTGAGTGTACACACACACGCACACACACGCACACATACAGACTCATGCGTTATTTACGCATTCGCTTTTAGGCAGACAATGAAAACAGCGACAAAAGCCACACACACACACTCGCACACACGCACACAAAACATGGCCACCAAAACCGCATGAGAAAAGCGGCCAAACACGAAAACATGGCCAAATTCGCCGAAATTCGGTCAATATTTGTCTCTGTCTGTGTGCGACTGTGCACGTGTGTGTGTGTGTGAGTGTGCGTGTGTGTGTGTGTGTGTGTCTGCTTAAAAAAGGGAAATTTCCAACAGTCTTGAGCATTGACAGTGAGAACTGATGGCAACCAAATCTGTGTCAGCATAAATTGCGACGCATTCGTTTCGGCTTGAAAACACACACAGAAACAGGGTATATAGGCGAACTAGAGAAGGACACAAAGAACAACTAAATAAAAGGAATGTTGTAGAAAAGTTTAGTAGAGTTATCCGATGGGGTTGTTTAATTGGGAGTAAGCTGAGATATTTCTTTAAATAAATATAAATAATTGAATTTATAATAAATTAATAAAAATATATAAAAATGGTATATAATAAATAAATAAATATAAAAATTAGAACTTATATTAAATATATTAAATTAAATAAATTAAATTATAAATTTAAATATTAATTATTAATTGGCTAAAACACCCCTATCGGAGTACAGCCTGATGCACGATTTGCCTCCACGCTTCTCTATCCTGTGCACGACTTCTCCAGTTGGTTACACCTCCTAGGATTGCCTCCATTTGGTCCTTCCAACGGATTCTAGGTCTAAATAAATTTAAATATATGTATATATAATTTAGTTCTCAGAGCAATATAATAGCAAGTTAACTAAGATTATTTATGTTTATATTTATAGAAACAACTTTATCTTAACCTTTACTTTCATCTTTACTTTAACCTTCACCTTTACCTTAACCTTTACCAAAGCCTTTTTAGCCCTTCACTAATTCTTAACATAAAAGCAACAGCTTAATTATATACTGCACAGATTCTACCAGCAAATAGACATAATTGTCAAGTTAGAACACCTTCATAGAAAGCTAGATGTATTATTAGAGCTAGACATGCTATTTGTTCTATCGATAATATGTCTAAGCTGTCAACACAAAGAACATTCACTCAGGCTAGCCAAATAAGCAATAGAAGTTGATTCATTCTTGTCTAAATTATTTTAAAAATTATTATTAATGTTATTTTTTAATTTTATAAACAAAATTTAACAATTCCCTCGCTTTGTCTATGTGATAATCATCATTATTATTTTCATCAATATCCAAAGACTTATCTAAAGTCAATTCAAAATCCATTTATATCCAATTAGAAATTAGAGTCTAAATAATTTGTTTATTCCACTTTTATCTATCATATTTGTAAAAGTTATAAGCTCTACAACAGACTCAAAGATTTATCTACAATCAATCAATTTGTCATCAAAGCCAATATGCTCGCTTTCGCTCTGTCAACGGCAGGTGTAAAAGGTAAAACTTTGCACGGACAATCAATGCGGCAATTGGGCTTAATTGTATGATTTGGCCTTTAAGTGGGCTATGCCACTAATTTATTTATCTATTGTTTCATCTGATGCTAATCAGCTGACATGTTGTTGCCACCTAACAACAACATGACAGCTGACAGAGCAGATAATAGGGTTAGCGGCATGAATGAAGTGGCGCAAACCGAACGAGAGAACCACAAAACAGACAGGGATATTTGTTTCCCTTCTGTGGGATATTAAATAGTTCTTAAATTATTTCATAGCCATTTTCAAAATGTTGCAGCAGCATGTTTGCTCGGCTGGCACTACATTATGCGGTGTGGCCCCAAGCCCCAAGCTCCAAGCAATAGCAAAATATTACGTGCATTTTATTACAATTATTGTTACGCATACGCCATGTGGAGCAGCAGCAGCAGCAGCGGCAGCAACAGCAACAGCAACAGCAACAGCCCGTTGCGCGTAATAAATCGCTTGACAATAATTCACCCGAGCGGCAAAAGGAAGCAAAGGAATGAAAATGCCATCAACGGACTGAACAGAGAGCTGAACAGAAACGAAGACTGAAAAAGGCAGGGCTATTAAGGCAAAGGACTTAAAGTATTTCCCAAGTGGCAAGCTGTGAGCGCGGCGCCCCTGCTTCACTTTCTTTTCCTTTTCTCTTCCTCTTCTTTTTTTCTGTACTGTCGCCCCGCCACGCCCTCTAGCAGATAGCCAACATGGCAAAGGCGCAGGCACAGGCAAAGGCTAACACATCCGTGCCAAGTTCCGCTACCCAAACCTGCTGTTTGTAGGCAACTCAGTGTGAAGCCACGCACCTTCCTCTAGCTGCTGTCCCTTATGTGTCTGTGTCTGTGTGTGTGTCTGTGTCTGTGTGTGAGTGTGAGTGTGTGCCCACGCACTTGGTGACTCGACATGCTCTTAATGCCAAACAAAAACATAAGCTCAAGGACATGAGTGCGACTGTGCCTCGCCCCACACCGCTCCTCTCTGTGCTCCGCCAGCTGCTCAAAGTGTGCGTCAATGTCATTATGTGTAAATTTTTAATGTTGCCAACCGAAAACACGTTGCAGCCCAACAATAACAACAACAGCATTATACCAAAAGTAGGTTATCAAATTGTGTAAGTACAGGGTTAGGTCTCCGGGGCCTGCCACCAAGTTGTTGCACTGAATCCTCTCGCACAGCTGCCGCAAGAAACAACAAACTTTTACTTATCACAAGCAGCCTGCCGCTCCAGTCCCTCTCCCTCTCTATCTCTCTGTCTTTCTCTATCTCTTTCACACACACACTCTCATGCATTTTAATGGCAAAATCATTTACTGACCCTAGATTACACAGAGTTATGCCTTCGCCGCCCTCACCTCCTCAGCAGCTTGAGCTGAGCTGAGCTGAGCAGAAAATGTTTTGCATGTTTTTCGCCCGGCTGGCGCTGCCAATTGGGTCAAGCGTTTCAAGTATTTCAAGCATTTCCATTTCGCGCCCCTCACAAATATATTCAGTAAGCGTTTTTTATACGCCGGATTCGGATTCGGAGCCGGAAACCGCTTTCCAAACTTGCCGGCCAAACAGTTACGGCGGCAAACAAGTTGAAGCCGCATCTATTTAGTTTAATGAAAAACACAAACTCCACCCTGTTGCAACTGCAACAGAAACACCAACTGCCACCCTGTTGCCACTAATTAATTGCAAACTAAATGAGTTGCTCAACGCAAACTTTACCTTCTGCTCGGTTGAACGAATCAGCGCAAAACAAACAGTTAGCAGACAGCAGACAGTAGTCCTAGGTCCTAGGCTGCTGCTGGCAGGCAAAGGCAGCTCCATTCACGGATATCGCCGTCAATGCCTGAATCACAGACAAATGCACATCACGAAGTCATGAGGCGTGCACTCTCCACGTGTGTCTAAGCATGGCTCTCCCACCAAGGTGTTCACCCCACTTGAGCTGAACTCTTTTTAACTGTCATCTATCAAAGAGGCATTTGAGCATTGGCATTGCTAGTTACTGAGACTTAAAAGAAATCAAATTCTTGAAAATGGAAGGAAGGAATGGAAATGGTATATAAAATCTCTAAGAGAAGTTGGTTTAGGTGGATAGGTTTTAGACTACTCCAGTGGGCATAGGTTAAATTAATGAAAACAAATGAAACTTACCATCTACGAATCAGACCAAACTTATTCGAATTTGAAACTAGTTGCTGAGAGCTAAAGTAACTGGATAAGAAACAATATGACCTATCCCTATATATAAAAGGGTTTCTTATAGGAGAGGACTAACACTTATATCAGTCACATTTGTCTAACTTCAGCAGACCCCACTTTGCCACTTCCCCAAACAAACACTGTTCAAAAACCAATATACTCTTCTCACACTTACACTTTCTAAGCAAGTAACCAAAAGAAAACACTTGAAAAGTGGCCAACAACGCAGCTATGCAAAATACGTTTTACAGCACTAAAGCGTAAAAGTTCACAACTTATTTACATTTATAAGTCGAAAGGAAATCAACTTAATTAGAATGCCAAACTTAATAAAACTTTCCTAAAAGAAAACGAAAATATAAAGAAAATCCATGCACAAAAGGTGTAAAGTGAAAAACAATTGAAAGTGTGACAGCTGCTGGAAGAGAAGTAACCAAAGACGTTTCACAACACTGGACAGCCAAGAGTCACCTATTCCAGTTACTTTATGAGTTGGCCTGCAAAAAGTTAGTTAAAGTTATGGTCGATTATAGTAGCAGAGCGAAGCCAACTTCATCAAGGCAAACAAATTGCCAGCTAGAAATATGTTGAATACAATTCAGGTTGGTTTATGGACTAAGGACTGACTGCACTATATAATTTGCATATGAATGATGTTGGGGCTGGCATGAAATCGGTGCGTTGATGATGTGCCTGGTTTTAGCTGTCAGAGGGTGTTACGGACAGCTAATCAGACTAACTAAAGTTTTTCGCATGGCCGGCCAGAGGGATAATCGAATCGAGTCGAGCCCAACAGGAAATTAATGCTAAAACTCTACATATATGTAGGTATGAATGTATGTATGTATATGTGTGTGTAAAGTGAGTCATATTTATGAGTCATTTGAGTAAAGGAGTGAATACAAATTTCAGTTTTGATATGCCAAAAGCTGCTGTCAGCTGAGGCATCGACGCGCTCAGTTGTAACTATTGCCATGGCGCTGTAATTGAAGCTGTTTGGAATGTGTTTCACTTGGCTTATTAATTTCCAATTAATGTTGCCTGTCGTCTGTCAGCGAGGGAAAGAGAGAGAGAGAGAGAGTGAACAATAGACAGAGTGAGAGTGGGAGACTGGCAGGCAGGCAGTTTAGTTATATAATAACTGCCTCATTTGCTGCTCTTCACCAAATTTCAGCTTTTGTTTTGCATTGCAATTTTGTTGCAAAGTTCCTCTGAACAAACAGAGATACTTACCTAGAGTTGACAGTTCTGTCATAATGAAATTGGACTACGTGACTGCAATTGCTATGTGTATCTAAGTATCTATGCATCTGTACAAAAGATACAGATACAGTTACAGTTACAAGAACATCTAATTGGATTATGCCTTAAGCAGCAAATTCCATCATTTGCATATCATTTTCTTGAGTGTAAACATGCTTTAGCTCATGTCATAAACGAAATATGTTAGAGTTTAGAGTAAACTTTTTTAATTGGCAAAGATAATATAGAAGACACATATCGATTCAGTGATATGCATATCATATGAAAAATGTCAATAAAAGTGCTTATAATTCTATTATCAAATATGGACAGCACTTGCCATGTTTTCTCCACAAACCTTTCAATATTCCAATTTGTTTCATATTTTCACCTTTTCAAGTATTCATTGAAACTGTTCAATTTTAGATGCAAGTTGCATGTTTGCTCCATAAAAATAAATAAAAAATGTATTTTATAAAAATGAAAAAGTAAAAATAAAAAAAGTGCTTGCGATGCTCGAGGCTCCAATGTTTAATTGAATAACATGCACAGGTCATAGTTTGAATATATGTTCTCAAGCAGGTCAAGTATTTCAGTTGAACTTGGCATAAGCCAAAGGCTGAACAGAAACAGCAAAGAAAAAAGAAAAAAAAAAAGCAGCAACTTGCTCAGACACCCAAGTTGTCAGTTGCTATAGCATTCAAATATCTGAGCTCAAAGAAGCTGCTGGAATTTATACACAAATTGCACTCGAGTGTACATGATATCTGCATACAGAGCCACGGGGTGCCCAGCCAGCTGCAGGCGTGTCTTTGACGAAGACACTCATACGAGTTGAGGTTGCCTCTGACTGCCTCTGACTGGCTCTGACTGGCTCTGACTGGCGCTGTCTTCCCATGTTCAACATCTCTGCGGTCGGTCTCTCTCTCTCTCTCTCCCTCTCTCTCTTGCATGTGGGCGAACGTAATTAATTCCATTGAATCAAAGCATAGCCAGAGCTAATTATGGTTTACTTGAAGCTTTGACATCAACTTCAAAAACTTTGACTCACTCAAAAAAAAGTGCAGTGAAAAGCTTTTGACCCGCATTCAATGAAGTGACGTTTACGCTGCGGCTGATTAATTTATGGCTATTATAAAAGGCGTGCTTTAGCTGTTGTCCAAAACTAGTTTATTTACAAACTTTTGACACATGAAAGGCTTGGCAAGTGCCCAAAGCTAAGGCATAGAAATTGGCACACTCTCAGCGGGCAATGTATTCAGTTCACAGCCATGACTAAACGAACTGACTATATTTCCAACTAAAATATTCCAATACGTTTGCGATTCTCTTCATATTGCTTCGCAATGGAGGTCAGATAGAGTCCATAGCGCAACAGCTCACAGCATCGCTGCACCTGTTCATTGTGGCGCTTCAGCTGCGCGATGCGCTTTGCCCTGCAACGCTCGTGTCTCTCCAGATGATCCTGCATATCCTTGACTATGTGATTACGCAGCGCCAATAAATCGCTGTTCTTCTTGGCATGATAATCAGCTGTTAACTTGGCCACATATTCCAATCTCTTAGTCAGTCGCTCCACGCGCTCTTTGAGGAACTGATGCTTGAGATTTATTGCTCTTTGGTAATTCAACTCCATGGACCTGGCGTCAAATTTTCGACGGAAGCTGAGTATAAAAGCTGGAAAATAGTCCTCCATCGCATCTTTGATGTGTACATAGAAGGATTCATTGGGCTTTGTTATTGTTGGTTTAGCTATTGCTTGAGGTTGTCTGAATTGTATATAGCGAAACGGGGGCGAGCAGATCATAAAGTCATCTGCATCATCATACAGCTCATTGTAGTTCATTTCCACATTTAATTTCGATTCAATTTTCTGAATTTTTAAGAATATTTGAAGCAGTAAAAAACAGGGTAAAGATATTGAAATATATTTCAGATATTGAGCAATACAGCTTTCAGCAGTTGAAATATCTGTTTACTTTGAATGCTGTCTGTCCAAGCCAAACCTTTTGCTTTGCAGCTTGGGGCTTCGCCTCTCTGGGGGGAGCACGGAACTACAGAAGTTATGATATGCCCTCAACTAGCAGTTTGGCCATTTATTCTTGTTATTTGTATATTCAATTGTGTTTAGATACAATGAAAGTGCTTAAGTTAGTTAGTTAGTCATATTGGCTTAAGATATATTATCAAAGATAAAGTATTTTCTAATACCAGTTTTGAACCAGTTGAGTTAACTTTATACATTGAGGTATGACAGAGTGTTATGGCTTTAGTAAATCGCAATTTAAGCAACAAAATTCCTTTCACAAACTTAAAGTCTCCTTTAATTAATATAATATAATTTAATAAGCAAATACTTATACTCTTATTTATTGACTAAATGAAACCAAGACTTCAACTACTCAAAACCGCATCACTACAATTTGTGCATAGTTAATTAATAGATAATTAACTCTCATCCCCTTCTGCAATTTCATTGAAATCTATTTCAAATGATAGATTGAATTACTAGAGCTCTCACATTTCTAAGCAAATTCAATGTGCTGGCTCATAAAAGCCTTTATTACGAAACACAAAACTCTGCACAATTTGCAAACATAATTTTTCCTAGTTAAAATGAACTGCGATGCACGTGCGCTGACCTGTGCGTATACCTATTTATATACATAAATATATATTATATATATGTATATTTATTTATATATATACATACAGCATCTGTACTAGCTAGCCATGTAACTATCTGCTCGGATTTAACACAAAAGTTGTGTGTTATTATTATGATTAAAGTTTCGGTTTTTTTTTTGTTTGTTTTTGTTTTTGCCACATGCAGACACCACACTCACCCAACCACACACACACACAGCTCACCCACACTTGCCACCATAAAACACATTAGTATAAGACCCATTCGAGGCAATGGGACTCCCCACCCAGCTTAACTTCAGGTGCAGCTGCGCTGCTCTGCTCTGCTCTGCGCTGCTCTGCTCTGCTCGGCTCTGCGTGTGTGGCTGCGGTCATGTTATGCTCAAATCCTGCCCATATGCTTGTGGTTTTGGTTTGTGAGTCAAGGTGCAGTTGGAGTTGGCTAAAAGAGGAAAAACTAGACTTTGGCCACTGCTACTGAAGCGCTGCTTAAGCCTGGTATTTGTACAATTTTTTGTCTGCAACATGAACATCCACAAAAAAAAAAAACCCGCAACACCATTTATGGTCAGCGTTTTGTAGCCATTCGCCAAATCGGATTAAAATCTAAAGGACCAAAAATAATCAAAGCTTTATGCAACTAAACTTTAACTAGCTATGATGTAGTTTTAGCCGGCGGATAGTAAAAAATTAATGGCTCTGTTTAATTGCTCACAGTTCAGATTCAGATTCTGATTCAGATTCAGATTTTGAAAAGAGTTTCGTATGAAAAAGAGTTTAATAAAACTTATTTCCATACCTGCCATAAAATCCATATAATACTATCAATCAATCCATCGACATACGCATTCTTTTGTCCAACCACGCGTATTCATATTCACATACAAAATTCATCCATAAAAGCTTTAAAATCGAAGAAAATGCTTCGCGGGTTTTTCAAATATTCCATTCACGCGAAATTCTGCATTCGACTTTTTGTGTTTTCATTCAATCGACTGCGGGGCTTCAATTTGTATGGCTAAAAGTTAAGTTAATATTGTATGGTCAAGAGTTGAAAATCGTACAATCCAATCGAGAAAACAAAAAACAAGCACAGCATGAAATAAAAACATTTTCCACGATTTTCATGCAGTCCGCAGTCGGCGCTGAAAAGTGGTTGGAAAAACTGATAGTTAAAGCTCAAAGGAAAACCACTTGGCGCGCTTGTAAATACATAAAACCGTAAATTATTTCTGAAAATAAAACACCTCTATATAGTATACGTATATGCAATAAAACATGGCTTTAATTTACTCCTGCCGAAAACCTGCTTTAGGTGGCACCATTGCCGTTTCTATTTCTATTACGAGCATTTGGGTTTTTTACATTTACTGCCTTCCGGACGCAGTGCAGTAAAACCGTATCCAGACACGCAACTGGATGCATAGAAACGTGGAAACAATCCGAAATACAATTTGTGGTCTGCGCACTATATCTAAGTATATGTATATATATGTATGTATGTATGTATGTGTAGGATCTGGTGTCCGATAGCGATAAAGCATTTATGGGCAGTAGTAAAAAGCAAGTCATGGATTTTCAAGCTAAGTTAAACTCAGTTTGCAACCTCAACTAGTCTGAAGATAAGTGAAAAACACTTAAAAGTTGTTAAGAAAAACTTTTTTCATTAATTGGATTTGAAGTTACTTACGTAATTAAGTTTAAACTCCTTTAACGTCCATGATTTTAAATGAAAAATATCGAATTTATAACGATGTATTATAAACACGATCTATCGATACTTGCCACATTTGTTTTTGGAGACTTTTGGAGACTTTTCTTAGCTGCCTTCTGAGTGCGTAACGTAATGAAAGGCAGATTTATACAGTTTACTATATATTTTAATAATAAATTGAGAATAGCTTATGGTATATAATTATAATTTATAAATATATATTGAAATTCTTCAATGCAGCCTTTACGTCGATACTTCTTATTGAAAAGTATCGACAGAAAAGCGAATATATCGATGCTTTACACGTTCCGTAAGAAGCTTTGGAGATTTCTTTAGTTCTCTTTCATTTCGTAAATTGTTAAAGCCACGTTTATTGAAAAATTGCCATCGTCTGGAGTATATTCTTCTGTCATATAAACAACTATAGCCCGACATCGTTTAATAAAGCTTTTTCATTTGTTTACAGATGCATGCGGAATCTTTGTCAAGTAAGAGCAAACGAAACGTTGAGCAATTAAAGGATTAAACGAGGACGTGAACGGGTACTCAACAGAAGGAGCTGGCAACAAAAAATTGGGGAATCGGCGCCAACAGCATCTGCGGCTTATCGGGCGTGTCTCTCCCACTCGCTGTCTCTGTGTACGTACATATTCCTTCGGTCCCTTTGTAAGGTAGTCAGAATGTTAGAGCGGGCTGCGCATGGTGTAAATTGTGGCAGTTGAAATACTTGTGGTCGGGCGAAGCAGCAGAAGCAACTCGTACTCGTACTCGTACTCGTATTCCAATATATATCTATATCTGGGCAACTAGCATAGAACGAACTTTTTTCGGGACAGACACACAAGCTCAGCGCAGTCACTGACAGGCAGTGGGAGCGCTTCGGTTGTGTTGAGGAGGTATGCAAATAAACGGTCTTGCTGCCGGACCAACCATGGCCGCATCAGAGCCACCAGAGCCGCCGCCACGCAATCCGGATCGCATAAATGCCTCTCTGCACAAGCTGGGCGAATCCGTAAGTACACCATGTACAACCCAATCCAACCACCCCCCACACCCCCCAAAGTGCCAACCCTGCATGCCCCAGCCCCGCTACAACAACCACTACTACTAAAAAAAAAAAAAAGAAACGAAAAAAACCCTCCATTCACTTGATGTTTAACCTAATTGGGCCTCATTCATTTGCTTGTTAGCGCCGCTGGGTGGTTTTTGGGCAGGGGCGGGTTGGAGGAGGCGGAGGGTTAACCAAAGGATGGGGGTCAACATACAATTTGCATGCCACTCGCCACTCGCCATTCAGCGCTGTTCCACTTTCACATGCTTATACTTATGCTTACAAAAGTTTCGGCACATTACCTTATCTGTATGTATGTATGTCTTTCTCGCTCACACACGTTCATTGACTAATTGACTTGGATACCTAGCGATTCACTCTCTCTCTCTCTCTTTCTGTATCTTTAAATCTCTCTGTTTCGCTGTTTCTCATACTTCTTTTTGAACATTTCTAACATCCTACTTATGCATAGAGCGCGCGCCTAATTGAAGTGCATCCATTAAATGTTTGTCCAACTTTGCAGAAAATTGTCAAGTCACTGGACTCGAGTGTGGGTGCGCTCAAAGAGAAGTCCGTCAACAACAACAAGCCGGTGAAGCCAGTGCTCTCCCTGGACAACACTAACAACACCAGCAGCAGCTGCAGCAGCAGCCAACAGTTTGGGGCCTCCTCGTCTGCAGCGCCCACATTAAAGCAGCCGAGCCTGCTGGCTGCTGGCAAACGGGACCTAACGCCCAACGCCTCCGCCTCCGACAGCAGCTCCCCGGCCAGCTCGAATGGGAGCAATCAGACGCTCACGCCACCCATGACCATCGACAACCAGAATCGCTTGGCCGCCAAGGGCGACACATTGGGACAAGCACAAGCGCAGGCGATTGGTCAACCGCAGTCGCAATTAGTGAATGGCAGCAGCGCCAACTCCATCAGCAGCAACAGCATATCCACGGCAGCCATGATCCATGCGAATAACTCAAATTTGATTGCCGCAGGTCACTTGGCGCAGGTCAACCCAACCAGCAGCCAGCAGCTCAACGCCGGTAAGTGCCAACCCGCTGCACCCAAATGCATTTCTATAACGTTTCAGCTGGTCGAGTGGGTATGTGAGTGGGCGCAATTAGCTCAGCAGTCGCAGCAGCAGCAGCAGCAGCAGCTGCTGGATGGGGCTTCAAGCAATTGCATATACACACACACACATATACATAAGTGTACAGCTGCATATATGTATATATATTATTTTTTATCTCTTTTCTGTTGTGTACTGCTGTGGCCCAGCATGTGCAGCGGCTTAAGCCTTGGTCACAAATTATCCCCCTTTGTTATGTTATCTCTCACTCAAATGACATTTGAAATTTTACATATATATGTAGTAGAGGTGCAGAACTAACTATAGTCGGTGCCATCAATAGTCGATGATGACTTTTTGCTCTAAATTGAAGATAAAGGTGGATTTGAGCATTGCTGATGCCAAAGAGTCTATATAGACTAATAGCTAACTCGCTCTAGTCATGTGCATTGCTCTAAATGGAATCTCTTAGTAGATAAGACGATATAAACTTATATTTGAAATGTTTATTCAATAGTTTGGTTCATATCTAGTTAAATTTTGAGACTTACTTTAAACTAGCATGCATATTAATCTTTAAAGTACAGTTTGAATGTATGGTAAGGGGTCATTTAAGAGTATCTTCCAATCTTTTGCCTTCTATTGTCATAAAATTCCAGAAGCTTAAGCTTATTTTTGCCATAAAATCAATTTTGTTGACTTTGTGAAGAACAGACACAATATGAAATACCTTTTCCATTACATGAATACCATGAAATTGGACAGGTGGATATGGACTTTGGTCTGTGTTTCGGTTTAAAAACCAAAATCAGACTTTACACATATTGCGGGCTGTCACAAACATTGAACAGCAAAGCCTTAGTTACCTTTACTAAAAGCTCTCACCCTCTCTCTCTCTCTCTCTGTTGTTGCTTTTCGATTTTACTTTATGTGTGGAGTACCCAAAGGCAGATTGGACTGTAGCTAAAACAGTTGCGAGTCCTAAAAATTAAAATTAAAATCACAGTGCAATGTGTGTGGCCTGGCGTGGCCTGGGCTGGGCTGGGCTGGGCTGGGCTTGGTCTGCACGAGTACAGGAAACAAATGGAAAAGTCTGGGCAGCAGCAAACAGCCGCATGGTTAGATGACAAACACAAATCTCTTGCTTACACGTACGATGCAGAATGCGCCTGCCGGCTAAAGCGGAATCCAAAGTGCAGCTGGGTCCAGCGCATCGAATAATTTCCGAATGCCAAAGAGAAAGTCTCGAAAAAGATAGCAACGGGCGGCCATTTAACGTGCCTCTCTCTGTCCCTGTGTCCGTCCTTTTAATGGCGCTGGCAAAAACTAACGAACCGCCGCCTCCAGTGCCTTGATGGACTGACTGGGCCCGTGCCCGTGCCCCACCTGTCGTCGTCATCATCAGGATTAGATGCGAGCTGCGGCAGCTGTTGCCCAAAAGCAATGCAATTGCTGTCTCGCAAATCATGCAACCAGCTCAAATTCAACCAGATGCGATGCATGCCTACGAGAGAACGACCTACTGTTGCTATCCACTCAAATTTACATTTCTTTCTCGGTTTCCTGAATCTCTGACTAGATTCAGGTTGGTTCTCAGATATGTAAAGCTGCCGATTCTATTTGCTATTTTATTTGAGTATTATTCAATATTCCATTTGAGCTGGAAATATATAGTAAATGGCTTGAAAGAAAAAGCCTTAAAGTATACTAGGTTGAATATTCCCGATATTCACATTCACATTCCTAATATATATGTGGCATATAAAATCCATTGTTCTATTTTTGTTTTCCTTGATCTTAAAGAATCAAAATTCTTAAAATTTGGGCATATTCTCTAATCCTTCATTAGTTAGTAACTAGGCTGAAACAGCATTTAAACTAAACTAACTACTAAATCGTTTTCTTTGCTAAATTTCAAATCATTTTGTATAGAATTTCAATTCAAAATAGTTAAAAGCCCAAATTTATATACTTGAAAATGAATTTAAGCCTAAATTTTATATTACATTTCAATTCAAAATAATTTAAAATCAAGCAAGAGTGCCTGAACCCAGCGAAGAGCTGATATTCTTTGGAAACATTCTATGCTTATTTACATATACATATGTACATACAAGCAACACAACACACACACATGCACTCAAGAGCACCCACGGCTCTGCTTACGCTCTGCCTATGTTCTGCTCTGACTCAACTATGCTCTGTCTATGACTCTGCCCATGGCTCTGCCTATGGCTTTGCTCTGACTCAAGTCAGCCTCTATGGCTCTGCCAATAGCTTTGCTCTGAGTCAACTCAGGCACTGCCGAAGGCTCTGCTCTGGCTCAGCTCAGCCTCTGCCTATGGCTCTGACCATGCCTCCGCCAATGGCTCTGCTCTGACTCAACTCAGCCTCTGCCTATGGCTCTGCCAATAGCTTTGCTCTGAGTCAACTCAGGCACTGCCTAAGGCTCTGCCCTGGCTCTGCTCAGGCAGCTGCTCTGGCTGCTGCTCTGGCTGCTGCTCTGGCTGCTGCTCTGGCTGCTGCTCTGGCTGCTTCTCAGGCTGCTGCTCAGGCTGCTGCTCTGGCTGCTGCTCTGGCTGCTGCTCTGGCTGCTGCTCTGGCTGCTGCTCTGGCTGCTGCTCTGGCTGCTGCTCTGGCTGCTGCTCTGGCTGCTGCTCTGGCTGCTGCTCTGGCTGCTGATCTGGCTGCTGCTCAGGCTGCTGCTCTGGCTGCTGGTCAGGCTGCTGCTCTGGCTGCTGCTCAGGCTGCTGCTTTGGCTGCTGCTCTGGCTGCTGCTCTGGCTGCTGCTCTGGCTGCTGCTCTGGCTGCTGCTCTGGCTGCTGCTCTGGCTGCTGTTCTGGCTGCTGCTCTGGCTGCTGCTCTGGCTGCTGCTCTGGCTGCTGCTCAGGCTGCTCAGAGCAGGCTGCTGATCTGGCTGCTGCTCAGGCTGCTGCTCTGGCTGCTGGTCAGGCTGCTGCTCTGGCTGCTGGTCAGGCTGCTGCTCTGGCTGCTGGTCAGGCTGCTGCACTGGCTGCTGGTCAGGCTGCTGGTCAGGCTGCTGCTCAGGCTGCTGCTCAGGCTGCTGCTCAGGCTGCTGCTCAGGCTGCTGCTCAGGCTGCTGCTCAGGCTGCTGCTCTGGCTGCTGAGGCTGAGGCTACTGCTCTGGCTGCTGCTCAGGCTGCTCAGAGCAGGCTGCTGATCAGGCTGCTGCTCAGGCTGCTGCTCAGGCTGCTGCTCTGGCTGCTGCTCTGGCTGCTGCTCTGGCTGCTGCTCTGGCTGCTGCTCTGGCTGCTGCTCTGGCTGCTGATCTGGCTGCTGCTCAGGCTGCTGCTCTGGCTGCTGGTCAGGCTGCTGCTCTGGCTGCTGCTCAGGCTGCTGCTTTGGCTGCTGCTCTGGCTGCTGCTCTGGCTGCTGCTCTGGCTGCTGCTCTGGCTGCTGCTCTGGCTGCTGCTCTGGCTGCTGCTCTGGCTGCTGCTCTGGCTGCTGCTCTGGCTGCTGCTCAGGCTGCTCAGAGCAGGCTGCTGATCTGGCTGCTGCTCAGGCTGCTGCTCTGGCTGCTGGTCAGGCTGCTGCTCTGGCTGCTGGTCAGGCTGCTGCTCTGGCTGCTGGTCAGGCTGCTGCACTGGCTGCTGGTCAGGCTGCTGGTCAGGCTGCTGCTCAGGCTGCTGCTCAGGCTGCTGCTCAGGCTGCTGCTCAGGCTGCTGCTCAGGCTGCTGCTCAGGCTGCTGCTCAGGCTGCTGCTCAGGCTGCTGCTCTGGCTGCTGAGGCTGAGGCTACTGCTCAGGCTGCTGCTCAGGCTGCTCAGAGCAGGCTGCTGCTCAGGCTGCTGCTCTGGCTGCTGCTCAGGCTGCGGCTCAGGCTGCTGCTCAGGCTGCTGCTCTGGCTGCTGCTCAGGCTGCTCAGAGCAGGCTGCTGATCTGGCTGCTGCTCTGTCTGCTGCTCAGGCTGCTGCTCAGGCTGCTGCTCTGGCTGCTGCTCAGGCTGCTGCTCAGGCTGCTGCTCAGGCTGCTGCTCTGACTGCTGCTCTGGCTGCTGCTCTAGCTGCTGCTCAGGCTGCTGCTCAGGCTGCTGCTCAGGCTGCTCAGAGCAGGCTGCTGCTCAGGCTGCTGCTCTGGCTGCTGGTCAGGCTGCTGCTCTGGCTGCTGCTCTGGCTGCTGCTCAGGCTGCTGCTCTGGCTGCTGCTCAGGCTGCTGCTCACGCTGCTCAGAGCAGGCTGCTGCTCAGGCTGCTGCTCAGGCTGCGGCTCAGGCTGCTGCTCAGGCTGCTGCTCAGGCTGCTGCTCTGGCTGCTGCTCAGACTGCTGCTCTGGCTGCTGCTCAGGCTGCTGCTCTGGCTGCTGCTCAGGCTGCTGCTCTGGCTGCTGGTCAGGCTGCTGCTCTGGCTGCTGGTCAGGCTGCTGCACTGGCTGCTGGTCAGGCTGCTGGTCAGGCTGCTGCTCAGGCTGCTGCTCAGGCTGCTGCTCAGGCTGCTGCTCAGGCTGCTGCTCAGGCTGCTGCTCAGGCTGCTGCTCAGGCTGCTGCTCTGGCTGCTGAGGCTGAGGCTACTGCTCAGCCTGCTGCTCAGGCTGCTCAGAGCAGGCTGCTGCTCAGGCTGCTGCTCTGGCTGCTGCTCAGGCTGCGGCTCAGGCTGCTGCTCAGGCTGCTGCTCTGGCTGCTGCTCAGGCTGCTCAGAGCAGGCTGCTGATCTGGCTGCTGCTCTGTCTGCTGCTCAGGCTGCTGCTCAGGCTGCTGCTCTGGCTGCTGCTCAGGCTGCTGCTCAGGCTGCTGCTCAGGCTGCTGCTCTGACTGCTGCTCTGGCTGCTGCTCTGGCTGCTGCTCAGGCTGCTGCTCAGGCTGCTGCTCAGGCTGCTGCTCAGGCTGCTGCTCAGGCTGCTCAGAGCAGGCTGCTGCTCAGGCTGCTGCTCTGGCTGCTGGTCAGGCTGCTGCTCTGGCTGCTGCTCTGGCTGCTGCTCAGGCTGCTGCTCTGGCTGCTGCTCAGGCTGCTGCTCACGCTGCTCAGAGCAGGCTGCTGCTCAGGCTGCTGCTCAGGCTGCGGCTCAGGCTGCTGCTCAGGCTGCTGCTCAGGCTGCTGCTCTGGCTGCTGCTCAGGCTGCTGCTCTGGCTGCTGCTCAGGCTGCTGCTCTGGCTGCTGCTCAGGCTGCTGCTCTGGCTGCTGCTCAGGCTGCTCAGAGCAGGCTGCTGCTCAGGCTGCTCAGAGCAGGCTGCTGCTCAGGCTGCTGCTCTGGCTGCTGCTCAGGCTGCTGCTCAGGCTGCTGCTCTGGCTGATGCTCAGGCTGCTGCTCAGGCTGCTGCTCTGGCTGATGCTCAGGCTGCTGCTCTGGCTGCTGCTCAGGCTGCTGCTCTGACTGCTGCTCTGGCTGCTGCTCTGGCTGCTGCTCTGGCTGCTGCTCAGGCTGCTCAGAGCAGGCTGCTGCTCAGGCTGCTGCTCTGGCTGCTGCTCAGGCTGCTGCTCTGACTGCTGCTCTGGCTGCTGCTCTGGCTGCTGCTCTGGCTGCTGCTCAGGCTGCTCAGAGCAGGCTGCTGATCTGGCTGCTGCTCTGGCTGCTGCTCAGGCTGCTCAGGCTGCTCAGGCTGCTCAGGCTGCTCAGGCTGCTCAGGCTGCTCAGGCTGCTCAGGCTGCTCAGGCTGCTCAGGCTGCTGCTCTGGCTGCTGCTCTATCTGCTGCTCTGGCTGCTGCTCAGGCTGCTGCTCTGGCTGCTGCTCAGGCTGCTGCTCTGGCTGCTGCTCTGACTGCTGCTCAGGCTGCTCAGAGCAGGCTGCTGATCTGGCTGCTGCTCAGGCTGCTGCTCTGGCTGCTGCTCAGGCTGCTGCTCTGGCTGCTGCTCAGGCTGCTGCTCTGGCTGCTGCTCTGGCTGCTGCTCTGGATGCTGCTCTGGCTGCTGCTCAGGCTGCTGCTCTGGCTGCTGCTCAGGCTGCTGCTCTGGCTGCTGCTCTGGCTGCTCAGAGCAATCTGCTGCTCAGGCTGCTGCTCAGGCTGCTCAGAGCAGGCTGCTGCTTAGGCTGCTGCTCAGGCTGCTGCTCAGGCTGCTGCTCAGGCTGCTGCTCTGGCTGCTGCTCATGCTGCTGCTCTGGCTGCTGCTCATGCTGCTGCTCTGGCAGCTGCTCAGGCTGCTGCTCAGGCTGCGGCTCAGGCTGCTGCTCAGGCTGCTGCTCTGGCTGCTGCTCTGGTTGCTGCTCTGGCTGCTGCTCAGGCTGCTGCTCTGGCTGCTGCTCAGGCTGCTGCTCTGGCTGCTGCTCAGGCTGCTGCTCTGGCTGCTGCTCAGGCTGCTCAGAGCAATCTGCTGCTCAGGCTGCTGCTCAGGCTGCGGCTCAGGCTGCTGCTCAGGCTGCTGCTCTGGCTGCTCAGAGCAGGCTGCTGCTCAGGCTGCTGCTCAGGCTGCGGCTCAGGCTGCGGCTCAGGCTGCTGCTCAGGCTGCGGCTCAGGCTGCTGCTCTGGCTGCTCAGAGCAGGCTGCTGATCTGGCTGCTGCTCTGGCTGCTGCTCAGGCTGCTGCTCAGGCTGCTGCTCAGGCTGCTGCTCAGGCTGCTGCTCTGGCTGCTGCTCAGGCTGCTGCTCAGGCTGCTGCTCTGGCTGCTGCTCAGGCTGCTCAGAGCAGGCTGCTGATCTGGCTGCTGCTCTGGCTGCTGCTCAGGCTGCTGCTCAGGCTGCTGCTCTGGCTGCTGCTCAGGCTGCTGCTCAGGCTGCTGCTCAGGCTGCTGCTCAGGCTGCTGATCTGGCTGCTGCTCTGGCTGCTGCTCAGGCTGCTGCTCTGGCTGCTGCTCTGGCTGCTGCTCTGGCTGCTGTTCAGGCTGCTGTTCAGGCTGCTGCTCAGGCTGCTGCTCAGGCTGCTGATCTGGCTGCTGCTCTGGCTGCTGCTCAGGCTGCTGCGCTGGCTGCTGCTCAGGCTGCTGCTCAGGCTGCGGCTCAGGCTGCTGCTCAGGCTGCTGCTCTGGCTGCTGCTCTGGCTGCTGCTCAGGCTGCTGCTCAGGCTGCTGCTCAGGCTGCTGCTCTGGCTGCTGCTCAGGCTGCTCAGAGCAGGCTGCTGATCTGGCTGCTGCTCTGGCTGCTGCTCAGGCTGCTGCTCAGGCTGCTGCTCTGGCTGCTGCTCTGGCTGCTGCTCAGGCTGCTGCTCAGGCTGCTGCTCCGGCTGCTGCTCAGGCTGCTGCTCCGGCTGCTGCTCAGGCTGCTGCTCAGGCTGCTGCTCTGGCTGCTGCTCTGGCTGCTGCTCTGGCTGCTGCTCTGGCTGCTGCTCAGGCTGCTGCTCAGGCTGCTGCTCACGCTGCTCAGAGCAGGCTGCTGCTCAGGCTGCTGCTCAGGCTGCGGCTCAGGCTGCTGCTCAGGCTGCTGCTCAGGCTGCTGCTCTGGCTGCTGCTCAGGCTGCTGCTCTGGCTGCTGCTCAGGCTGCTGCTCTGGCTGCTGCTCAGGCTGCTGCTCTGGCTGCTGCTCAGGCTGCTGCTCTGGCTGCTGCTCAGGCTGCTGCTCTGCCTGCTGCTCAGGCTGCTCAGAGCAGGCTGCTGATCTGGCTGCTGCTCTGGCTGCTGCTCAGGCTGCTGCTCAGGCTGCTGCTCTGGCTGCTGCTCCGGCTGCTGCTCAGGCTGCTGCTCAGGCTGCTGCTCAGGCTGCTGCTCTGGCTGCTGCTCTGGCTGCTGCTCAGGCTGCTGCTCAGGCTGCTGCTCAGGCTGCTGCTCTGGCTGCTGCTCAGGCTGCTCAGAGCAGGCTGCTGATCTGGCTGCTGCTCTGGCTGCTGCTCTGGCTGCTGCTCTGGCTGCTGCTCTGGCTGCTGCTCAGGCTGCTGCTCAGGCTGCTGCTCCGGCTGCTGCTCAGGCTGCTGCTCCGGCTGCTGCTCAGGCTGCTGCTCAGGCTGCTGCTCTGGCTGCTGCTCTGGCTGCTGCTCTGGCTGCTGCTCTGGCTGCTGCTCAGGCTGCTGCTCAGGCTGCTGCTCTGGCTGCTGCTCAGGCTGCTGCTCACGCTGCTCAGAGCAGGCTGCTGCTCAGGCTGCTGCTCAGGCTGCGGCTCAGGCTGCTGCTCAGGCTGCTGCTCAGGCTGCTGCTCTGGCTGCTGCTCAGGCTGCTGCTCTGGCTGCTGCTCAGGCTGCTGCTCTGGCTGCTGCTCAGGCTGCTGCTCTGGCTGCTGCTCAGGCTGCTGCTCTGGCTGCTGCTCAGGCTGCTCAGAGCAGGCTGCTGCTCAGGCTGCTCAGAGCAGGCTGCTGCTCAGACTGCTCAGAGCAGGCTGCTGATCTGGCTGCTGCTCTTTCTGCTGCTCTGGCTGCTGCTCATGCTGCTGCTCTGGCTGCTGCTCTGGCTGCTGCTCAGGCTGCTGCTCAGGCTGCTGCTCAGGCTGCGGCTCAGGCTGCTGCTCAGGCTGCTGCTCACGCTGCTCAGAGCAGGCTGCTGCTTAGGCTGCTGCTCTGGCTGCTGTTCTGGCTGCTGCTCTGGCTGAGGCTGCTGATCTGGCTGCTCAGGCTGAGGCTACTGCTCAGGCTGCTCAGGCTAAGGCTACTGCTCAGGCTGCTGCTCTGTCTGCTGCTCAGGCTGCTGCTCAGGCTGCTGCTCAGGCTGATGCTCAGGCTGCTGCTCTGGCTGCTGCTCTGGCTGCTGCTCTGGCTGCTGCTCTGGCTGCTCAGAGCAGGCTGCTGCTCTGGCTGCTGCTCTGGCTGCTGCTCTGGCTGCTCAGAGCAGGCTGCTGATCTGGCTGCTGCTCTGGCTGCTGCTCTGGCTGCTCAGAGCAGGCTGCTGATCTGGCTGCTCAGAGCAGGCTGCTGCTCTGGCTGCTGCTCAGGCTGCTGCTCAGGCTGCTGCTCTGGCTGCTGGTCAGGCTGCTGCTCTGGCTGCTGCTCAGGCTGCTGCTCTGGCTGCTCTATCTGCTCAGGCTGCTCAGGCTGCTCAGGCTGCTCAGGCTGCTCAGGCTGCTCAGGCTGCTCAGGCTGCTCAGGCTGCTCAGGCTGCTCAGGCTGCTCAGGCTGCTCAGGCTGAGGCTGCTGCTCAGGCTGTAGATGATGATAGTGTTAATTTTAAAATAAATATTATTTAAATTTAAAATAATTATAAATTATGCAATTTAACATTTCATTTTCATCTAATATTATTTATATATATTTTAAATTTAAAGAATATTTATTTTAAATTTAAACTTTAAAGATTTTGTCCACTATATACCGTATCTGGCCCACAGTGCGCCGTTTAAAATAATATGAATATATTTTTAACATTCGTTGAAATGCGCTCATGCAGAAGTGGGCTTAAATAACAAATTTGGCATAAAACGGAAAAAGCTTAATAAATAGATATGTGGATAATCTATTTAAACAAAAATATATGCACATGACAGCTGCAATTTCATTTGATTGAATATGCCGCGTTAAGTAGACAAATCAATTCCTGGGAGAGTTTTATATATATATATATATATATGTGAATATATTATATATACATATATTTTATGTCGACAAATCAATCAATAACTGTTGTATATATATACATTTTTAAGTTTGTTTAATGCCCATTTATGAATATGTTTTGAGTACTTCTGATTCATATTTAGCTAAACAAAATCAATTAAAACTCCTGCACGCTCCATTTGCCTGACTCTCTCTCTCTCTCTGTCTCTTTCTGTTTCTCCCCCTCTCTCTCTCTCTCTCTCTCGATGTGTGTAATTCATGATCCAATCATGCCCTGCCATTCACTCACATACATTTACTTAAATACATATATTGTGTCTGCCCTACATTATCATCATTATCACATTATCATTAACATTAACAATATCATGATGATGTGCTTAAATCGTTGTTGTTGTTGTTGCTGTTGTTATTATTATTACCATTGCTGTTGTTATTGTTGTTGTTGTTGTTGTTATTTATTTTGTTAACATCCCTCTCCAACTCCTCTCAACTTGGACACTCATCCCTTTATCGACGAAAATCACGAATTCGATTGAATACCCTCGGCGTGGGTCTATGTGTGCTTGTGCTTGTGCTTGTGTTTGTGTTTGGGGAAAACACAACAACAACAATCGAACAATCTCTATACATATATATAAAACAATATAACTACAGTCGACAAGAGAAATGCGAACGATGTTTGCTCGATTGCAAAATTAATGGAACCAGAGCTGGCAGCGGTCGCCACAGCCTCATTACCTACTGCAACTACTACAAAAGCGAAGACAATGAAAATAAAATCCGCAATGGCCGTGCCCGTGCCCGTGCCCGTGCCCATGTCCATGTCCATGCCCAAGCCAGTGGCATCCCCCACGTGCTCAGCGCATTCCCCAACATCCGCTGCATCCGCCGCGCTGCTGATGCTAGAGGCAACCACCAGCAACAGCTCCAACAGCACTCACGATGGCAATCGCAATGACGAGTCAAAGTTCACATTTCGCTCAGGTAAGTCGATTGAGACTCATCATATTCTTGCCCGCATCCGCACCAGCAGCTGCACCTCTACTCCTGCTCCTGCTCCTGCTCCCACTCCTGCTCCCACTCGTACTTAAGCCATTTCAATCTTGCGTTTTCCTTAGTTCTCATCTACCATTTCCGCTCAGTATTTTTAATTGGAGCACATCACAGACGCTCTATCGGCTCTATCAGCACTCGCATTAACATTTAACCCGCATGCCCTCACACTCAACCCCCAGTTGCACTTGAATCTGTCCGGCTTGCTCCTTGACATAGCCTATTTAAGTTATTTTCTGTTTCACACCCGACAAACTTTTGCCTGCCCCCGAAGCCTTTCACGTTGCACTTTTCAGTTTCTGCTCGTTCGTAGTTCTGTGTGTTGGAAATTGGCATGCATAAAGGGCAACTGACTTGGGGCATGTCAGTTCGAGTATGTGTTGCAGGGGCAAAGGATCTTGGGGCGGGTAGTAGAACGCCTGAATAACTATATATAGGTAAATAGTAGCTATAGCTAAGGGGCTAGCTGCTGTATCTCGACAACGACACCGTCCTCGCTTTACCACGGCTTGAGCTTAGCGCGGCACTCAACTGAGCTAGCTCAGCTGGCCAGTTGCAGGCTGCTCAATCGACCTAACTCTCTCTTGATCTCTTGCAGAGGCGACTATGAAGCTACGTGAGGAGAACGAACGATTGAATGCGGAGCTGTTGCGACTGCGTCGGCTGCTCGAGCACTCGACGGACGGCGCTGTGGGCGGAGCTGATCCCGCTGCCGACTTGGCACAGGCACATGATGGCCACAGCCTGACGGCATCGCAAGAGCGCGTGGAACGACTGGAAACTGAGCTGCGCAGCGTGAAGAATCAGCTGCTCACCATGCGGCTGGAGCGCAAGAAGCTGCGCACAGACAAATCGGATTTGTTGGGCCAGGTGAAACAGCTGTGCGCCTCGCTCCAGGAGAAGGAGCAGGAGTTGCGCGACTTTATACGCAACTACCAGGAGCGTGTGCGCGAGACTGAGTCAACCAATGCCAAGATCTCGGGCGATCGCGATCGAGAACGCTTTCAACTGCTGAAGCAGGCACGAGACGAGGCTGAGCGCTCGCTGGCCCTGGCTCAGCAGTTGTCAGCGAGGGATCTGCAGCTGCAGCGCCTGCAGGAGCAGCTGCAAGAGGCGCGTCGTCAGCTAACCGGCTGCCTCTCCGATCAAGAGAGTTTGCATTCATTTGCACCGCTGACGCCGCCATCGGCCGCCTCCGGCATGCTCAGCCAGTTGGCTGGCGGATCTGGTCTGGCTGGCAATCTAAGCGGACTGCGCACTGCCGAAGACAGTGGGCGTGGCAACTCGAATTCATTGTCAGCTTTTAGCGGCAGCCTGAGCGGCGGCTCCGGCGCCACAGTCGGCGATCGCAACTCCTGCTCGAACGACTCGGGCCTACGCAACAGCAGCGATCGAGAGAGCACCGGCGGCGAGCTCAACTTTAGCGATGGCACTTGCGACAACGGACCCTGCATCACTGTCGATCCCGACAGCATTTCTCTAGTCTCCAGCCAAAACATGTATCAATGTGAGTAGACTAAGATTGGACAAGCTTTGGCTTTGACTAAACTCACTATCTGTTTGTCTTGCAGTTGGCACTCCCAAGGAACGCAGCCCTACACTCTCGCCTCTAAACTCTGGCGCCTATTCCAGGTAATTGTTTAAAAAAGATTCTCTTTAGTTTGCATACTTACCTGTCTTCTACTCAGATCTGTGGAGCAGCTCTCGCCCGATGCAGAGGGACCGGGTGGAGCTGGTGCCATAACTCGAAAGTTTGGCAACAAAAGCGGCCCACTGGGCGCACGTAATGGACGTGGCGGCACCTGGGGCAGCATCTCACGTGTGTTCGCACGGTCACGCAACAAGAGCAAGGCCATGTCCGCCGATGGGGTGACCGAATACAGCGACTACTCGTGGAATCCACTGTCCGAGGAGGGCTATGCCGAGAAGCTGCGCCTGCTGCGTGAAGCCTCTCAGCTGCCCATAGAGCGCTGGCGGGCCACTCAAGTGTTGGCCTGGCTGGAAGTGGCGCTGGGCATGCCCCAATATAGCGCACGCTGTGCGGAGAACGTCAAAAGCGGCAAGGTGCTGCTCGAGCTGAACGACGTGGAGCTGGAGGCAGGCTTGGGTCTGGCGCATCCTATGCACCG
Organism: Drosophila nigricruria; assembly: GCA_037075265.1. Taxonomy (NCBI): domain Eukaryota; kingdom Metazoa; phylum Arthropoda; class Insecta; order Diptera; family Drosophilidae; genus Drosophila; species Drosophila nigricruria. The sequence goes on along the minus strand of JBAMCI010000131.1, from coordinate 4,315,843 downwards.
TAAAAAGTTGCGACTGGCCATCGAGGAACAGCGTCGCCCGGAGCTTGTGCGCTATCCACTGATCACCCAGCTGGGCCACACCTGGGTGGCATCCGAATGGCTGCCGGACATCGGACTGCCGCAATACGCTGAGCCCTTCCTGCAGTCTCTGGTCGATGCGCGCATGCTGGACACGCTCTCCAAGAAGGAGCTGGAAAAGTTTCTGGGTGTGACGCGAAAGTTCCATCAGGCTAGCATAGTGCATGGTAAGCTTTAGGCTGTTAGACAGGTCTATAGTTATTCAGACTAATGCAACACGTTTCTGTCACGCCTAGGCATTCACGTTTTGCGCATCGTTAAATACGACCGCCAAACGCTGGCCATGCGACGCGTGCAGTCTGAGACTGTGGACACAGATCCCATTGTGTGGACTAACCAACGCTTCATACGCTGGGTGCGTTCCATCGACCTGGGCGAGTATGCGGACAACTTGAAGGGTGAGTTGCCGACCAGTTGCCAGTTGCCAGTTGAATCCATAGATATATCTATCGCCTGCTGTATAATAATAATGAATGTGTTAAGTTTCAATACAATCCGAGTGAATTCATGTGTCCTGTTCCATTTACAGACAGCGGCGTTCATGGTGGTCTGGTGGTGTTGGAGCCATCGTTTTCGGGCGATACCATGGCAACGGCTCTGGGCATACCGCCGTCGAAGAACATAATACGACGGCATCTAAACACGGAATTCGATGCTCTCATCCTGCCCGCAAGGTGAGTGTGTGTGCCTCCCATCATCATCATCATCGCATTCACATCATGCGTGTGTGTGTTGTCTCCCTTATGTAAAAACCCTGTTTTTCGGTCTCGGTTACGAGTACCATTCTCTATCCCATCTACTCTATACATAAGTATGTAGCGTTAAACAGCGTTTTGATTCCTTTTTACCCCATTCGATTGGAATTTCTATTGTTTCGTTCACATTTGATTGGGTTTTTCCTTTTGTACTTTGCATAATATTATACCCATTGTCATCTCGTACATGCTCGTAATTCGAATTGTTTACTGCTATATTGTTCTCATTATTTCATTTGATTTGAGTTGATATCATTTCACAACTGCATGTTCCATCATAAACACAATCAGCCGCATCATCACCAACATTATCATTCATCACATTGCTAATGGTTTATCGGCGTTATAATGTTATTATGTATATGGAGTTTAGGTATTGTGGGTAGAGCTGAACATAAGTGTTCTGATTGATTAATTATTAATGCATTTATAGATCAGTTTTTAGTTAAGGGTACAGCATTCATTAGATAACTGCCGACAGATCTAATCAGTCATAAAGTTAGGTATAACAATGTTCTAATAATTTATAATAGGAATTTATATTTAAGTATTTCAATAGCAAATTCAACTCGAGAAAATCATAGCTATATAACAGACTTCATTTTATATATGCAATATATTTTATGTATATTTTTCTGCTCTAAGACTTTTGAACAAGGGAAACAGCTTTGTGTTTTTCCGGAAGTATGTAAGGAGCTAGGCTATATTTACGATTTATGTACCGCTTCTGTTATCATTCACCTCATCTCAACACAAACACACACACACACACATGGACACCAGCATTAGAGTGTAATACGCTTTTCTTGATTTCGAACTGATTTGCATATTCTCGTACATCTCATCAAGTCAAACAAAGCTCAGTCGCTCTGCGCCTCGTAGCAATCATCCAAAGTGTGGAGCTAGTCCAGAGAGTTTGTTGTTGTGCCTAGTTGTTGACTGAAGACAATTCATGCTCGTCTACAAATATATATATATATATATATATACATACATACATGCATATATATTCATGCGCCGTCATACGTATCCATATACTAAACTAGCTGCATTATGTTAACTAACTACTGTCTCTGTCTCTGTCTCCGTCTCCGTCTCCGTCTCTGTCTCTGTGTGTGTATGTATGTGTGTTAAATGTGTATGTATGTGTGTGTGTGACATACATACATACGCATAATAATCACATACATGCATGCGACGTGCGGCGTGTTTGTGTGCGTGTTTTAGAGCATGTCTGAAATGCCGTCAAATAACGCACTAATTGGCTTGTGCCTTATTTTTCTCTCTCTCTCTCTCTCTCTATCTTTTCTCTTCCAACATCTCGATATATATATATGAACATATTTTCTATTTTGCTCAACCCCAACAATGCAGATACATAATATACTGTCAAATGGAAGAATTTCAAATGGAAAACTCCCGGCAATTGGCCAAATTGCAGGGCCATTAAATCACAAATCAAATCTGAAATCTGAAATCTGAAATCAAAAATCACAATCACATAAAAACCAAATGCTCGTAATCGCCGTGTGTATTTGTAATCAATTGTAACTCGATGGGATTCAACTCGATTCAATATTTAATTGTATTTAGCTAAGCTGATTGGTATTTCTAGAAAGAGAACAATAATTGGAGCACAGCGCTAATCAAATCAACAAATAATTAACTCAACTTACTCCTAGTCTAGCTAAAGAATTACCAAAAAAGAAAAACATAAAAATAAAAATATAAAAAAATAAAAAACTTATGCATAAGCATCGAAATACTCGTAGGGAAACGTAATCAGAAAAGCCCACCCTGATACCCAAGACCTAATCAAAAGAAGAAATCTTGAAAAATAAAAGAGTGAAATACTATAGCTGATAAATCAATAAAATATCACATATCGAACAAATCTGAGGAGCTTTGCACTATCTATCGATATGTCCATATTATATATATATATTATACAAACGAGTCTCCAGAATCGATGTATGCTTTGCAGCTAACTTAAGATCGCATTTACCACAAACACAAACTATATATATATATATGGATATACGTATTACACAACTGAAATTTTTGCATTTAAGCCAATGTAGAGAGAAACGCGCTATATATGTTATATAGTATTTGATTGTATCGATATCGATGTTATTTGTCAGATCACACAGATCACACACACACACAGATCAGATCTTTAGAAATATTTAGGTATAGTGGGCCAGCGTATATTTGGGTAGAGACTTTTTTAAGTAGTAGCAAATGCGATTTGTTTATAGTTTTATATAGATATATGTGTACTCAACAGACATTTGATGTGTAACAAAAATAAAACTCTATATGTTAGACATATACATATATATAACGATATTATCGTGAAAGCACACGCACACAGACATAACTGGGTTTGTAACTAATGTGGACAGCCGTCCACTGTGATACAGAACACATGAAACTAACTCACATACATACAAACATACCTATATATATAGTAGATATATATATACATACATATTCAAATTGAATTATCTGCGAATACGTATACGAAAACTCACAGTTCCGTACCAAGCTTTTCTTTTTTTTTTTTTTTTTTTTGCCTAACTAAACAATAAGTAAACCAGATACATACAAACATACTTACATATACATATATACATATATATATACAAACATTAGCTTGTTTTCCTCTCAATGTTGCCTACTTTTGTGCGAAACTTACATTTCGATGCCTAGATAATGCTCGTAGTAAAAATATATTCTTTTCTTCAATAAACCCAGTCCAAAATTTCCCTCCAATACCCAAAAATTTCCCTCAAGTCTCTTGATTGAGTCATTTGTTAACATAAAAAAAATGCAATGTCAATTGTAAGTAAAATTTCAATTCAATTTTTTTGGGTAAAAACTAGAAATATTTTCGTCTAATATATGTTTTTTGTAGAACTTAGCCTATACTCGTTGTCATCTAACCATCTATGCTCTACATACAAATTCCAATTCCATTTGATTTCAATCGTGTCCTGGCCCCTATATCATCTCAATTTTCAACATACATATATATATTTATCTCTGTTGTTTACGCTACAAGTAGTCAATTATGCTAAATACAAAACTATTTATCAATATACACCGATTCTCTCCATTTATTAATCGTTTTCCTTTCTTTTGTCTTTGTCCCGTTTCTTTTCTACTTTCCGTAATTTTCATCTGTTTCTTTCAATTGTATCCAAAAAATATAAAACTCAACGGCTTGTTGTTGCTATCCTTGTCTTGATTGTTTACAATAATGCATTATACAACACTACTACAACAACAACAACAACAACCACACGATGTATGCCTACAACGACTACCACTACTACTACAACATTGCTGTGCGTGCGTGCGTGTGTGTGTATATGTGTGTGCTTGCCTTTAACGTCTGCCTGCGCCCGCCTGCCTCTGCCTCTGTCTCTCTCTCTCACTGTCTCTGCCTGCCCCGTTATATCTGTGTCTAATATTCATTTGTGCCAAAAATGCAACAAAATTGTCCACATGCACAAACACAAATATACACACCCCCACACACACTCTCACATACACACACACACACCTAAACGAAAACAATCCGGTTGTATTGCAATGTTTGTTGTGTAGAGCAACTTTGGGTCAAGGCATACGTTCCGGTTGCGGCATAGTGCCCCTGACTGGACCCGGCGGACTGCAGCACTATGCCACAACAGATCGGCGATCGAGCGGCAGCTTGCGGGTAAGTTCCACTCCAATATCAACAAGCCTTAAACATGCATACAATACATATATAAATATATCTCTATATATATATAACTATCGCTATATTGTCTGCACACATCAAAATTGCGATTTCTACAATTGAAAAATGAACAACAAAAAAAGAACTCAAGTTTCTGCCTATGTATTTATCTTAGCCTGATTTGACGTGAAGCTTTTGTTGTCTACTCTATGTCTCTCTATCTCTGTTTATCTGTCTCTCTCTCTGTCACTCTCTGTGTGTCTATGCCTTTATAAACATTATCGCTTTAAGTACTTGTGTAGAATGTCTAAGGAACATAGTAGTATTTACTTTGTTTTCATTTACTTTACATCAACAAAACAGACAGACATTTGCCCACTTCTCAAAAGTACTTTGAGCACACAGTACAACAATGTTTCGACACTTAAGAGTACTTAGTATATTAATAAGCCTAAAAACCAATTGTTCAGCATATACCAAATCACACAAATATACATATATATATAAAATATAAATTATATATATACATATATTTAGCTAAGGTTAAGTATTTGTATTTCATTATTTTCGTAACAATTTCTTATACTTTGGCATGTTTAAGTGAAGCTAAATAATTATGTGGACCACAAGAGATAACGTCCCGAAACAAATCGCATAATTAAACCTTTATAGATATGCTAAAACAAATTATTTAAAAATAAACTAGAAGAAGCAGCAGCTGAAAAGTGAATAATGAATTAAATTTAAAATTTGCATGCGCTTTTTTGGTATTAAAAAATACCAAAATTAAATTAGCTAGTTAAACTGATTTTGTGGTATTTAAAAATACCTAAAGGAAATTATTGACTTAAGCTAGTTTAATTGCTTTTGTGGTGTTAAAAAATACCAAAGGGAAATTATGGAAATTAGCTAGTTCAATTGTTTAGGGTCCATTATTGTATGATTCGGCAGTGTTGTAAAGCGCACATTTAGAATTTAAAAATATTTAATCAAAAATGATATATAAAAATAAACTAAATAATAATATTTGAACAGCCTAAGATAGCTAAAAAGAAAAACATTTATAATAAAATAAAATTTAAAAAATATATATATAATTATTTATATATATAATATAATATAATATAATCCCATACACAACTCGTAGTTATTGCAAGTAAGTAACAATTAATTAATGCGCATTTTGTGAAATGCACCAATATGGAAGTTAATTAAAATAAATATAAACTGTTTAAATTGCGATTTTTTATTTGATTTTTGAATAATTCATTAATTATTAACGGCATCAGAAGTTTCACGACAAATCGCAGATAAATGATAATTGGCAAACAGGTGGGAGTGGGTGGGGGAGGGGGAACGGGGTGGTCAGCTGGTTATCCATAACTAAAACGAAATCAAAACTAATCTTGAATCTTATCTCTTTTTTGTTCCTCTTTTTCGCTCGGCAGATTTCGGCATGGAAAGGATCTCAGGTAAGTGGCCCAGCACAGGTGTACCAGTTTATCAGCTAATTTGACGTTTCGCTTTCAGAGTTCTCTTTCAAAAGCCTTTCGGTTCAACAGCAAACCCCATCGCGCCGGCGATCGCAGCTCCTTCGGTAACTCCACCTCCCCAACGCCATCGTACAGCAGCAGCGAGGGCGGCGGAGGAATATATGCTACAATAGGTCCACAGCAAATGCAAATGCAGTCGCATCATCACGCGCATCAGCCGCATCATTATCTGCCGCCACCCACAACCGCACCGCCGCCACCGCCACCGGGCTCCAGCTATGGCCCTCCGCCGCCTGGGCATCGCGTCAGCGCACCACCCCTCGCCAGCATCCTAGATCCCCACGGGCTGGACTCGCATCTGCTCTATGAGCAGAACAGTCGACGCGTGAAGAGCATCAGCGACATTGGCGTGGCAGCCAGTGGCAGTCTGGGTGGCATATCCGCATCATCGGACTCACCTGAAGCATGAGCATGAGACAGATTTAATTTTATGCTGACTTAAAGTTCATTTCATACATGTTCCAAAGTGATAGGTTTAAGAGTCGAGATAGAGTTTAGATGATGATGATTGATGGAATAGAGAAGACCCACCTGTAAAGGCGTGAAGGTGAACACAATAGGTACGATACGAAACATATATCAAGCAACAGACAAAACACTAAACACAATTGATTAAATCAGATTTGAAACTACAGACAAACAGAACAATTTCATAATTTATTAAATATATATGTAAGAGCAGTAAGTTCTATGCACGCAATTAAGAGAGAAAATAGTAAACATTTAATTAATTGAATTAATTAACCACAGAGCGTAAAACCAGCTCCAACTACAAACAATTTAACTTAATTAGCCTAATCAAATCTGTATTAATTGTAAATTAATTTTGAAATTAAATGTAATTATATAAGCAAAACGGAAAACAGAAAACGGAAAATGGGAAATGCAAATGCAAATTGCGAGTGGCTATAAATTAAAATCCCCAGGCATTGGATTTGAATTAATACCCCCTAACTTAACCATAATTGCAATTTAGATAAATTCAAATTATTTCGTTAAGCGCCCAACTAACTAACGTAGCTAAGCAATTGTGAATCCCAATTCAATTCGTATTGTGCAAATTGTAAATGGCTATAAATCTAAGTCTAGAATACAAATACTTAATACCCGCGATTGTATGTAAAATTTCCAACAAATCAAATGAAACCAAAACGATAAAGCTTAATCCGCAATAGTGAAAAAATCTATCTATATCTGATATCCTTCCTACCTATACACAACTCCTAAAGCATATATTGTATCAATAATATGAGATGTTTATTTTTAAGCAGACCAATTTAACTCTAGCATTACAGGTAATATAAACGAATAAACGAATGATTCAAAACGTGTTTAATTACAATATTTTTACTCGAACTTGCGATTTTACAGAACTAAAACTTCAACAAATTGCATTGCTTCCAAACCGAAACATTTCACCGTGACCAAAATTTTGTGTGTTTGTGCATCCCGAATCGTTTTCTGTTTAATGCAGCTTATGGGCTTGAGCTGCTAGCGGCGATCCTCATCGTTCTCATTCCTCGGACGGCGAGTTGTATGGGGTCGTCCCTTGGGCTCGGGCACAGGCTCGGCGGCAGTCAGGGTGCCAATGCTGCCGATCAAAGCCAAAACTCCGAAAAGTAGAAACAAATTGAACCACTTCATAGTGAAATCCGTTTGTAAGCTGGCTGTAAACTGATCGCTGATCCAATCTAGCGCCCCTTATATGGGCCGACTGCTGGGAAAGTCTATCAACATCGTTTAGCGTTGTTTATGTTCTTAGATCAAGAAGTCCGATTTTTAAAATCGAGTTGTAAATCTTGCGTTAAATATGGGCGGACATACATTTAGGTAATTGGCTGCAACGGCAATTGTTTTGTTCCCCACTCACAAACAAGCGTGGGATCAATGTTGACATGCCTAATCTATTTAGATGTCAAGCTTGACATTTACATTTGACTTATTGATAATTATACCCAATTTATAATGATAACTATGTATATTTGTACATGGGAGATTGTTTTAAATTAAAGTGATTACTGGATCACTAGAAGCACAAATACTGTTCAAACGAAATTACATAAATAACAAAATTAATAATAAATTTATATATGAATGTATCTAATTGACAGCATTTCAAAGTGCTTGTTAACTTGGTCTAACTATTAGGACTAACGAGAATTGCTATATATACTCATTCCGAATAGATTACAATATATAAACGAAGTTTCGAGCGGAGTGTATACTCCAGTTAACTAAATAACCTAACGAATGTTTCTTCTGATGAGATTGCGACGAATGTACAAACAAGTTTCTTAACTAAACATCGCATTTATCAAAAATGCTGCTGACTAAACGATAATAACAAACAATACTATAAACGCCAATTATAATATATATATAATTATAATAAAATTATAATATTCAGGAGTCCATTTGCGAACAGCATTGCAGATTGAGCTTTTCCTGAAATATGAGATCCAGCTCGTTGATCTCCTGCTCCCGTCGTAGCTCCTCACCGATGCGCTGCCACATACTCTCAAATCCGCAGTCCCACGGGCAGCTGCTGAGATCATTCTCAATTGCGCTCTCATCAAAGGTGTAGGAGTATTCGTGTTCGTAATCACACATTCTTCTTTTTTTTTTTTGTTCGAACTGCAACAGAATGAGAGCAACTGTTATACTTATCGATAAGGAAATGATTTCGATTATTGCATTATCAATGCCAATCGAAGTGGGCAGCCCCGTTGGAGCTGTTATCAATTGAAGAGCACAGCTGATAGAAATTAGAAGACTTCGGAAGATGTCGCGCAAAACCGTCTTAAATCTGATCAACACGATCGTCGCCAACTCGTAAATAAGTATATATACAATATATATCTGCAATTCAGCTAATTTGATCTCCTTTAGCTGCAAGTGTCCAGCCCATTCGCAAAATTATGGATCAGCTGCAGCAGCCACAACCCAAACGGGTCCAAAAGAATACGCATTTGAGGTAATTTCAGAATGGACAAAGTCCACAGCGCATAAAAACTTATCACAGTTTTCCGTGGACAGATGTCTGCGTCAACAGTGCGCTTTGGTCCAGGTGTAAGCGCCGAGCTGGGCGCTGATCTACGCAACTGGGGCGCGAGCAATGTTTGCCTGGTGACGGATAAGAATGTGGCGAAGCTACCTTCAGTTCGTGTTGCCCTGGACTCTTTGGCACGTCATGGCATCAATTACCAGGTGTACGACGAGACGCGAGTGGAGCCCACAGATGAAAGCTTTTGGCAGGCAGCTCAGTTCGCGCGTCGTCATGAGTTCGATGCATTCGTGGCCATTGGCGGAGGCTCAAGCATGGACACGGCTAAGGTGGCGAATCTCTTTTGCTGTGATCGTGAGGCAGAGCTGCTTGACTACGTCAATGCGCCCATTGGACGAGCCAAAGAGGCAAGCGAGATCTGTTTACAGCTAGATTTTTCGCTTGATTTTCTCATTTTCTCCTCTCTCGTAGATTTCTGTTAAGCTAAAGCCACTCATTGCACTGCCTACAACATCTGGAACAGGCTCGGAGACCACTGGCGTAGCCATATTCGACTATAAACGGCTACACGCCAAAACGGGCATCTCCAGCAAACATCTGAAGCCAACCTTGGGTGGGAGCTGCACACATGAGTTGCCAATAGCCAATATGTTGAGCTAATATTTGTTTCTGCTCCCCAGCTATTGTTGATCCATTGCACACTCTGACGCAGCCGGAGCGAGTTATGGCTTTTGCTGGATTCGATGTGTTTTGTCATGCCCTAGAGAGCTTTACGGCAGTAGACTACCGTGAGCGCGGTCCAGCGCCATCCAATCCGAGCCTGCGGCCTACATATCAGGGTAGAAATCCCATTTCAGATGTTTGGGCACGATTTGCTCTGGACACAATACGCACAAACTTCATAGATGCCATATACCAGCCCGACAACCAGCAGGCCCGCTCCAGCATGCATTTGGCCTCGACTATGGCGGGCGTGGGCTTTGGCAATGCAGGAGTGCATCTCTGTCACGGTCTGTCGTATCCCATATCGGGACATGTGCGAGATTACAAGCCCGCTGGCTACTCTGCTGACCATGCCCTGATTCCACACGGTCTCTCGGTTGTGGTCAGTGCACCAGCTGTCTTTGAATTTACGGCGTCCGCATGTCCCGAGCGCCACTTGGAGGCAGCTCATATACTTGGCGCCGACGTGAGTGGTGTAAAAGCTGCTGACGCAGGTCGCCTGTTGGCGGACACGGTGCGCGGCTACATGCAACGCGCGGGCATAGAAAATGGCCTCCGCGAGCTTGGCTTCTCCAGCAGCGACATTCCAGCTCTAGTTGACGGAACTCTGCCCCAGGAGCGCATTACCAAAATGGCACCGCGTGCTCAAACCCAAGAAGATCTAGCCCGACTCTTTGAAAATTCAATGGAAGTTTATTAGTTTTTATTTTCCACTTACCTCTTAAAAATTTTCACTTGACACAAATGCAGTGCGAACTAACGGATCTTTTTTAATGAAGTTAGCTGCACTGGCGAAGTGCATAGGGATTTCGATAACTTGAGTGTGTGCTCATATGTAATCGAAACTGAACTAGTTTGTGAGCAATAGTGAAAGGATATCGATTATTAGATTCCATGAGGAATACAAATAACAGAATTTCAAAATTGCTTATCAGCCGAATGTCAACTTTTTAATACAAGAAATTAAGAATTAATCAAAATATATCACATATATCTCAATATATAAAATATATGTAATTTTCTGAAGCTATTTTGTTATTATGTTATGTTATTTCAATAGCTCAAGTATTTGTTGCATGTATAGAATTTCGTCAGAGCTTAGTAAACAACTTTTTTGACTACATTGTACTCTCTCCATATTATTCAGAAGTAGCTGTAAGTAAACAAACTCAGCGCAGATCATATTCGCTCATACATATGCTCCCGTTTCTCTTGAACTTCCACTTGAGCATTTGCAGACGCAGCAATTTGAGTTTGGGACGGAGATGGCATTCGTATTGTTAGACTTCTCATTTGAGCAGGCAATCAGTTCACTATTAACATTTGTTAGTTATGCAAGCATATATTCTGCTAAACATAATTGACGAAAATATATATAAGTTTATATATATATATTGACGATTTCAATGAGCGACTACAGCTGTGAGTGTAAATTTGAGGGCAAGAAATTTGATAAGGAATTCGACAGAATGTGGTTGGATATACCCGATGAGCTTCGACTGCAGCACGAATCAACCGGCATTGGCAGACTATTTCCACAGAATCAGATCGGCAGTCCGTGCGACAGTGGATTCGAGAAAATGTGGCGACAAATTGCTGAAGATCTGCAAAGAGAGAAGGAGCTGGCAGAGCTCGCACAAGTATTTTGGCAAAAGCTAAATTTGAAGCGATGGAGTACGTGCAGAATATACCCTGTAAACCAAACGATTTCCCAACAATAATAAGATTTGGTTTTAAGTTGATTAAAATGAAGAAAATGTTTATTTAATTTACAATTACGCGATCCACGTCCAATTCATAAATAAGTAAATATTTGTATTATATTTAATGTAAAGATTAAGTTCGTTTTGGTTAAAATAATTTATTGATTTCAGAATATGTTTGCAAGTTCAACATTGAAATTGATTGGATTGATAGTATCATAATAATAAAAGACTTAACGTAGTAATTAATATGCTCTGCGTTCACTTATCTTGCCCAGATTTCAAATCAAAAGTTATTTCTTAAGGAGTTGTAACAGGTTCAGATCTACAGATATATATCCATATTTTGCCCAACTGTTTTCATTATTTTTTGTTTTTTTTTTTACTATCTCTCTCTCTCTCTCTTTCTCTTGCTCGCTCGCTTGGTGACTTTACTATGCATATGAATTTCGGCAAAATGGCACTAAATCTTCAAAACTGTTCCAGAAAAGTATACAAAAAAATCGGACATCTGTCAACAGGATATGGAAATATATATATAGAATACGGCGACTCGATCAGTTAAATGTCCGTTGCTCTAGAAACGGTTTGCTGACCTTTGCCGTCGCGCGCCTTCGATCTCTGCCCTTGCCCTCGCTGCGGCTGCAGTACAACAACAACTATTTGCTATATCGAATAGATAGTTAGATATTATATAGTGGGGAATTTCTCAGTATTTGTTTCAGTTTGTTTTCTTTTTGTTTTTTTGTTTCATTTGTTTCTTTTTAGCTAATACTTTTCACGCGCTCCGCCTGCTGCCTGGACGAAACGTTTCAATCTGCCTCGAGTTGGTGTTTGAGTTGCAGTCGAAATGGGTTTTGGTTATTTGTATTTGATGACCTGTTGTTGTTTCGTTTTTGTTTTTCTTCTTGTTTTCTTTTTGTTTTTGCAATTTTCCACGTGTTCAACTATGAATAAACTTATAAATTAAAAAAACAGCGCAACACACTCGACTACCGCGCTCCACTCTACTCCGCTAATCGAAACGAAGTCCTTGGAGCTGCTTGCTGTGCGATACGGACTTAGACCTGATTGATTGGCGCGTATCGGTGCACCTTTGGTTGCTTTGGCTCCTTGCTGGTAGTCGGCTTCACAATATCCTCGCTGAGTTTCTGATACACGAAGGAGTTCTTCGATGCCAATATGGCCATGCGATAGCGCTCGCCGCGCTTGCGCAGTACCATAGCGATCAGCTTGGCCAGGCCCATCAGGATGACCACCAGGCAGGTGACTGCCAAGATGGTGGGTATTAGGAAGTTGGAGCTGTTGTAGTAGATGCGACCGCGCTCAATAATGATCTCCTCCTCGTCGCTGTTCAACTCGTCGCTATCAAGGCCGAATTTATCTACAATTACAGGCAATTAGAGATAGTTCTAATAGATGGAGACTTCACACTTACCAATCAAGAATTTATCCTTGGTCTCCTTAGACATATCCACTTCCTCGACCTTCAGACCGTGATCCTTGATCTTGGGCTTCAGTTCGGTTTCGATATATTTCTTGACAGCATTTACAGCCTTTACGTCCTCTTCGCTGTCGCTATCATCATCATATTCGCTGTCATTGTCGTCGTCGTATTCTTTGTCGGCATCTTCCTTCTCCTCGCCGCCATTGTTCATGTCTTCCTCCTCGGCACTGTCCGAGTCCTTCTCCTTGTCATCGTCAGCGTTGGCAGAGCCCTTCATGATCTTCTGCATGTTACTTAGCTTGTTCTTATCCAGAACACTCTTGTCCAAAACACTCAGCAATTTCTTCTCATCATCGTCCAACTTCTTTTCGCTCTCTACGATGCGTTTCTCAAGATCCTCCTCGCCATCAATCGATGTACTATTACTATGCTTGCACACCTCCTGAGCCAGCTGCGCCCAACCAACTTGAGTCTCGATTTCAATGAGTGAGGCGATATCCTCCAGATTGGACATCACGGGCATTTTCTTAGGCATCGTCTCTGTATGCAGGGATACATAGCTGATGAAGTCTTGGAAATCGTTATCGCATTTCAGCGGATTGTGGGTTATGTCCAATGAGCGGAGATCCTTGAAGCTCTTAATGTCCGAGGTGGCAATGCGCTTAATCAAATTGCCAGAGGCATTGAAGGTACGAAGTGTCTCAAAGAACTTGTAGCCGACGCCGAATTCCTTGTCTGTCAGCAACGATGTCAGCTCACAGTCATTCACGTCCAAGGAACGGAGCTGACGGAGTGGCATGAAGAGACGCACAGACAGTTTAGTAATAGGATTTCCGGCCAGGTTGAGCTTAGTCAGCTCATTGTTTTCCATAAAGACGAGTTCGTCCAAATGAGAAATCAGATTGTTGCTCAAGTCCAAGTCGATGAGTTTTGTGAGGCTGGCGAAAGTCTCACGGGGCAAGTTGTTGATATTGTTCCAGGCCATCTTCAGGGTCGTCAGATGCGGCATTGTCGAGAAGGTCTTGTGGCCCAAAGCGCCGATGGCACAGTTCGAAAGATCCAAATAGTAAACCGTGAAGTAGCCATTGTAGCTCATGAAGCCATCAGTTGGCAATTGGCTCAGCTGGGGATTATCGTTCAAGCGGATGACATCCAGCTCTGAGTTCTTGAAGAACAGCATGCTGGAGACCTGGTCCAGTTCGTTCATGGACAAATCAATGTGGCGCAGACTCTTGAGTGTCAAGAACGAGTCTGTCTGAATTTTGGAAATGCCATTGCCCTTAAGGTTCAGATTCGTCAAGCCTGGCATTTTCTCGAACATGCTGTGATGCACATGGACAATGGAGTTGAAGCTCAAGTCCAATTGCTGCAGCTCGGGCACGCCGAAGTGCAGATCGCCAGTGAATGTGTTATATTTCAAATGCAGAATCGATAGAGATGTGCCGTTAAAGACGGTGGCTGGGAGCTCCTTCAGCGAATTGTAGGACAGGTCAAGTTCCTCGATTGTTTCAACCGACGAGAATACCTTCTCGGGTATCTGCTGTAAGTTATTCTGCGACAAATTAATGTAGACAATGTTGGAGAGCATCGAGAAGGCGCTTGGGTTCAGTTCCATTAGGTTATTGCGCGAAAAGTCCAGCTCCTCAATGCTGGATGACTAGAAATAAAAGTAAATTGTTAATAGAAAAAGGAAAAAGATTTTAAGACTATCCTCAACATACCTTCAGCAAGTAATGGAAGGTGGACATGAGGCTCAGATCGTTGCCAGAAATGGTCACCATGCGCAGCTTCTTGTTCTGAGCGAAGGTATCTGGGCTAATAATGCCCAGGCCGACATCAGTCATGTTGACGGCATAGAGATCATCCAAGCCATGGAAAGCCTCTGCATCGACATACTCAATGGTGCAATTGGCGATCTTTATGGAGGCCACGAACTTGAGACCCAGCTGCTGGAAGAACTTTGGACCCAGCAGGATGGGATATTTGGGACCCACATTAGTGACCACCAAATCGGTAATGTCCGAACCGAACTTTTGAGTGCCCAAATCCAGTCTAAGAAATCAAAATGTTAGTTGATATGGCAATCAAGATTACAATGGATTTACACACCTGCTGCAGGTGGCCACCAGATAGCTGTTGATGTTGCGCGAGCAGGCGCAATATCTGGGGCATGGCACATTCTCGCTGAAGACGACCTGCTCCTCTTCCATCATCTTGTCCACCTCGTCGTCGTCATCGGAACTGGAAGTGTAATTCAATTTGTACAGAACATGGAAAAGACTCAACTCATTGCCATTATCATATAGATAATAAGCTTCATGAGCTCATTTGCTATCTGCAACTTACTCATCGTCATCATCGTCGTCGTCGTCATCATCGTCCTCATCATAATCATATTCGCTATCAATGGCGTTCTCATTTACTTTTTCCTTAACGTCCTTACTGCTCTTGGCCTGAAAGAACATTAAATTTATAAAATATTCCAGAAAGGGCTTTGCACCACCTACCTTGGGCTTGCTGGAGGTGTTCTCCTCAATGGGACGCAGCTTGGGTGTGGTCGTCTTGGGCTTCACCTTTTTGGGCCGCACGCTGGTGGTGTCCTTGACATCCTCGTCGTCCTCGGAGCTGTCGTAGTTATACGCATCATATTCATAGTTGTCATCATACTCGTAGCTCTCCTCGGTGCTGTTCTTGCTGACTGTGGCATTCTCCGGCTTTAGGCGATCCGGCAGCATTTTGTTGAAGCGCGGGTCCTCGGCCAGAGCCACACTGTGCTTGGCTGCCTCCATCAAGTCCTTAAGTGTCTCCTCGCTAAGCTCCGATTTCTTGGCCTTCGCCGTGGTCGTATCAAGCGGCGCCTCCTTCACCTTGGGCGTGGATATTTTGATAGCTGCCTTTTTGGCATCCAGCTCCTCCTCGGAGAATAGTTCATTGCTTAGCTGATCATCGGTCAGCACCTTGTCTGCTTTAGCTGGCGCAATCGACGCGCTGCTCACATGCAGCACAGCCAGGGAGATGACCAGCAGCAACACCAGTCTCGACTGGCGACCCATTTTGATAGCTCGCTAACTGCAATGCAAGAGAGAAATTATATGAATTTAGTGGCAGGTGAATGTTTTAGTCTTCCTGTAGCTGCACACAATGTGCTCATGAAACTCATTCCGATACCAAGAATGCCAGCAATATGAAAGCTTATCTTATCGCAAGGAGATAACGACAATACGTTTATTTAATCAACAACTCGACTATGAAGTACGATATGAGTACGCACAGTTAAATGGGCAATGAGCAGTGCGGAACGAGCTCTTTAAGAAGCAGGCAGACGATCTTTATATGAGATATTTCAGGTACGATCGATCTCAGCATCCGGCCAATATGGAACTGGTGACGTGCATCGGTCTCAACCAACGTTAAATTAGGTACTTGGTAGGTTTTCTTGTTGATAAACTCAATTAGCATCTGTCGATGCGCAGAGTTGACATCATGGAACTCAAATGCGAACGCTTAACTCAGCAACTGCCGCGATCCAAGCCTGGACTACCCCTTTTTAGGGGATTTTTTACACACTTTTTGCTTTGTTACTATTTACTTATCAGCGAACGGCAACTGTTGTTGATAAACAACGCATGAATCTTTAGATATTTTCAATTTGTTACTCAGTTATTTGCCCAAAAAGTTGCCGAACAATAACTTTCCTTTCAACAATTGCACTTTCAGGCAATTTCCCAACTGAGTCAGCTTGATAATGCATAAATTTAGTATAAAGAAAGCCAAGAACAACAGGCATTGGAAGACTCCTAAGTTCTCTTAGTCAGTTTATTAAAATAGTTAATCAATTAAAGATTTTTATTTACTATTTTCTATTTCCTGTTTGATTATATAACAGCTGAACGTAGTCAACTAGTTTATAAGTTGTAAAGGCTGTCAAAGGGCATCAGCTTTATATATATATATATATATATAACATATATATATAGTTGTATATGCATATAGATTGTCAATTATCGAGACGTGTTCCAGCCACAGGCCAAAAACTATTAACGACGATTGGGCAACTCGTGTTAGATTTCTAGTTTCTCGTATAGCAAAAGGCGCTTGGCACGCAGACCACAGCCATAAACATATGAATAAATATGCATAAACATTACTCCGAATGACATTTGTGCACATACATACGTATATACATGTGTATGTGTGTGTGCAAGTCCAGCCAATACCAAGCCAAGCACTCGACCCAAGCGCTGATCGCACAAGCTCTTTCCCTCTATCTCTCGCTCACTCTCTCTCCCTCTCTCTCTTTGTCTGTCTGTTGCTCTCTTGCAGTGAACCCAATTCCCCAATGGTCTTTGCACGAGTTTTCGGACCTTATATACAGAGATATATATATCAGAGTCGAGCAATGTGGTAAACAAACAGCTCTTAAGTTAAATTTGTTGTTCAGTAGGGCAGGCGAAGCGCAAATAGCAGGAATATTTTTTACTTTTATTTCGCAAATGCAAATGCGCAGTTAAAGCTAAACAAAAATGGCATTTATCTATAATGTATAACCATATTGAGTGGCTATATCTATATATACTATATATGTGTATGTATATACTCGCTTGTAAGTCGTTTAATTAGACATACAAATGCACACACCTCGCTCTGGCTGGTAGATAGTTATCTGCGTGTATCCATGAGATCGCGCTGAGCCCGGCGTGGGTGTCAAAGCGGCTGAGTGCAGTCACAGATACAGTTACACACTGAGAGATGCAGATGCAGTTACAGATATATATATATATATATATACATATGACTGGCTGCTGTGGCAGGGAAAATGGCTTTAAACGTGTTTAGGTTTTTAGGTCTAAGGCGGCCTATTCGTCGACTCACGAAGCTGCGCCTGCGCCTGCGCCTGCCTGATCACAGGCGCCGTACACGTCGACACGATACCATAATTAATTCCATTTGCCATTGCAATGAAGTCGCTGTTCAAGTTTAGCTAAATAAAACCGGTACAGCCGCTGGCCATACTATGTTAGGTACGTGTATGCAAATCAGCAACCGAGTCGGAAATCATGAGTCAACCAATTCATCATATACTCCATATGTGTTCGACCGTTCGATTAATGCATGTTGTATGTAGTCTAGCTGCGATATCTGTCAACCTTATACGCGCTACGGTCAAGCCCTTCCCCGCCAGCTCCCGACCCCCAGTTCGAACTGTGAACCTGTTGCTGTTTGCTCTCGACATTGTTTACTCTCGCGTTATGCGGCTGGATGATATGAATAAATAGAACCGAGTGGATTTTTGTGTTTCGCATATAATTAACTCGGCCCCTGATACACATATAGCCAACTTCAACTTCAAGCCGGTTAATATTTATTTAATAGACAAACAATCGCCAGGCACGGAAGTCAACAGGCAGACAAAGCAAACAAGCTGTTTTATTTTAACTTTCTTTCATTGAAGCACTTCTCACTCAGAGATATGGAACACTCAAACAAATACTTGATATATATATATATATATATATATAATTTCCTGAATAGCAACATTTGTCATATTGTTTACCTCATAGAACAACTCAAATGAATACCTACTTTTCTACATGTCTTTGATTCAAGTTTCTCTAATATAATATATAACTTAAATTTTTAGTTTGTTTACTGGGCCAAAGCACAGCTTGAACTATATATTAACATATTTATATAACATTTAAAGCTATCCGCCCGTTAATTCCGGAAATTCATAGATCACAGTTATGGCCAAAAAAGTATCGGCTTACCAAAAAGTTATTGACAAAACTGCATTTTGTTCGTGTAGAGAAAATCGATGGGTTCGAGTTTTCAGTTATTTATTTAATCAGGCATTTGGCGTCTGGCTGGCTTTGTCAACAGACTGCGGTCGATCGGACGATCGCTCTGACCGATAGACGATTCCCATGTGGCTTCGGATGGCACCCGCATTCGTGCCCAAGTTTCATGTTACAAACAACCGAGCGGAGAGAATAACAACAAAATGTCATCTGGCGGCG
Organism: Drosophila nigricruria; assembly: GCA_037075265.1. NCBI lineage: Eukaryota > Metazoa > Arthropoda > Insecta > Diptera > Drosophilidae > Drosophila > Drosophila nigricruria. Next base: position 4,296,833 of record JBAMCI010000131.1, on the reverse strand, counting down.
ACTGGCATGTGGAGCACCAGCTGCTGGTGGCTGGTGACTGCCCCATGAAACTTATCAAAATTCGTTTTTGGGCGCGCCCTAAAGCCAGCCACTGACGAGATGATAAATGGCTAAAGAAATGGTAAAATTGGAAATTGGTAACAGTTCCACCTCAGCAGTTGCCGCTCTCTACGAGATCAGCGTATGCGTCACAAGGTCTCTGCGACTTGAACTATGAGCAGAGCCAACAGCCAACAGCCAACAGACAACAGCCAACAGCCAACAGCCAACAGCTTGACTCTAGGTAGTTTCACCTTGACAGTGGCTTAAAATTTCAAAACTTTTAGCATTTGAACCCAAACAGAAATTCATTCGAAATACACACAGACACACACACACACACACACAGTTGCGTGGGTGCTTTGTGTGCGTAGAGCTCTCGATTGAGCTGTTGTCACGTTAAAAATAGCCAGGGTATTCGATGTATTTGCTTTTGAACAGGAAGTGAAATGAGATTCGAGTCACCTTTTCAGCATGTGTTCGCCTCGGTAGACACAGCAGGTAGACAATGCTAAGGACACAATATGTTCTTCCTTTGAGATTATACACAAAAAATACAGAAAAGAAAAGAACAGAAAAATCGACAGCGGAAGTAATTTGGCAATGTTGTTAAAACGAGTGGGATTTCATGTAAGACACAAATTTCAAGCGTCTTTCTAAAATTAATTGAAACAAGACTGAAATTTGGTGTATTATACTTTCAGCATATTGAAGATTAAATACGGGCTGAATTGTTTTTTTTTTAAAGCAGCTAAATGATGTAGAGGGGAGAGGAAGTGAGAGAAAGATTGTTAGAAGTGGGGTGGATTGTAGAGCTCTCTTGAGTTTAGCTGGCTTAAGATAGCTGGCAGATCATAAAGACTTTTATGTGAGAAGAACTCATTTAGACTTATGTTTCATATATTGTATAGGCTGAAGATTCAGTTTATATTAAATAAATATTACAGTATAGTTGGTAAATATCAAGTAAGGTCTAACTATTTCAAATCACTGATCAGTTTTCTATGCCAGAAGTTTAATGGTTTTCATTCTCATACTAAAATCTCTAAATAATACAAATAGAACATTTCAAGAGCATTGCTTCAATCTACTTTACATATTTAGCAGAGCAATAACCACAACTATATCAGTGCCTCTTCTGTAACTGCTACAGAATACTGATCAGACTTTAAGCATTCTATATGATCGGCTGATCAGCTGTCAGAGTTGTTTGCTACGCAGGCATTACGTATTTATATTGATCAGACTTCAGACAGTTTATATGATCAGCTGTCAGAGTTGTCTGCCTCGAGTACATTATATATTTTCTGTAACAAAATCCAAATATCTTACACAGATCATCAGCCACATATAGAGAATAAAAACCCTCATGATATACCCCAATAATGGGGGTTTTTTATTCTCAATACGCAACTGTTCAACTGTGCTTAGCTTTCAGGTTTTTGGCGCACCTTGATCACGACTTAATCCCGTTTATTGACAGTTCATTAGCAGCCGCAGACTGCGTGATATTTCAGTTGTTATTTGTTATTAAAACGGGGCTGATTGCAACTTAATATCATACAGCAAATATAGATGACTATGAATATAGATCAGTTCTATTGGAAATGCCAAATGCAATGGGGAATCTACCTGAATGACTTTTGACTGACTTTATGTGCTTAGTATATATAGATACTATATACATCTATATATATGTCTGTCTGTCTGTATCTCTTCATTATTTCGAGTGCTGCTCATCATTTCTGCAACGTTAAGTTTTGCACTAAAAAATGTTTTATATGAGAGCTGCAGAAGCGTATAACGACAACATGCTCGTACAATGGAAAAATTGCTCAAGGCGTGCACATAAAGAAAAAAATGCCGACATTTGACCACACACATGAGCACACACAATCACACACACACACATGGCGAGTACACACAGAGAAAAAAGGGGGAAACTGTTGAGTAGCCGCAGCAATAACAACAACAAAAGCGGCTTTAAGAGATGGCCAGACTGGTTTTCGACTGGAAATTGCGACTTGGAGCAGCAACAGCAGCAGCAGCAGCAACGGTGACCGCAGTCAACTCTCGAGCAGCTGCTGTCGATGCCAAAAAATAAAATAAAAAAAATAAAAAACGTCACAGACCTTCCAAGCCAGCGTCGGAGTCAAGCGAAGTCAAGCCAAGCCGCAGTCGTAAGCCAGGCCCAGAGATGATTTTTTCGAGTTTTTAAATTCTGAGTAAAACAATTTCCATTTACTTTGCAAACAGTGAAACACCGAAAAAAAAACAACGAAAAAAAAACTCTTCTCAGACACACTTTTTTACTGAAACTGAACTCTAGCTTCGTCTATGCGAGCTGGCGACATTTGCTGCTGCGCCGCTCTCTGTTGACGATGATCTTCATGATTAGCAGCCATGTGCTGAATTTAAAAAGTGCCATAAACAGTGGCTTCGCAATCGTTGGATTTCGTTGGAACGACATTATATATCCATCCATATATATATGGTATATTACCTAGCTGAGGTAGCAATGTGCTAAGCAAAGCTAATGAACAAAAATTATTTTATAATAATGGCACGTGCGTGTTGTCAGCTAGCTAACAAACAAGCATCTCTCTCTCTCTCTCTCTAACTGACTCTCTCTCTCTCTCTTTTCTCAAAGAAGTCTATATTGAGCTTGTGATATACCAAAAAAACATTTGTAATTAAAAGTTCTAATAGAACAGAAGCTTGAAAACATTTTACTGCATACTCTAAATAAAATTATATTTTAATAAAATATTCTGAATATTTATGTGAATAACTAACAAAATAGAATATATCATAAAAAAGCACGACAGATCTTTATAAAAGCAGTTTTGCAATTAGACAAACTTTTGTCTCATACTAGAGGCGAGGTCAATAAATATGTTTAAAACCTCGAGTTCAAAGCACTTTAGGCAATAAAATATAAATGATATTTTAAAAAATTAATTTTTTAATTTATTTTAATTTTATAAAATATTTTTTGTATTTTTTTTTTTATGTCAGCAGAGTTCAGTTGTGGTAAAATATGAATTTAGCAAGAAATATATATATATACAAATTAAATTAAATTATTTAAATATAAAATAAAAATATATATAAGAAAAATATATAATACAAAAATATTTTTAAAAACAATAAGAAATAAAATACCATAAATAAAATATATAAGATACAAAAAATCTATTTTATAAAATTATTTTATATTGTTATTATAATAAAAAATTAAAAAAAAAAATAATAATAATAATAAACAAAATACTTAAATAAAAGAATGAAAAATATTATTTAAAAATCCCTTTAATAAAATTGCGTTTTATGCATAAATTGTTATAAAATTGATGATGCAATAGGAATATGTTAATTATAGTTCAATAATACGTGAATTTTTGCAATATTTTATTTTGAAAACATTCTTGGCTTTATGGAATTATTATAACACTCGCATATAAGACTTGGCAATACGCTTTCGTTGCGTGGATAAAAGCTTAAGAATTGCAATAATAAATTCTTATTTATTTTATTTTTTTCAATTTAGGTCAAGCTTAAGTGGAATTTCTGAGTGGATACAATTGATGAAATTGCCGAATTTTCTGCAATTAATCAGGATGAAAGAGCTGATTGAGTAGCATAAAAACATATATATGTATATATGTTTATATATATTGTCTTTGGGCAAGAACTGCAACCGAAGAAGAAGGAAATTGCATTTTGCTGACAAAACAACTTTGAGTGCATGGCAAATGGAGAGAGTTATATATATATATACATATATACAAGAGCATTGTAAGGTAAATAAATATATATATGCGAGTATCTGTTTATGAGACAAAGACACTGGCAGCTGTCAACACCAGAGGCTTTGCTTATCGTTGAATGATCCCGTGCTGTAAGTCCATGGCCCGCGCTAGACATGTGATTAATCGAGCTTAAAATTTCAATTGTCCAGCATTTTGTGCTTCAAAATTCTTGATTTTTATTGTGCTGATAAAGAGAGTTGTGTTCTGCTATCTGCCATCGGAGCTGCCTCAACTCAGGTGCATATATTTTACCTGAGTTTTTATTATTTTGTGTTATTTGCTTGTTATCAGAAAAAGTCTGTTTATTTCATTATTCGTAAGCTTAATGCACAATTTATGTTTATTTCCTTGCCGTGGGCCTTAATTGCTGGCCAGGCCAGGCCAGACAGGTAACGAGTTACCGCTACATTTAGCCATATTAAGCGCACCATATGATTGTGCTTGGTTTTTTAATATCATTTCAGCCGTATGCATACAACGATTATTGGCAGGAAGCAGAGCATAAATTAAGTTACTGCCAAAAACCGGCTCTCAGTTCCTTACGGCTCAGATCAGCGGTTCATTAGCGTGTACTTGAAAGAATCTTGCCATGACGTAGAGTGACGCCCCCCCCAAACCCACCTACCACCTGCCACCTACCACCCAGATCGCTATTCTTTGAAGTTTCTCTGCTTGAGTTTGCCCTGCATACAAATAGTTTTTACTGTTTGGCTTTTTCCACACCTGAGTGTGATTTTTCAGTTCAAACTTTGTCGCTAATGACACAAATTCAACTTTGCACTCAAACGGACTCATTCCCCAGGCTTTCCATATGAAATTGTGACTGCCTTTGTTTATGGAGAGGGCAGAAATCACACTTGACTGGGCTGTCGGCACGTAGCATTTCTATGAGATTGCCAGAGGGGCCTTAACGCCGTCGAGTTCATGAAACTGTCAACGTGCTAATACTCGCACTCAATGCACTCAATATTTACGACGACTATTGACGCAGATATTAAAATGTTCTACCAATTGGCTGGCATTAACTTTGTCGCTTGTCAAATTGCTGACATTATTATCGCCGTTCGGTCTTGAAATTCAAATTTGTTGCCAAAGTACGTGGACCCTGCCCTTACTTGGCCATATATTGGCATGCTGCGAAGTTGAATGCCGAACATGAAATACAAATTCGTCGATCTCTGAATTAATTAAGTGCAGCAAATGGAATCTTAAATGTGATTTTGTAGCTGTCAGCGCAGGCGTGCGCCGCCAAGGCAGAACCAACAGACACAGCCGGAGCCAGAGCCAGAGCCACAGCCCCAACTCTGACAAAAAACCAACAAAAAGCCAACACAAAACGCTAGCCACGTCCACATTCCTCGTACCAACCACGTAGCTGCTGCTGCTGCTTGAGCCGGCTCCACAGACGAAGCCCCCTGCTGCCCCTGCCCCTCTGCCCGCTTCACTCTGACTCACTTTTTGGGCTGAGTCTGAGTCTGGCGCTGGATCTGCGTTGGGCAAATCAAAATCGTTGCATTTCATTAGCCATCAGCCATCAGCAAACACAGACCACAAACGCAGCCAGCCATATGCCGCCTCTGTTTTTGCTTGTTGTTGTTGTTGTTGGCCTAATACGTAATTTATGATTGCGACTAATACACACAAACACACACACACACACACACTCTAAATAAAATATATTAGCTTATGCATTTGTCATGATCTGTGCTGTGAAAGCATTTACATAAATTGACATTTCAATTCGAGAAACTGTTTTTTATCATATGCAAGAGATCATAAATAAAGTAAAACAACTTTTTACAGGTATCATATATTAGATGAGCTAAGTTGGTAGAGAGTATAGAAATGCATTTATATAAGGGCTGGGTACTATGATATAGTTGACATAGTTGATAGCGTAAAAAGAAGTTGAGTTGGTTGAGCAATCAGAGCTTAACTGGTGATCGATCATAGTAATGAGAGCTAATTAGATGATATAATTCTACATAAGTTGCCCAATACTCATCAAACACCTCTTTAGCATGTCTGGCATACCCTCCAAAAGATACCCTATACCAAATGCATGCCATGCCAGCTATGCATATGGTCTAGAAATTGTGCGTGTGTCTCTGTGTTTGCCCTGCGCACATAGTTAGACAGTGAAAGTTAAGATCCGTTGCAATTGAAATTCAATTATGGTGGCACCAATAGCCAGCTCTAAAGTATGTTAAGACTGCGTCATGCATGCGGCATGTGGCATGCAGCACTTGGCATTCGGCATGCAATATGCAGCGTCAATGTTTTGGTTTTGTCACTTGCCTTGATCTGATCCGTAGCCAGCGAAGTGGAGAATGGCATCTGGTTTGAGAGAGCGCGAGACGCGTCCCGATCAGCAGTAGCTGATTAATGATCTCTGTCGCTGATCGCTCTCTGCAGTCGGTCAGGCTTGATCGATTCGACTCAGGGTTAAGGTAAATGTCACAGCAAAATGCGTTCTCTCCATGAAAATTTCACGCTCAATTAGACAAACAAACACGCTTAGCTTAGGCCAAGCTAGACCAATAAACTATTTGAATAATGCATTTAACTCTTACACGTTTATACACTCTGCTCCTGACGTCGACAGCGCTTGCAATTGGTTGTTGTTGTTTTTTTTTCGGCATCTCACATTAAACATGACATCATTTGATAAAACACTCGAAAATCACTCGAAAATTGTTATTTCAAGAATCGAATTTGATTTTTTGGCATGACAGTCATGCGCGCCGATTCGCTAACTAGGCAAGAGCAACAATAGGCAAATCAGTTAATAATATATATATTTCACTGCTCAACTATGAGATATGCTGGGAGTTTTTTGTTTGTACCTAATATACTTGATTTATAAAGTATATATTTATGTATACAAATAACTGAACTAAAATAATAATCCAAACATATTCTATGCTGAGAGTCAAGCTGAAATTTTTGGAGTCAATTCGAGCGCTCACTGCAGCTCTTCGAGCTCATACTGAAGTCTGTTGAAAAAGTATCATATTTTTTGCTTATTGTACATTTTATATATTGTATATATATATATATATCTGTATATTGTACATATATTATGATTTTTTATTTCCTCGGGTTACATATTTTCAGCTTTCGATCTTTTTTTGGTGTTATGTTGATATTCATGTGCCTCACTTATGCCAAGAAGACTATTTTGATTTTCAGTTAATTTTTGGAACTGTTTTAATTGGATGTGTTTTGGCTCGTCTTCGATTTTTGCCTATGCTGTATCAAATGATTGGCCAAAAACAAGACACTAATGATACCTCAGCCACTATATGCCCGCTCAGAGCTCTTCTTGTACCTTAAACTGAAGAGGCCAATGAAGGAAAGTAGCAGCTGAACAATATTACCAAAAAGAATATTCTGAAGGAGAATTTTATATTACAATATATGATGGAGATTACTTTGAAGAGTACGAAATGATATATATTTTATATAAATACAATATAATATAGTATAACATAATATAATATAATATAATATAATATAATATAATATAATATAGAATATAATATAATTTTTTAACCAACCTCTGCTAACTTATATAAGCTAAGCTTCAATGAATTCCAACCTAAATATATATAATAGACAAATATACTTTTCTTATATAAGAAACAACACCCCAAAAAGTTCTATATATAATTCACTTAAAATCCAGCTCGTTTGCACGTCAAATAAATGTTTTTTTAAATGTTTTTTTTTTTGTCTTTCGCTTTGGCGAAAAGTCGTGATATGTTTGTTAAAATAAAAAAGTTGTTAAGACGTTTATTTTTTATAGGCATCTCAGAGATATTTTAGCTGCTGCTACAGGGTATAAAATGTAGCTGGCATTACGCATACGCCGCATGTGCCGACACTTAAGTTTCTGGCGTTTTTTTCTCCCATTTTTTGAATGCGAAAACAAATCTAACCGAGTTTGCCTACACACAAACAGCAACAGCTGCCAGTTGCTGTTGTTGTTGTTGTTGCTGTTGTTGTTGTAATTGGTGTTGTTAGTGGCAAGCTCGTTGAACAACATTTAATTTTTTAGCCAAATGTTTGTCTGGCACTTTGACGAATTCGTTAAGCTGCTCATAAAGCTAAGGCAGAGTGCTCACTCACACAATTTGTTGCCCTCCTCCGAAAGCGGAGTTCAACTAGCCTGCCTCCCTGCCCCTCCCCCCCAGTCACAATATTTGCTGTTAACTACTTTATGAGAGCTGTTGGCACAAGTACAGCCTAGGCATCTACTCAATTACCACTGTAATCGAGAGGGGTAGGGTACAGAGGACAGGGGACAGGGGGCAGGGAGCCAGGCCAGAGCTGCAGCTCGCTCGTAGACCCGAGTGCTCTGACCTCATTAGTTCGGCACACACACGAAACTCGGAGACAGAGTCGCTGTAGCTCGCTAGACAGTTATCTTTTATCTGTGGGCCGGCTTATGGCAACATGTCGCGATAAGATAATGTCGCCACTAGCCCAGGCGATCTATATGATGGAAAGGTCTCAGTTTTTGACACGACTCAACATTTCAAAGAGATATTGCCAACGGCGAGGACTTTCTGCAGACTCTCCCCTCAGCTAATTGGCTCGTATGTGTTCCAATTTGCATAAAAAATACTCGAAGTATTCGTGGAATTGCAACACACCTAAGTGAACGTTGTTCACTAGCTAACGTAATCATGTCGCACCTCCACATTTAAGTGTCCAAATGACGTATTTATGTATATTTGTATAGTCACATAAATTCATATCTGCTCACGTTATATATATAGGTATATATGTATAGATATATAGCCCATTACTTTACGAGCATGTACAAAAAAAAGTTTTTGTTATATTTCACTCAGCCATGAAATTGATAAAAAATTCTAGACGCATATGTACATATAGTTATACATATATATATATTTGTGGTAAAGGGAAAAACTTGTTTGGAATTTTTGATGTAGACAGAATTTGATATTGTGATCGATAGAGTTTGTTGTTTTTTTTTTATGTCTTCTACCAAATAAATTATCCACATTCCTTTTAGTGCTCAATGCATGCCCTCACATCAGCTAAGAAAGCTACGATAACTGCGCATCTAGAAGATAGATAGCATTCCGGCGCTGATAGTGGGCCAGCTGCAGCTGCTGACGCTGTCCCCGGCGAATGTCAGCGAAATGCTAAAGCCAATCTTCAGCTGGGGTCGTGTCGCGGGTCTCGGGTCTTGAGTCTCGAGTCTCGAGTCACTCGGGTCTTACGATTTTAGTCGAGTTTACAATGCTTCTGTCTCTCGACTTGGCAACGAGTTGAGTTTTTATATGAAGGTGACTTCTTTTCGAATGCATTACCGGTTTTTCTTCCCCCCTCTGCACTCACCCTCTCTCTCTGTGCAACTGATCGCACTCTTGAGGAAAAGAGTAATGCAATATATGTACACACAAATACACACACACACACAGGTGTAAGCTACCTTTTAGTGTGTATGAGCAGAAGGGAGAATATACATATATATATTTATTTGATTATTTTAGACTATAAACTTTAAGCTCTGTTAAGTTTAAGTAAATTCAATTATTTTCTATTATGATTTATTAGCATTTTTATTTCCTCAACAATCTAATATAAATGCCTAGAGTATTCAAAATTCGTTTTGCTGCCAATTCAGCCTATTTTTTAAATAATGCGCGTTTCAGTCATGCCAGACTGCAAATGTTTGTCTACTGCAGTTAGCCAGAGTCAGAGTCAGAGCCAGAGCAAGCCAAGTCGCATATCTCACCTGGACTGCTTGGCTGTATGGGTGAGTGTAGGAAAGTAAGTGCTTGCTGTGAGAGGTTACAGTCTCTTGCTGATAAAGCTGCCAAATTGGTAAAGAGAATTGGGCCAAAGCTGGCTCAGTGGTACAAAAAAAAACGGCGAATGTTTAGATAATGCCGACTCAAGTTGAAAATTTATATGTCATTAATACGCTCACTAGTTCGACGACACACACACACGCACACACACTGCTGTATGTGTATGTTTTAAATATGGCACAGCAAAGGCAGCAGCGGGCAGGTATTGAAGCCACAGGTAGAGGTAGACGACAAACAACTACAAACTCATACACACACACAATCTCACTCACATATACTGGCATACTCGCGCTCACGTCGTACTGGCATGAGCGACTCGTCGTACTTGGGAAAACACGTGCGATAGAGCGAGTAAACTCTTGTTGTTTGATCTCTGCACACATGTTGTTGCTCTCGCACTTGTGCTCCATATGCTTTGCCCGCAAATGACGAAATCTCATCCCTCATTTTCATTCAAATTCAATGTCTCTGGCTCTGGCTCTGGCTCGAACTGCACTTGCAACCAACTTGATCTGACAGTTGAATATTCATATATTTATATACATATTTCACTTACCGTGCGTTTGTCGGCTGCGTAAAATACGTTGCGTCTCGAATGTAGCGAAGTAATCCAAACTTTGATATGATCTCTAAAATAAACACACAAACGTTATCCAAAAAACGAAAACAAACACAAACTTTATCTGAAGGTTTTGTCTAGCACTGCAGATTACTACGTATGCATGTATGTGTTATGGAAATTTTTCAGCTTATTTATTATTTTTTATATTTAAATATAAATTATTTGTCACGTTCTCAACGAGTTGAGTGTATGGCTAATTTATTTATTATACTTTGTTGTTAGTTAGGCGAAGCAGTTGCTCCTTATGTTACCGATATCTCGTGTGCGGTAGAAGTACCGCTTCTCTCGTAACGTATGCGTTTTAACACCTGTTGAAGTTCAAACTCGACTGATCGTTGCGCAGTCGAAGTTGAATATTTCGAAGATCTGTAGTTGCAGCTCTGCACTGTTAACGCACTGTTAAATATATCGATGACTATTCAAAAAGTCGATGATATCAGAAAACCGAAGAACTGGCGCCATCTACCGAGTATTTTGTATGCATTAAATAACCGTTTCAAAAGTGTTCAGCGCTTATGCCAGAAAGTTATGTTTATTTCATGGCATAATTTTGTGCGTTGTTTTATGCATTTTGGTAAGTATGCAATGATAGTTACAAATTCTCAGCCGTGTTGGCGTCGTGGCAAACAATAAATATGTTCATTCCATAGAAGACTTTTCGGTTTTAGTTTTGTTTTCGTTTTCTGTTTTAACAAACTTATTTTTTTGACATACGCATAATTCGAACTAACATTATTACTATTCTCCTACTCGCAAATCAATGAAGCAATAGATGGCTTTGTTTTCAAATAATTTAGACCCATTTCGATAACAGCATTTAGTCATCGATACTTAGTATTCTACACAAAATGCACATTTCATAAATAAAAAATGAAGCGTGCTGTGAAGTAAATACCATAAAACAATAACATAAGTAATTCCTTATTTATAAAGTTATTTTTAAGTCATTTACCTTGCAGAAATTCTCAAATCACTTAACAGTGTGACCGTACAAATATGGCGTATTAACTTTTGATGAAAACACATTGAAAATAAAATTGTTTTGAAATAAAAAACATTTTTGGCACTCACAACTTGCAACGAAAGCATTCCAAGGATTTATAATCAAAATAGTTTAGCTACAAAATCACAACCAAAATTGCAGTATTTTAAATATTTGTCTAGGCGGGCTACCAAAAACGAGGGCTACCACAAAACAAACAGGGATGCAACACGGACGCAACAAGATTATGACATTTTCGCCTGTCAAAAATTTTTGTCGTCCGCTCGCCCGATCTAAGCCTGTTATTGTAATTAATAAAATTTTTGTATATTCTGAGAATGTTTTCTGCCAACACACACTCAGTGGTAAGTGTAGGCCAACTACGATCCCGATTCTCTCCATTGCTTCATCATTCCCACAACCACTGACTTTTTTTCGGTTTTTATTCAATGTCAGCCCTACCTTTATCTGGGTAATTTTAGTCGAAAACCGCACTATTACACAGTGAAGCGAACCAAACTGCAAACAAATGGCGCCGTTCCACGTTTCTTTGCCGACAAATCAAAGTCCTCCAGCTCCAGCATCAACAGCAATAGCAAAACTACACCGGCCCAAGGTAGAAGCTACGACCTCGTGTTGGATTTCAAGAACCTGCTCATCAAATCAGGCGCCAGCTTACAAAGCATTGTGGAGAAGGCAGCGCGACTGAATGGCATACTGGACAAGGAGCTAGTCAACAATGCTCTGATCAGAGTCACCAGCATGTTGCCCTCGATGCGGAATGTCCATGTCACGCTGGAGGAGCCCGCGCCACAAGCAGCTGCTCCTGGCAAGCAGCCAGCGAGTTACAAGTTTAAAGTCTCACTGGACGCAACGAAGAATGCTGAGCTTGTGTGCGTATGAACTGTATCAGATCTCACTCATTCACTAACCAGAAACTCTCTCTCCATTGCAGCAACATGCAATCAACGTTGTTGAGAGGCTTGCTGAGCCCCATGTTATTGAGCCATCAGTTGTAAGTAGAGAATTGCCAAGTGCTGGGCAGGAATAACCACAAGATTCTGTATCATTTGTGCAGGAGACAGCTCCGCGGATTCAAGACAGATCGTTCCATTGAGGCGGAACAGAAGCGTAATCCCACAATGACGACCCGACTGAAGTCAGCGCTTCAGGGCACGCCGCATAAAACAGATGGTGAACTTAATATTCAGGCAGAGAAGCTTAAGAAATTACTATCCAAATCTGAGGATCAGGGAAATGCACACAATGCGGTATGGACTACTTTAATTTATTGATTACTTCGAGACTAAATGACTGTTTGCAGGAAAATATAAAAATTGCTTTTGCTGAAGGATATTTGGCTGCATCGAACGCGGAAGATTCACAAAAATCAGGAAAAACAATGAAGTACCTGAAGGTAGGTTAACTAAATTAACTAACTAGCTAGCCTAGCCTCCTTGTGTCATGACCTTTGTTGTATGCCGAAGAAAGCATCTCCGAAAGGGGAAACAATTCAAGCAGATCTCTTGAGTATAGCTCTCTCTTGAGTATATCTCTTTCTCTTGAGTAAAGCTCTCATGAGCTCTCTCATGAGTATAGCTCTCTCTCTTAAGTATAGCTCTCTCTTGAGTATAGCTTTACTTCTGGCTTTCGTATTGTGTTGTCGTCCATCCGCTCCTTAGTGTTGTGAATAATGCTCAGTAATTGTCACGCAGATTTTCCAGACACTCATTGTTATCGTCGTGTTCATTGGAATCTTTATGAGTTTCTTTACCTCATCAAATGGATCTGTATTCCGGTGAGTATTCAAGCTTCGCCTTCTCTCACTCTCTCTTTCACTCATAAAAACATGTCTTTTAGCAGCATACAACTGGGAAATCAAGTCGAGGTTGATCCAGAGGAAATTCACGTCACATTCGATGATGTCAAAGGCTGTGATGAGGCAAAACAAGAGCTTAAAGAGGTGGTAGAATTTCTCAAGAATCCCGATAAGTTCTCAAATTTAGGTGGTAAGCTGCCGAAGGGTGTGCTCCTCGTTGGCCCGCCTGGCACTGGAAAGACGTTGCTGGCCCGCGCTGTCGCCGGCGAGGCAAATGTGCCATTCTTCCACGCCGCCGGTCCGGAGTTTGACGAAGTCCTGGTAGGCCAGGGTGCCAGACGTGTACGAGATCTGTTCAGTAAGTACTTGAGAGATTGTTCATTAATTAATTAACTAATTATTGTGAATCATTAACAGAGGCTGCAAAGGCTCGCGCTCCCTGCGTCATCTTCATCGATGAAATTGATTCCGTTGGCGCGAAGCGCACAAATTCTGTTCTCCATCCATACGCGAATCAGACCATAAATCAGCTGCTCTCCGAAATGGATGGCTTCCATCAGAATGCCGGCGTCATAGTGCTCGGCGCGACGAATCGTCGAGATGATCTGGACCAAGCACTGCTGCGTCCAGGTCGTTTTGATGTTGAGGTTGTAGTCTCTACTCCAGACTTCACGGGCCGCAAAGAAATTCTTTCACTGTATTTGGAAAAGATTCTGCACGATGACGTGGACCTAGATATGTTAGCACGTGGCACCTCCGGATTTACGGGCGCTGATTTGGAGAATATGATAAATCAGGCAGCTTTGAGGTGAGTCCTCCTATAATGTTATTGGCTAATATCTAATCTTCATCTGGTTCTCTTTTAGAGCTGCCATTGACGGAGCCGAGACTGTAAATATGAAACATTTGGAAACTGCTAGAGACAAAGTACTAATGGGTCCAGAACGAAAAGCGCGCCTGCCTGATGAGGAGGCGAACACAATAACAGCCTATCATGAGGGAGGGCATGCGATTGTGGCGTTCTATACCAAGGAGTCACACCCTCTGCATAAGGTGACAATTATGCCGCGTGGTCCCTCGTTGGGACATACCGCCTACATACCGGAGAAGGAGCGCTATCATGTGACAAAGGCGCAACTGCTGGCAATGATGGACACAATGATGGGCGGCCGTGCCGCCGAGGAGATAATCTTTGGTGCAGAAAAGATTACGTCAGGCGCGAGCAGTGATCTGAAGCAGGCAACGTCGATCGCCACGCATATGGTTAAGGATTGGGGTATGTCGGAAAAGGTCGGTCTCCGGACAATCGAGTCGCCCAAAGGCCTGGGCACCGGTGATGCCCTAGGACCCAACACCGTGGAGGCCGTAGATCAAGAGATCAAGCGCATTCTGAGTGATAGTTATGAGCGTGCGAAGGCCATCCTCAAGAAGCATGCGAAGGAACACAAAGCGCTTGCCGAAGCGCTGCTAAAATACGAAACCCTGGATGCTGATGATATCAAGGCCATTTTGAATGACAACCAGTAGTATTTTTCCAGATTGGCTTCAGATGGGCGTACACTGCATATACATATAATTACATATATTTTAGTTACAATATTATAAACGTAAACACTCTGAAACAGAAAACCATTAGAGATCGGGACGCAGACGAGCAGTTAAGTAATAAAATGTTATACATATTTTTTATGTATTCTTATTCATTCATATAAACGGAATAACTATAATGCATAAGTCAAATTCCTCTCTCGTTGATATTTGTTATTCAAATCCGAAACAGGTGTTCTGTTACTTGAGGTTCTCAGGTAACAACACGTATGCTAGAGATACAGTGGCCCCTGGTCAACCAAAAACTTAACAGCAGCCGCACTGTTATTGCATGGCGCCCAATATTATGTTATCGATAAAATACTGTTGCTGATTTAAATGAAACAATATAGAAAAGAATAACGAATAATGATAAAAAAAGATTAATTATTAAGAAATATTTACATATTTACATATTGCTTTAATAAATTCACCTTAAATATTTTAATAAACAAAACAAGCAATCAAATTCATACTTGTGCACATTGTGCCGGTAGAGATATTTTAGTATTTTTGGTATATTTATAAAGTTATTTTCACTTTAGTCTCCAACGGTCCTACTCAAAGTTAATTGATTGTAAAAACTTACAAGTCAACTTTTCGACTAGGAAAATTTAACAAAAATAATAAGTTAAAATGTGCGAATACGAGTTTTCTGAAACCGCATATACAAAAATTATATTTCATGCATCCAAATACCCACACCAAGCTGTAAACGGCCTGCTGCTGGCCGAGAAGAAGTCAAAGGGTTCTATAGTCCAAATCACAGATGCAATTCCGCTTTTCCATCAATGCCTGGGCGTTACTCCCATGGCAGAAATAGCCCTGATGCAGGTGAGTATTTAATAATTAAAACCTAATCTGATCTGACATTGTTGTAATTGCAGATTGATGCTTATGCCGATAGCGAGGGACTGGTAATTGCCGGCTACTATGCTGCTCCGGAGAACTTCTACGACAACCAGATCGAGAAGGCGCCAGCTGCCAAAATAGCGGACAAGATACAGGAGAACTTCAAGAACGCCTGCTTTGCCATCGTGGACAACAAGCTCGTTTCACTAGAGCACAATCGTGCTGCGCTGCAGGTGTACGGCTATGCGAGTGACTCGAACCGCTGGTCAAAGGCCAAATACTCGCTGGTGCACACTTCGCAAACGCTGGAGGGAGTGTCGCTGTTGCTGAAACGAGGTGCCATGCGGGATGTGATTGACTTCGACAATCACCTAGACAATCCCGAGAACGACTGGACCAATCAGTTCTTGAATCAGTCCCTGAAGGATCTGCAAAAGCTTTACTAGCCCCAAAGTTATCTAAGTATGTTAAAAACTGTTAGCAAATTATGTGCATTTCAAACTGAAAGACCAAAGCCGGATTTTCAACCTTGCAATTTAATTTATTGTATGTAATTACAATTGGATTTCAGTAATCTTTAGAATAATGCATATAAGTTAAATAACATTCAACTAATTAATAAATAATCAATTCATTCGTATTTGCTTTTTGGAGTACAGCCGATCCAGCCCTATCCGAGTCTGTCCGTCCGTTTGTCGTCCGAGTCGTGTGTCCTGTTGATGTCGTGCGCGTCCTTTAAACCTAAACATGTTTACAATTACCATATTATAATAAATACAAATGAATAATATGCATAGAATTTTGCTTTTTGGTTTCTTCAATCTGTCCCGTTCATAAATTTTTTAATATATTTTACAACAATATTGTAATATCGCGATTGCTGATTATACATAAGTACATAATACGTATCGTGGATATATCGGAGATTCGAAAGTATCGCAAAAACGTTTGTTAAATATATATATATAACTATAATTTTTGTTTGTAATTTGTAACTTTAATTTTAAGGTATTGTATAATTCGATATTATGCATTCATATCAATCAAATATCATCTTAAATATGGAACGCGGATCAAGGAACGGGAATTCTTTTTTTTTTTTTTTTTTGTCAACTTTGATCTTATGTATTCTTTGATGTTTGTATGTATATAATATCAATTATAATTATTGTTTGCTTGGATAAATTTATTGTATTCGTATATATATATATGTACTTTGTATATATAGAATATATATATATAGATATATATATTACTTGAACGATATCTGTTGCTGGTATCCTGTATATACGAATGCATGTAGATATTGCTGTGATTTTTCTTCTTTTTTTTTTGTGGAGTTCTACGAGGGCGCCTTTTGATTATATCCTAGCTATACAAGTGCACGCACACACAAATACTATGTACATATGTAATATAGTAATATATGTGTATATATATGTATATATAACAGCATGTGCACACACCTTTGTCTGCACCTGAACACTCAAGCATTTCCTTTATCATATGTATTTATAACTTTATTCCAATTCTGTTTTTGCACCATGTATACGAGAAGTAGTTGTTGTTGTTGTTGTTCTGTGTTGTATATCCTACCCATCATCACATGTTATGTTAGTTGATCTACAAGTATATATAATGTATAGTATAGTAATAGTATACAAGTGTATGTGTGTGTGGGTGGGTGGGTGTGGGTGGTTGTGGTTGTGCGTGTTGGTGTGTGTGCAGTTTAAATGGGTTTTGTCTCAATCGGGTTTTCTGTGTGTCTTGGGGATAGTATTCTGACTCAAAATCTCTAGATTTCTAGATCTCTAGAGCTCGACACCATCAGCACAAATATTTACCATTCCCGATGACAGCGAGTTGATGGCATCCTCCACTGTCGGCTTGTGTCGATCGAGTTTGGATGAGTTTATGGGCGAGAAGTTGTCTGCGTTTGTAAGCGAATGAATGAATATATATATAGATATATATAGACCAGAACAGAAAAGGCGAATTGCAAAAAGAGAAATGTCAAGTGCCAATTACCGAGATCACCACTCGAACTGGAGTCCGTAAAACTGGGTGTGCCCTCTGTCCAAGTGGGTGTTGAGCCCTCACCTGAAGCCGGTGGCGTCCAGGCCAGGCCGCCACGTGAGCCATAGTGACTGCTCGATGAAGTGTCCACTGCTAGGAATGTATCCAAATGCACCTCAGAGACGCTGGAATAGAAATCAAATCAGTTGAGGATTCAGTTAACTCTGTTTATATATCCAACCATACCTAACAATGTCCTCCTTGTAGGAGCCTCGATATGCTGGGCCAATGTTCATCTTGCGCTCCAAATACTGTGGCTGTTGCTGATAATAGGAATGAGACTGCGACTGCGACTGCTGCTGCTGTGTCTGCTGCTGCTGCTGCTGCTGGTGGTGATGGTGATGATGATGATGTGACCTGCGCCCCATCGAGGAGGTGCTGTTCTTGTTCGAGCTGTCCTCGGAGATGTCGTCAAAGGCAGGGGGAGGTGTTGAACTGCATGATGGAGTTGTGCCTAGCGATACAATGAGAACAAAAAGGCAAATGAGCGACAAAGTAGAGATAATACATATAAGAAGTGGTTGGATGCGAATGAGGCAAGCGAGATGTAAGCATGCTGCAGTCCTAGGCACAACTGTTGCGTCTGAATTCAATTGAATCCCGGAACGTAGCGCCATTGGACTGTGTGTCCGTGCTCTCTGGGATGGTCGAGGGCGCCGCTTTTGGTGCACGTCTTTTGCGCTTTGGCCGCTGTGGTGGTGCGGGCACAGGCAGCTGCACAGCCTGATCGGATTCATCGTCTGGTGAGAGCTGCACCACTGGCAAGGCTCTCGGTCGTCGGTTTGCGCCTTCGAACTCGCGCTTCACCTCGAGAAACGTGCTCACCGACTGCAACAGATTCTCCTCCTGCGACTCGCAGTTGTCGTCGCCCAAGGCCAGATCCACATAGTGCAGATAGCGCTGGCGCTTGTGCTGACGCTGCAGCTGCTGCTTGCTCCGGCGAGGGGAGCATTCGGTGCTGGCGCTAACCGTGGTGTTGGCGGTGCGATAGCTCTCGGCGCGTATGGGCGGAAAGTTGCGCACTATCGAGCCCACCGAGGAGCGTTCGCTGCGCGCCATAAAGCTATTCTGTCGCTGAAAGATGTCCACGTGGCTGAGCAGACGCGACTGCCGCCGTTGGCTGCTCTCCGAGCGCGCCGTAGAGTAGCCCGACTGCAACGACTCGCGACGTCGTGTCGAGCGGTTCCGCTGCAGTGTCACGGGCACTGGACTCAAATCCGCCACATCAAAGAGATCATGAAGCTCCAGCCAATCCTGGACATTGCTGGGCGAGCGACGCTCACCAAAGCGAGGATTCGCCTGGATGGGCAATTGCAACATGTTGCTCGAGCTGACTGGAGCTGTGCCTGTGGGTGAATTAATATCGTATGTTGCTGTACCTGGCGTGGTCGAGTGCGCCCGACTGTCCTGTGCATCCTTGCGACGTGGCGAGCCACGTGGTGGCACTGGCGGAGGAACACGCGCCTTCAAATTGCTGCTAGCAGCGCCAGCGCCGCTCGTCGCCGAGGTGGACGCGCGCTGACGTACGGGCGGTGGCACGGAGTTGGAGCTCTGGCCAGCTGCGCTAGAGTGACGCCCACTTTCACGATCTCGATCACGATCACGATCCCTATCCCGATCTCTATCCCTATCCCGATCCCTGTCAGCAGCAGCTGCTGCAGACATGGGCTCTGAGTTAGACGGCTTGGATGGCTGATGTATTTTGCCGCTGCTGTGGGAGTGTGAAGCGTGCACAGCTGAGATGGATGGAGGAGTATGAGGGTTAGAGAGATTAGAGTTATGACTCGAACAATGCTCACTCACCTCGTGTGGGCTCATTGTCGCTGTCTATGGACCGCTGTATGGCCTTGGAGAGGCTTTTTCTCTTCGACGGCGAGTGTTTTAGAGCTGTAAGAGTTCATGGATTAGTTGAAGAAAGAGATTAGGAGATTAAAGGAGTTGTGATCGAGGCGCAGCACTTGAAGCGAAAGCTCATTGCATTTGGATTAGTTAGATATGTGGGTTAGAGAGAGATGAACACTAACGTGTGATCGAGAGGCATGCTTTGCGTCCGGTTTCATCAACCAACCAAGTGCATTAAATATATGTAAAATAAATAAACCAAAGTGTAAGAACTTAATCAATATATATATATATGTATATAAATATATATCTTAGTTAGCAGCTAAATACAAATGAAATCAAAAATATAAATACAATTCGTGATTATTGTTGTTCCTTTACCTATATAACTGGTTACCAAGGTACGAAATTTTCTGTGATTTCCTTTGATCTCTGGGAGATCCACTATGCGTACAAGTGTGAAAAGAAAAGAAAGCAGAGAAAGGCATAAATTCCAAATTTCAATTACGATTAACAGATTCAAGTTTCAAGTTAGTTAGAGTAGTTAATTAGCTGACTACCAAATACTAGGGCAAAGTGTGTGTACCATATTGCATTTTTGCTGAACTGAATCAAAACTAAATTAGCGTTTTACAATGTGTTTGAATAAGTATATCAATTGTTCAGATATCACATATATATATATATATATAAATGTGTGTGTGTGTGTGTGTGTGTGTGTGTGTGGCAGCTACGCAAAAAACGTAAAAACGAGAGTCAAATGTCAACAACGGACATGTTCAAGTAGCTTCTTTCTCTTAGCCAATTTGCCACAAAAATGCCTTATAGTACGTGGTACTTAGCCCAGTTAGCGACAGCCAGCTGACTTACGCGATGGTATCTTGCGGAATACGGTCTTGGCCATAAAGTTTTGAAATCTTTGAGCATAGAACGAGGGCCGACAAACCGAAACGGTCTCCTGCAAAAGCACAAAATATATATAGTATATAATAATCTGAACTGATCTGAGTTCAACTCAAGTACTTACCCCATCGTGTATAATGCTTTTGAATGTGTGCTCCAGCTTCTTCTTTAGCCTATACGATTGCAGTATATCGATGATGCCAATATAGAGCAACAGGCGCTCGCCCTTCTCGCTGCGCGCCGGTATGCCACCAGGTCTAAGAGTCAGAGAGATATATATATATAATATATATATAAATTGCTTATAAATCATTTCACTCACGGCACATCCTCCTCGTCGTCGATGGGTTCGCTTTCTGCCTGAATGCTCTCCATGGCCGTGGAGTGCGCCACCAGACGCTGTCGATTCACCGATCTGTATGCCACACTGGATTAGCATTTTATCATTGACATCTCCACATCTGTCTGCCCTTTCCAAATACTCACTTATTTCTGCTGATGCCCGTGGCGGCATCACGATCCTTGCCATCGCCCTCGGCAGCTTCCAGCGGCTCATCGACATCAGAGTCCTCGGCCAGCGGTGCTCTCAATGGCTTACGCTGCTCGCTCAGCTTCTCCTTGAGCGCCACGTCCAGATTGTGCACGCCCAGCAGCAGCGAGTAGTCCATAATCTTGAAGGATTCCAGCACTGTGCAATCCCTTTGAATGGTCTTGATCAGAGCCGAATAGGTTTCCGCTTCCAGAAAAATGCCATTCGGATGCTGTTCCATAAAGTCGAGATCCTTGTACGTGGGCGATTTCTTGGCCCGTTCCGCCTTCGATGCCTTGCGCTTGAACGTCGAACCCTTGAGATCATACTTCAGATGCATTCGCACCGACGATGGCAGCAGATTGTTCATCACCACCAGGCGAATGTTTTTGGCATTGCTCGTCTGCAGGCAGTAGAGGCCGAAGAATTTCGGCAATAAAGTGCGCGGATTTTGATTGAGATTCATATAATAACTGTAGGAATGGAAGTCATTAGCACGAGTTCTCACTCTCTTCGATATATAGATGGATATCTTGGTCTTTCCCTTACCCAGGCAGTAGTTTTTGTAAAAATTCACCCTCTTTGTGTTGCACCGTTTTGATAATGAACTCATCATCGTCCGTTAAATAGAATATAGAGCCGGAAGCACCTGGATTCGATAGTTCGCGTAGTGGCGAAGTGCACATAGACATCTGAAAGGAGAAAGCTTTTATAACAATTATTGAATGTGAATAGAAATACTAACCATAAAATCATCGGGCTGTATGCCAAACAGATCACGAAAGTAACGAAATGCTATGGGCGCATAGATCTTATATCTGAATTCGCTATAGTGGTGGGCAGGTGTAAGGCTAGAACCCTCTGGCGGAAACGTAATGCTCTCGATTTCCCAGAAGTCCATCATAAGTAGATCACGTTTTGGCTTCGATGCCAGGCTGCCGACCTGTCGCAGTATTAGAATTATATATATTCAATATAAATCTCTATTATCTTGGATCCGACTTACGGTATGTTGTATGCCCAGCTGTATGGAGCCCATAATTTGCGACGTCTGTATCTTCTTGTAGGTAATCTCGCCGCCCTCGCCAACCCGCCTGTGTCCAATCTTGCGCTCCTTGTCCGCTTTGTTCGCCGAGCGCAGCGGCCGACTGCCCAGCTAGAGTGCAAAATAGAAATAGAAATTTCCAGCTAAATGCTATATATATATATATAGAAACTAATGGTCTCACTTACGTCGGGCGATGAGTTACCCACATGGTCGGTGGAAACTATAAGAGTGAAGAAAGTAAGTATATTATTAGTTGGCTACTTAACGTGCTCGATTCATATATAATTTATAATGTGCAGGACATGAATAGCGAATGAGACAAGTGGGAAACGATTCAACTTGAGCTTGAACTTGGGTTAGGTACATTCACGCACACACACGCACACGCACACGCAAACTTTTTACACACACACACACATACACACACTGCGTAGCCATAAATAGTTGACAGGTTGTTGGCCGTTAGAAAGTTTCTTTTGTTTTCGTTTGATTTTTATATAAATATCAATTGGAAATGTGTTGGCATTGGCTCAGACAAGTCTCTCAGTTAGTCAGGCAGGCAGTCAGCCAGTCAAGCAGTCAGCCAGTCAGTCAAAAGGGGGGCGCGCCCTCCCCCCTGCCGCCCACCTAGTTTTGAGACACATGCGCCACGGCCACTTCCATTTGCCATTCATTGATTTTTTTGTCTGTCGCTCGTAGCGAATTCGTCTTTTGTTTGTGAACGTTATTTTTTTGCAATTTTTGTTTATTGCAATTTCTATTTCTATTTTTTTTCTGCGTTAATTACCATTGCTTGGCTCCGCTAGTTTGGCCTGCGATGCTGAGGAGCTGTCCAGGTCAATGGTGTTGATGGTGTCGCCGTCGGCGGATGCCATGCTGCCGCATTAGCTGCTCCTATTCCTGCTACTGTTGCTGCTGTTGCTCTGCCAACAATTTAGCTGAGAGTCGTCCACGTTTCCAAGCTACTAATACTAGGACATGCTGTGTACAAATTGTTATAGCTCTTGTGTTTGTTAATATTGCTCGCGGATTATCCAATCAATGGGCCAAGGGAGCAGAAACCTTGGCTCTGCCTAGCGTCTGGCCTATGGCGTCAACTTTTTGCTATTTAAGTTCACAATGATGTTGATTGCTCTGCTGCTGCTGCTTCTGCTGCTTCTGCTGCTGCTGCTGCTGCCAGTGCTGTCATTTTCACTGCATACTCATAGGCGCACGGGAAGGCGCACTGGAAGTGCTCGTAGGAACATGCGCGCCAGGGCTGCACAAACAACAGACAGCGAAGAGCGTAGGGCTGCTATGCACGGCGGCATATGCTAAATGTGCCAAAAAATACCAAATATTTGTTAGGCGTTATATTTAAATG
The DNA here is from genome assembly GCA_037075265.1 of Drosophila nigricruria. NCBI lineage: Eukaryota > Metazoa > Arthropoda > Insecta > Diptera > Drosophilidae > Drosophila > Drosophila nigricruria. Next base: position 4,273,510 of record JBAMCI010000131.1, on the reverse strand, counting down.
CACATTTATTTAATGTTGTTTTAATTCATTTATGAAACAAAAAATAGTTGACAACACATTTAATTTAATGCACTTTTAATTTTTTCGTTTTTTTATTAGCGTTTCTGTACTCAATTAGACCTATACATCATACATAACTATTTATATATATTTTTTTTTAAATTTATATGGTAAATATATGAATACAATAATTTGTTTTAGTTTTTGTTGTTTGTTGTTTGTTTGTTTGTTTCTGCTCGTTTGCTGTTCTGTTGAATGTTTTATGTTTTGTTTTTTCTTTCTTAATTTTGTATGTATGTATGTATGTGTGTATATATGTGTGTATAGTTGTATGTGTATGTGTTTCATTCGTTTCTCTTACATTTACATGCATTTACAAAATAAGCGCTTTTTTAAAAATACCGCAAAAAATTACGTTTATCGTTTTAAAATTCTATTTAAAAATGAAAGTTTTCCTTCTTTTTTTTTTTAAACATTCTATACGAACATAAAAACAAATACATACATAGCCTACAAAAAACACTACCAAACTAACTGCTTAAAGCTAAAGATGCGATCGACATAACTACGGCGACTGTTGTCCATTTGCGTTGTATATTTGTGGCTTTATCTGCATGGCAATTGACATCCAAATGAAAAAGATGAAGAAGAGGATTCGATTAAGAATTAAGCTTGTGGGAATGGGGGGCTTGCCTGCCTGCCAGCTTACCTCTACTTACCATAGAAAATAGTCTCCCTGCGCTTGGTATAGTTAGTGCCGAGCAGGAAAAACGCACATGTGATCGGTGTGGGTGATTCGAGTTGATCTCTAGGAATGCGCGTTCGCACTGTCATGCTGTACAGGCCACTGGGATTCTGATCCAATTGCGTCAGCACCGAGTCCAGTATATGTGTATCAAAGCTAAAGAGATATACAGATTATAGACTTATATATGTATATCTCTGGTCATTGCTGATCTTTACTTACATGACAGATAGCACCGGCTGTGGGAAAACATTCTGCACAGCACACATTATGTCCACATCTGTCTGCTCCCCGCCCATGCGTGCCTCCAGCATGAAATCCGACTCAGGAACTGTTTGCCAATCGAGTTGGTTTTCAAAAGGGGGCGTGGGTAGATTGGTCACAGGACATGTAGCGAGCAAAAAATCCGTGAGAATTAATCAAGTGTCAAACTAAACAAAAAACCCAAAAAAAAAAAACACCAACAACAACAACAAAAAACTTTTGATATAAACACAAAAAAAGAAAACAAACAAAAACAAGAGGCGGCGCTTGGCTGCTGGCTGGGCGCTTTATAACCGCAGCGACTGCCACATGACACGCATGCAAATATGAGTCGCACGTGCCACAAACACACACAGTTACACTTACAGTCACACACACACAGTCACACACACAGTCACACACCCACATGTGGCAGCACACCTAGCCAACACCTATGCAAACAAGTTCACGCCATAAACAGGTGAGTAAAATAGAGTTAAATTGAGCCGACTTATTTTGTACTCTAAAGATGTTGAAAGATGTTCAACTTGAAGAAGAATAAGGATATTTTAATACATATGGATCAAAGGAGTTTTAAGATTTGATATAAAACATATTTTAATATTAGATTATGATCAAAACTATTTTAAAATTAAAATGAAATTCTAAAGCTTTAATATATTAGATCTATATATAAAAATATGTTATATAAATATTTATGAATTTTTGTTTTTTCAAAAGTAATAAATAATAATATAATAATAATAAATAACTAAATAAATAAATAAATATTATAAAGTTAGTTCCCTAACTCCTTGATTCATAATAATCCAAGAAAATATATATTTATGTATATATAATCTTTCACAAGACAACATATATATGTATATATTAAGATTTCCTATAAAACCAAATCGAATGACAAATCTAAATCAAAGAATTCAATATATTTCTTATAAGTCAAATTTCAATAAGAAATCAAACTGCTCTCAACATTCACTACATATCCAACAAAACTCAGTCTAATCAACCAATTTGTTCATCCTGAGATACATATCAATATAACTTCAACTCTTCATAGTGTATTGGAATAAAAAAAAAAGAAAAGAAAAACAATAGCCATATATACATATATGTAAATTGCAAACCCAAATCCCCCAAATCCACATTCGCATTCACAGTCACATTCACATACCGATTATTTGTAAGCGGGCAGTTCGCTTATCCGTGGACTCAAAGGTTTGCACGGCACAGGTGTATTCCCCCGTCATGTTCCAGTCGGGATTCTTTATCGATATAACACCGGGACTGCCCTCCATGGTGAATATTTTGGTGTCTATCTTTGCCTTCATGAAGCCCTACAAGAGTCGCAAGTCCCAACAACAACAACAACAACAAATGTGAGAAGAACAAGAAGAAAGCAAATTTTATGTTAATTAATTTTTGTTTTTGCCCCTCTTTGAGTGGAAATGGGGTGACAATGACTCACCATGGCAAAACCCTTTACGGATGGTATCCATTGATAGATGGAGTGATTATTGAACAGCCACTTGAGCACAAAGCCCTTCTCCCTTGGCCCCATCTCGTACTCGCAGTCCAATACCAAAGGATCGGGCTCATTATCACGTTCGAGTGTGTAAGTGTGCGGCACACGGAGATTGGTAATGCGCACCGTATGGGTCACTATATAAGGGATTGGGATTATGATAAACTGTTTCTGTCTCTCTCTCTCCCACTCTCTCTCCCACTCTCTCTTTGTCTATCTTGACTTACCCGTGAGTAACGTGAGGCCGGCCAACAGCGTTGCGCACAAGATGCTCCAGCTCCAGCTCGCCATGTGCGCTTTCTAGTCGTCGACCTGGTCCTGGTCGTCGTCCGCGTCGTTGTTGTTGTCGTTGTGCAGCCGTAGCTTTTGCTTAACGTTATCTTAACCCGGACGTAAAATGCTCTTGGCTCTCAGCTCTTAGCTGTCGCAATTCCTATTTGAATTTTGGCTCTGGCTTAGGGTAAGGCTGTTGTCGTCTGCCTCCGGCCGCTACGCATTGCTCAACAGCCTTTAAGGCGTTTAGTCACACAAATTATCACCTTTCTCATTACCATAAACATAACATCACAAACAACAGGCCAACTTTCGACACGGGGGCAGTTTGCTGGGGGGGAGAGGGCAAAGGCTCCTTGCGCTGCTGCTCCTGCTGCTGCTGCTGCTGGCAGAACTTTTCTACGCTCTATGATGAGCTCAGCATTTTGGTATGAAAAACTAAATGTTTCACACTACACATATCACATACATTTTGAAAAGTATTTAATATATGTATTTCTATATTTATTTATGGCAGTTTTTTTTTAGTTTAATTAATTCGCGTTTGCATTGAATTTATTCAGCGATTCGAAAGTTTTGCACATATACAACTTTATGTTGGTGAAAAATCGACTTTTTGCTGTGTGTGAGCCTGTGTGTGTGTATGACTCTGCGTGTGTGTGTGTGTGTGAGTGTGCGTGTGTGTGGGGAATTATGCCAAATGGAGTTTGCAGCTCCGTACCGCTGGATACCAATAGTGTTGGTATCTTCTATTTAACTGTTGTCCTTTTTCCAGCCTAGCTTTTAATGTTTTAACACTGGAATACCACGCTACAAATACTTCAGAGCACTGTCCGCGCAGAGCTTTTGCCAAGAGCCAAGCGCCGCAAGAGCTTTCCTCCACCGACGCATACTCAGCGCGTTGTCCTTTTTTCTTGCTTCGTCCTACACTAAAGTCACAAACAGCTGAGCGCCAAGGCAAACGGCGCATGCGCCAACTTTTTGACAACTGCAATTCCGGTTTGACAGTTGGTAAAAAGTTATCAGACAATCGAAAGACAGAGAGGGCGCGAGTGAAAGTGAGAGAGAGAGAGAACGAGTTGCGTTTGCATTGAACTTGTTGCAAGTGTCAAGGCATATACAGTTGGCAGTTAATTGTTTCTTAAATTTTGACTCTAACTTTCAGTTAGACAACTTTACTATGAAGTTTTGTTATAATAGTAAAAGTGTTTCTTACATTGAGGAGTTATTAAAAATATTTTCATAAAAATTTAAAGTTTAAACATGCTAATTTTTCATTGGAAAATTATACTCAAATCTTTACCTTTATAATTATTACAATTTATGAATTCTCTGAATTAGAAGAAACTCTTCTTAGTTTTTTTATATATTATTCAGAGTTTTTAGGTTGTGCATGATTAAATGATTAGAAAATAAGAAATTTTTTATTAATTGCTTTTGTCAGCTATATTTCAGTCTTTAATTAACTAACTAAATAATAGATAAATAAAATAAAATAAAATAAACAAAATCATCTTTAAATTAAATAAAAAACTTATCAAAAATATCATAAATATATGTATACTTAAAATAAAAAATAAAAATATTTAATAATAAATTTTGGATCTTTTCAATGATATAATTATGATTTAATGTTCTTAAATATTTTAAAACAGTTTTTTTTTATATATTCAGAGAAGAATGTTACATATTATTTCCACATTATACCCCAAGTTTTGCGTAAGTTTTCATGATATAATATATAATACATAAAATATACTAAAATATTATTTTTAATATATGATATATATAATATTATATTATTTAAAATTCCTAATAAGTAATTCCATTCACTCACCTGCTCAATTATACTTACATTTTGTATGCTCTAATCAAGAACTTTCATCTTCTAATTATAGTTTTTATTAAATTTTTAATAACATCAGCAAATCTCTTAGTGGCTACGTCTATAGTTAATAGTGTTTGTATGTGCTGAGCGCCTTGGCATACAATATACATATACATATGTATGTATGTATGTAGACAGATGTGCATATACATATGTAGTTGTTGTTGTTGTAGTAGACACATACATGTACAGCTAACACATACATATGCATGCATGCGCATATACACACATATATATACACATATACCATATGCAATCGTTTAAAAGTATGCTATAAATATGTAATTTCTTGATATATGTATATTCTCCTTACAATCGGGCATAAATATTTATTTATGTGTGCGCGTGCTCTCTATATAATTTATACAATTGATGTGGACTCGCGTTAAAATGTTTGGTGCATTGGCAAAAAGGTAACTGGGAGATGCGTGGATGCTACACTGGATGCTGTCGGAGTTGGGGCTACATCAATGGGTCCGTGTTTCACTACAGCTAAGGTTTACAACGTACAGAAGAAGTGTTAAAATATGCCCATAGCAGCATATGCCAAGAGAGACAGAGAGTGAGAGTGGGAGTGAGATAGAGAGAGAGAGCGAGAGAGATCTCATCTCTCAGCTCTCTAATCACTGGCCGCCCCATCGCTGTGCCCGTGTCCAATCAGCGTCTCGATGCGAAAATCCTTGGCTATTGTCTGCCTGGCGCATCTCAAGTTCGCGGGCTCCGTCTCAATGTGGAGCAGAGTGGATCGGGTCAGTGACCTGGCGGGCGTCTTGGGACTGGACGTTATCGCGAGTGAGCTATTGGATGCCTCTGTCTGCTCGAAGAGCAGCGCATAGGGCGAGTTGCGCTCCGGCTCGGCTTCTGGGTCACGTGTGGTGGCCTCTGAGGCCACCTCTAATCGTGTTGGATTCGTGCACACCGAGTCGACGGAGTCCGATATATGCGAGTCCTGTTCGTGCTCATTGGCACTCTCCACATCGATCTTGTCGCACGAGGTATCATCGGCATCGGCGTCCACATCATCGTTGTACACATTGAGATCGGTATAGTTGTTGGTTCGATCCGCATAGTCGGCTGTGCCGAGGCCGGCCGTAGCTGCGGACACATCGAACGCGTATGGATTTTTGTACTTGTTGGCTCTGCTGGCATCGCCGCCGCCGCCGCCGGTGCTGCTGCTGTGAGGCAGTGCATCCACCGCATCTGCGCGGCGATTGATGAACGACAACCGATCGAACTTATCGCTGTTGTTCTGATAGAACGAAGCCTCGGCATTGGCAAAGAAGTTGAATTTCTTATCGACACGCAGCGCCGTGTCGAACACATCGCTGGGCGTGTGCATCACATCGAAGTCGCGGCTCCCATTGAAGTTGGGCACATTGAAGTGGACCGGCACCAGCGGCACCGGCTTGCGTATCCAGAACGGCGACAAGGTGCCAAAGACGGCCGGAAACGAGAAGCGCTGCATGGCCGGCGCTCGCTTGTAGCGCTTCCGTCGGCGCAGGAAGCTGCCGTTGTCGAACATGTCCTCGGCCAGCGGATCCAGTGTCCAGAAATTGCCTTTGCCCGGATTGCCCGGCTCGCGTGGAACTTTAATGAAACAATCGTTCAGGCTGAGATTGTGCCGAATCGAGTTTTGCCAAGCGGGAAACTTATCCTTATAATATGGAAAACTGTAAGGATATCAAATGTTTTATTTATTATAATATATGATTGATGAATGGGTTAATATCATTTATGGATAGCGTACGGGAATATCCTGTAATTAGCTTAATTGATTGGTATCAGAGCACGGATATTAAATATATTTTTGTTATAATTTTAAAATAAAAAAACTGACGTGACTTCTTGGGGAAATGAAGCTACCAAGATTCTCTTTGGAAATTCTTTAATGATTTTTCAAAAAGGAAAAGAATCATTTCTAGCACAAAATGTTAAAGCATAAAAATAAAATTGAATAAAAGTAAAGTACAAATTTAACGAAAATAAAAGCAGAAAAATAAAATCAAAATCAAAATAAAAAAATAAAATAAAATAAAAATAATTAAAATTAAAATTTCTTTTTTAAATGTAAGAAAATAAAAATTTATTAATAATAAAATAAGTATCAAATAAAATATAAATTAAAATAGAATTGATAGAAATCGATCGAATTTAACAAAAATAAAAATAGAAAAAAATAATAAATATAGAAAAAAATAAATAAAAATAAAAAATAATATAAAACAAAAATAAATAAAATTAGAATAAAAATAAAAACAATTCAATACAAGTATTACATTTAATACTTTACTTAATACCTAGTCGTATTGTATAATAAATAAATATACATATTATCTGATGATACCTTGTCTATTCAATTACTAACTTAATAGATCGCTTAAGCACATTTAAAACACTTTCAAAAGAAGATGATATGTGACTTCTAGATATTTAGTGAATTTATTACATCGAATAAGTGTCATTATTAAGTGTCCATTCAAATTAGCCTGTTTGCATCATAGTCAATTAGTTTCACTACTTTTCCAATTGGCAAACTCAACTTATCTTAATTATTAATTTTAATATCTAAATCTGACCCACTTACCGGGACATTATGAAATCACATATTCCACTGAGTGTGAGTTTCTTGTGCGGCGACTGCAGTATGGCCATGGTGATCAGAGCTATGTAGGAGTAGGGCGGCTTCACCAGCGGGCCGCCGGTGCTGGAGCTGCCGTTGATGCTGCCGCTGCCGTTGCCGTTGTTATTATCACCTCCGCCGCCGCTGCTGCTGCCGCCGGCGGGTGTTGACTCAAAGTCGCTGTCATCGCAGATCATGGACATTTCATCCGCAGCGGCGGCAATTGAGGCTCGAGAGGATGTGAGGCCGCCGCGCTGTGCCTTGTGCAGTGGAGGCGACTGCGAGGAGCAGTCGTGCAGGGCGTGCATAGGATCTGTGCTGGTGTGCATTGTTGTTGTTGTTGTTTTTGTGGCTTTAGCTCTTAACTATGCTAATCGTAAGGATCTGTCTATATGCTAATCAAATGCTTAACTTATGAAGAGGACGTAACACTTGTTTGACTATTTTTCAGGAACTGATTTATGTTTAATAATTTCTTCTTTTTGCTTTTGCTTTTCACTAGATTTTTCTTTGGATATTTTCAACACTAATTTTCAAGTTTGCAATGTTATTTCCGATTCCGTTTACCGTTTACCGTTACCGTTTGCCGTTTCCGTTTCTATTGAACTACGCGAAACACTGTTCAGATCTTACGAGCTTGAGTCTTCGGTCTGGTGCTTCATCCGTCGGCTTGTCTGTTTTAGGCGGAATCCTTTTGCCAAATGTTAACTGAATCGCAACGAAAACGAAAATCTTCTCGCCCGAAATGTTTTTCTACATAACTCAAACATTTATTTATCAAAACCGCTGCCGCTCTCGCTTCCATGAGCTTTTGTCGGCGCTGCTATGTTTTCGTATCTCGAATAACTGTGATTCTACTGTCGACGTCGCGTCGTCGCTGCCGTTGCCGTTGCCGCTATCCCTGGCGTCGTGCAGCGCTGCCAGCGTCAGCGTCAGCGCATCAGCATCCCCGTTTGTGTGCGAAAGAGATGGAGCTAGTCTTTTGCTGTCTCTGCTCTCTCAGCAGGGGATGACTGAGATTGTAAACCAATCTACGACCAAGTGCACCCCCCAATCAGCAGACAGAGGCTGGGCAAGGGGCAGCAGCAGCAGCAGCAGCAGCGCGTCGCACTCTCGCACACACACACACACACACACACACACACACGCACACACACAGAGACAACGTAATAACATAAAATGGTGGAGTGCTGCTTGCTGTAAATGTGATATTTGTGTTTTCCTCTCCATCTATTGTGTAACGCGGGCGCGGACGCAAATTGGCAGGCGACGTCGACGCCAGCGACTGCAGAAGCCAAAACTCATGGCGCGCGCCCTTCCTCCAAACAGCTCCTACCCATCCCTCCCCTCCCGCCTCTCCGAAACCGAGCCCGAGCCCCAGGGCTGACGGGCAACATTTTCTCAAATTTAGATACCTTTTGCTGCGTTGACGTCGTGGCTCTTAATAATGTTTCATTATGTCAGCCGCACGCACACACACACACAAACAGACATATTGTATGTGTGGCTGTGTGTGTGTGTGTGTGTCTGCTGTGCTAGTATGCGCTCTCGTTCAAATGTTAGCATTTTTATGTGCGAATGTTTTTCTAACCGTATGTCGGGCGTTCTCGTTCTCGTTTCAGCTCAGTTCAGTTCGTTCCGCCACCTACTCTGCCTGCTCGCTCTAACTACCTACCTCACTCCCGCACTCCCTGCCTCCCGCTCTTCCTCTCCCTCTCTCTCTCTCTCTTACTCACTCTCTCGCACAGCCAATGCGCCATTTTTGCAACATCCTTAACACAATTGGGGGGGATATTTGGTATACTTGTACATATATATGTCTATTGTGTATGAGTGTGGCTGTATGAGTGTGCCTCTGTGTGTGTCAGTGTGTGTGTGTGTGTGTGTATTATTTCTCTTTTTCATTTTCGCTGTTTTTGTTCTCCAGTTGTTAGACATTATTGTTGCTGTTGTTGTTCGCTTTCTTCCCTTTTCAAATTAAACATTCAGTAGTCAGTTTTATTTGTTGTACTTTGTTCAAATTAGTTTTCAGTTTTGCGGAAGTTGCTAACACACACACACACACACACATACAGACACAGACACACTCTCCCTGGGCAGGACAATATTGATATCGTTGCTTTCTCCTTGCATGATTTTCATTATTCTATTTTCTTTGCTCATCCCAGCCAGCACCCACTCCAATCATCTCGCCATACAAAAATCACTTGGCTACACTTACAAATCACTGATTTCTAGTCAACATTGTGGGCGTGGTAACGCCCACCTTCTATACATGTATAACTATATATATCTGAGCTGTGTATTCAGCTTCTTTGAGGGGGGATTTGGGACTTTGGCTCTGGCTCTGGCTCTGGCTCTGGCTCTGGTTGTGCAATTTTGTTTGTGGTAAATTTATTGCGGATTTCCTTTGTCTTTTTACGAGCTCAGATGGACAGCCAAGCAAACTGAGCATTTCAATTTCAAAAGAAGTAATAAACGAGCGCTTTTCGAAAGCCATTGATTTGGATGCATCCTTAATGGCAATTATTATAAATGTGATTTTCTAATATGATTGCGATGACCAAGCGGAATTTCAAGAATGCGCTATAAATAAATGTGAGAAAATCAGATTTCGATTTTATTTAGAGAATACAATGAAAACTGTTGATGAAACTGATGAAATATTTAATGTGGGATAATAAAATAGATTTAGTTATTTAATAAGCATTATAAAATATAAATTTATATATTTTATGTTTTAGTATTTGACAGATAGCACTTTCTATACATAAAATAATACAAATTTTATATGTTATAATAATGACAATAAAAATAATATGAAAATTTTTATATATTATAAATAATGAAATCTATAGTTGTAATTATGAAATCCTCAAAAAGATAGACGAACTATTATCAAATTAAAATTATGAACGTTTAATAATTTTTGATTTCAAGAGAATATTTTAATACAATTTACAATTTTACTCTGATAGATGGATTTAAGGTAAAGAATTCGAGAAGAAGGTGATGGTAAACCTTATGAAAATTATAATATATAATATATACAAGAGCTCGTATAAGATATCAAAGAAGCAAAGTTTCAAAACGCGCGAAAGCTTAATTCAATCGTAACAGAAATAGCAATATATATATTTTTATATTTTATGCAGAATCTGTAAGCCCAGTTGTCCAAAATTCAACAAAGGTCAACTTTCAAAGGCATATTTTTCTAAAAATATAATTTAATATATTAAGTGGAAGGTATGAAAGATTCAAAGCCAGAGCATAAGTATCTACAAACATCTTTTCACTTTTTAATAATTATTTAACATAATTATTAGATCAAAATTATTTCCAGAATTATTAGATTAATATTATTTTAATTTAAATGTTGAATTGAGAATTTTTGAATCGAATAATTAATATATTGTTCCAGATCTATAGAATTAATGCTACATATGTTCAAGATCTATTAAAAACCCTGTGATTCTTAAGTAACTCAGGTGAAATTATCATTAATATCTATCATTAGAGAGTTGACAAACTAATAACATATACTAATGAAACCCATATGTAAATAATTATAAATAACTAAGTGGCAGACAGAGGAACAATCTAATTTCTCTAATTATATAGATAAAAATAGAATTAAGAATGCCCACTTGATTCCATTCACTTCATTCTATAACCAATTTAAACAACATAAATATAAATACTTAAAAATAGTCAACTAGTTAGAGATTTACCCTGGTCTATTTCCAGTTGGTTAAGTGCTTTGTCTACACTTCGTTGTTGTTGCCATAGCAACTCTAACTTGGAGTTTTTTTTATGGCGGCAGCCCAGGCTTTGGCTAAGTGAGACGACCCATATCCATGCCGAATCCGTTGCGGCAGCCCCTGTCAATCCACGGTTAATCATCGCTTAAGCACAGCATGGGTTTGCGGCTCGAGGGGGGCGCTCAAGTTAAGCGTAAGGATGCGATGCGTTTAAGCTTTGAAGGGGAACAATTAACTTATGCGCAAACAATAACGCCAAAGAATGCACGCTGACAGGAACCAGCCAGCCCGCCAGCCAGTAGGCAGGGGGCAGCGGTATGAGCCAGCAATAATCCTTCTTTTGTCAGCAAATTTATTGCCAACAAACAAACACGCCGCCCAAAAGGATCTGCCAAGGATATTTATATATATATATAGATAAAAGTGGATGGGCGCGCACACAATTTTTATTACGAAATCTGCAAAAGGCAAATAAAAGATTTGACACTCGAATTGCTTTGACAGGACAGCATCCTTGCGCGTTGCCAAGAGAGAATGACAGGACGCGACTGAGACAATGCAACAAGGCAAGGCTGCTTTGGGCTCCACTAATTTGTGTGCCCGACTAAAGTCCTTTTGCCTCAGCCATTGATACCTGCTGCACCTGTCTGCGGCAATGAAATCGCAAAGGCAAACACACACACTTCAATGGCTGCTGCTGCCGCTGCTGCGGCTGTTGGGCAGGTTTAATGGCAGCCTCTTCTTATGTCATTATTAAATCTTTGAAGTATCTGCAGGATAAAAAACAGCAACACACACTTGAATACTTGAGTGACGCTCAATTTGATGGACAAGCATCAGGAATCAACCCTCAATGGGAAAAATCACAGCAGGCAGCGAGCGAGCAGGCGAACAAATTGCACAACTGCAGCAGCAGCCAGAAGGACCTCAATCTCAACCGCAAACCGAGAGCAGAGCCTGGCTCAACTCAGCTCAGCGCGCTGGGCAACAAATCGCTTCAACCTGCCGGCACGGCAAAAACAAGTGGCAAAGTATAACAAAGGAGTCCGAGCTGAAATATTTTACGCTCGATTTATCCGCTTTGCAGCACAGGGGAGGCAACAGCCAGCAGCAAGTGCCTGGCGCTGTTTCGAGGCTCATTTCATTCATTTGTTCATTTGATGACGATGATTCTGGTGCGCTTAAGCCTCCTTGTTTGCCGGCAATAAAAATCGAGACCAACCCCCCCAGCTGCCAGGATGTCAATTTCTCAATTCATAAATAAAACCCAAAGCCCTTTGAATGTGTCAGCACAAGTGTGGAAATTACAACGATTCCCATGGATGGGCATCATTGGAGAGGCCACACACATATGAGCATATATGACTGTGGGCGTGGTGGGCTTAGACTGCACTGTGTTATTGTTGTTTATTTGCCGCCGCCTAAACCACACATATTTCCTCTCTCTCTCTCCCTCTCTCTCTCTCTCCTACAATAAGCCAAAGGATTTGCGCTGTCTGAATGGGGTAAGGCTCACTCGCTCGTTCTGCTTCTGGATTGCTTTGCATGCTCGCAGGCACACTTGGATCGCATTAAGTTGATTTATTATGCAGCAAAGAATTCAATTAAGTAGGATGATTGTCACTTGTCCGTATGCCATCAAAACCGGAATAAACTCGCACTTTTCTCTTTCTCTATCGCTTTTTGCTTGGATTTCTCGCTTTTAATTTGTGGGGCGTGATTATGTGGACAGTTGTTAATAGTTGGCACTGATCTTTTGCCTTGCGGACTATGGCACGCACAGGCGCTGATAATCATTTATTTGTTTTGACTGCTGACAGAGATAATAGAGCTAAAGTCAACAAGTCGGCCTATTAACAATTATGGTCCATTGGGAATATGTGGACTATATAGAGATGAGGTGTAGAAGTCAGTTATTTGGGCAATTGGAGGAAAAGGATATGAGCTGGAATGGAGAGGTTAGGGACTCTGGAATGGAATGATCAAGTGAGAGTAGAGTGAGTGAGTTGGACAGCGAAAATTATTACCGACCATGAGCAGTGGCTAAGTGGAAAGCAAGTTGAGACGTCTTTCAATATGATACTCATGCTCTCTGCTCATGATTATTTGCTATATAAGACGGGCAAAGTGTCGAAGCATACCTTCTGCTACTGAGAAAGGTGGAAGCAACTATCAGTATCAGGGTCATAGTCAAAGTAGAGACCATAATGAAGCATACGTGTGAAAGACAGAGTTGCTTTGAAAAGAGTGCGGCGTAAAAAGTAGAGCCTTTTCACAGAAACACTGAGTCTGAGCACTGTGCGCAGTTAGAGCTTATAGAACGGTTCCAACTTGTAGGTGACCGCGAGAGGCGAGAGTCAGCCCAAGTGAGAGAGGAGATTTTGTAGTCGGTAAGCAGTAATTGCAGTTCGGCACACAGGTCCGTCGTATGTTAGACCATCTAAAGTAAGCTTGCAGAGCTGTATGCGAGTACAGAGAGAGAGAGAGATCTGTAACGGATAATTAGCTTCTCACTGCTCGATCTACGAGCGCCGGCTAAGCAAGGCTGAGCCGCTGCGCCATGAGAACGAACATGCGTGTAAAGGGTGGAGAGCAAAACGGAACAAATTACCAAAATCTCTTTACAAAGTATAACTTCTCTTACATGTTAATATATTGGGAGAATTTCCGCTCTTAATTACAATGCTAAACGAAGCACTTGAGTGAAGCGCTAATCGCTGCGCCCAACAGACTTAGTTTTCTATATGAATATTAGACAAACTTTGAGCACAGATCAAATTTAACGCTCATTTGAATACATACATATATGAACAGCTTCCAATCTAAATATATCGAGTTATTATATTGATATATTATATTAAAGCATATATGACAGATCAAAGCTGAAATGAAAGTCTCTTTTAGAGTCAAGCTAAATTAATTAATATTTTATATTAATTTTAATATAAATATTGTTATTATTTATTTATATATATTTTTATATTTATATATTTTTTAAAATTGTTCAAAATTTATAATTAGAATAATTTAAAAGTTCAGATATATTCATGCAAAATATGTATATAAAATATATTTCATATAAATAATAAATTATATAAAATATATTTTGTCTTAGTAAAAAAACAGAAAATGAAATCCTGCCATCTCCACACTTCAAATGCAACCGCTGTAAACAGTGTTAAAATTAAATGCAAACATTATTAACAAAGGATCTGTTCTAGCTGTGGAGTGCTAAGGAGACACCTAATAACTTGTTGTGGGGCACGTGGCGGGCGGACGTCGTTTGAGGGGTGTTAGGTAATTCACACTTCCTGCCAGGACAACGGCCGGATATATTGTGCGTTGCTGGAATTTCATTAAATAATCGTTAGTGTAAATCAATTTGTTAGATCAAAGTGAAGAGAAGTGAAAGAGAGAGAGAGAGAGAGAGAGAGCAGAGGCGACATGGCGACAAATGAAAGCAAAATATGTGACGATGATGATGATATTATCAATTTGCGCTGCAAATATTTGACAGGAGCATCGCCATTGATGGCCAAATTACAAAACATGAGCACGTGCCGCGAACCGCGACGCTTGAAGTGTGAACACGTGCGCTTGCTATCAATGTCCAAAATCAACAATATTGAGCGCAATATAAAATATATAAATAGGAAAGGACTTTAGTTAGGGTTAACCTGACGCCCCCACCTGAACTCCATGTGGCACACATTAGAATTGGTTTTGAAATATATGCTAAATGCAGCTGGGCTCTATCGCAAGCTTCATTGCCGTAATCGCATTAGGCATTTATACTCATCCTTGAGCAGAGTAAATAGAATGAAATCTATTCGTCCTGGTCGCAGCCATTCAATTGTCCTGCTCCTGCTCCTGCTGCTGCTGTGAAAAGTACAAGCGTTTGAAATTTAATTTAACGCATTTACATGCGGCTTAAGATTTCAGGGCTTCAGGGCATGGTAAACAAATCAAATATATTTAGGAGCAGCAACTCAAACAAAGGGCTGCGACGTCGACTGATGTCGACAGCCAAATGAAATTTACTTCTTTTTATTTCGGCACTTGATAGAAGCCCAGGACCTGGACCAGGATCTGCATCTGCGACCCTGCGCACATGCTACAACGTCCTGGCTGCCGTAGGGTGGCGGGTGGCTGCTCCTTGTGCTCGCTGATGGTGGTTGAGAGTTAAAAACTCAATATTTGAATAACTTACTACCGTGCGAGTGAACTTTGAGGCGTACTCGAGCCAAGGGCTTAGGGCAGCTACAGCAGCAGCGAGCTGAGTCCTGCGTGCGCAAAAGGACAATTATTTGTTTATGCGTTGTCATTTAAATTGAGTTTTAATGTTGACAACATACAACATTGACCAAAAAAAAGAAGCGATTGAGCCCGCCTTAAATGTTTGTGTGCCATTGTGATTACAAACAATGCACAGATACATATATATACATATATATAGCTACAGTTACAGCTATAGCAAAAGAAGCAGCTATAGATACAGCTCCCTCATAGTGCCAGGCAGTGGGCGGCACTGGCATTTATGTGGGCACCATTATTTGCTCTCGCACGTTCACATTTAAAAGTTATGAGCCCATTATATTCGTAGTAAACACAAATATCCATAATCCATACCAGAGGGCCAGGCATACCATGCCATGCCTCCCGTGCGACACATGTACGCGTAATTGTTTGTCGATGTCCTCGACTGTCGTGAGAATATTCACTTTTGCCTCTTAGCCCCCCTCCCTCCCCCCACCCGTTCGTTTTTGTTTTGTTTTACTGCGTTTCATGTGCATGGAGAGCGCCTGTTGCGTATGCCACACTCGGCTACAAATGGAATGCTAGAGACAGCAGATGCAGTACTCTCAGAGCAGCTGTTGGCTCTTTTAAGGTGTTTATATTGGATGTGGATTAGAGTATGTGTAGGAAATATATATAGAATGATGTAGGTATTGATATGATTTAACTAGGTTTTATGTTGAGTATTGGTTTAGTATGGGCAGAGTATGCTAGCTCAATTAGAGGTATACAGGCAGAGGACACCAGTTTAAGGATGGACTAGCTAGTCTACAATTGAACTAATCTATATGTACAGTTGTGTTCATGAAAATATTAGTGCTGAGTCTGACTGCTACTTTAAGGAACTCAGCTGTATATAGAAGCCAAATATTTGATAGTTGTAAGTAAATACTTTTGCCTTTAGTGTGCTTAATGCCTTCAGTGTAATTTTAGGAATTTTAGGATTGTTAGGAACAAAAAATGATTATTTCTTATATATATATGATTATTTCTTAGTAGATTTTTATATATTTTTCTATTAATCTGTGAATATACACTTACTGATTTTATATATTATTTATAAAGAATAATTCTCCATTCTCTATATTTCATAAATTATAAATTATTTATGTATACAATCACAGTGAAACCTTCTATCCTTTTAGGCAAGTTTATATATAAATGAGAAGTTTTTAGTA
Organism: Drosophila nigricruria; assembly: GCA_037075265.1. NCBI lineage: Eukaryota > Metazoa > Arthropoda > Insecta > Diptera > Drosophilidae > Drosophila > Drosophila nigricruria. Next base: position 4,256,960 of record JBAMCI010000131.1, on the reverse strand, counting down.
CAGTTTTATAAAATATTTTTGATATAATATTAAAAATTTCAGCAAATGCAACATTGACGGAATTTTATGTTTAATAAATAACAGATTAACGAAATTTTATGTTTAATAAATTTGGTTAATCTTGCACATAATATAAAATATTAAAATTAAATATTATATTAAAAATTTGAGCAAATGCAAGATTAATGAAATTTTATGGTCAAGAAATTTCATTATTTCCAAAACTTTTAATATACAATTGAAAATATTTAACTATTAAAAAAAATATTAAAACCTTTCTCCAATGATTTGTCAGCATTAATCAGATTAGTTAAAGCCATTAAAGTGACTGGTGTATCGTGCTAAAAACCAAATTCATAACGAGTTTCTACCAGCTGAAGTGTTTTTGCGCAAAAACTGTAATTTTTATTCATTTCCAGGACGCACTCAGAAGTGGCTGCTAAACGATTATTAGCAATTTGATATAACTGCATGTAAGTACAACACGAGAACAAGTCAACAACGAATTCACACACACACACACACACAGACACTCACACATACACAGTATGCATATGTATGTACACGTGTAGCTACTTACATAAGAGCTTAGCGCGATGCTGTTGTCTCTATAGGTGTGTATATGTGTATGTGTGTGTGTGTGTGACAGTAAACAGTAGAAAATCACTTCAGTTAACTAAATCGTCGCAACAACCATGCGCCGACTGCGACGCAGCAGCGCACACAGCACGATGCTGCCAAAGTGAGAGACAGCAACAGAGCGCTCTCTCGCACACACACGCACGCACACTGTTGATAGCGGCCATTGCAAAAGGCGTGCCAGCTGCCAGACAATAGCCAATCAGCGTGCAGCTGCGCTATGTGACAGCAGCGACAGCAGCCGCAACGCAACAGCGACGCCAGCAGCGCAGTCAGTGGAGTGAGAGACAGAGGCAAAGGCAAAGGCAAAGCCAGAGACAGAGGCAGTGGCTGCGGCCGCCATTTGCCGCTGCAGATGCGTGCAGCGCTGAAAGTTAAGCTCATTGCCATATTTTTGCTTTTTTAACTGTTTTTGCTGTCTGCTTTCTGCTTTCTGTTTTCAGCGCTGGTCGGGCGCTGTTCTCTCTTTTGAATTTACTTTACTAACAAAACATGACTGTTGGGAGGCAAAAAGGAAATTGTTTTATCAAATGGGTTTCCTTACGCTTTTTATTATGAAATTAATTTTCAACATCGTTTCGTCCGCCCTTTCCCTTTCCCTTTTTCCGCATATATATCGCTATACATATGTATATATATATATATATAAGTAATTCCCGCTCTTTGTGCGTCTCTGTTTACTCAACTTAACGCTTTGCCTTGTGCCTTGCCTTGCCTCTCCTCGCACACAGAATATTCATATTTCAGTTCCCTTGAAGCATTTTATGGAAATGTTTGCGTAGCTTTGTAGCCCAGTTGCCCACCTCAACTCTGGGTGCTCGACTCTCTCTCTCGCTCTCTGTCTGCTCTTGATATTAAAATGCAAATCTTGATTATGCATTTAAGTTCTGCAGACAAATTAAATTCATTTGCGTCGAGCGTTGTCATTAATCGAGCCCATTAGCCCATGCCGAAACTCCTTTGCGCGCTGCATGTAAATATTTTCTTTCAGTTTTCCATAGTCGTGCACGTACTTAAGCGCATGTTAAGCGCATTGAAGCGGCTAAAATCGATGGGCATTTGGCATATGGCAGAGCATTTGATGGGCTTCCATTTGGCGGAGTGTTGACTGTTGTCCACTCTGCAAATCGCAACAACAAATTAATATTGTAATATGGCCAATAAAGACAAACACACAAAGTTTTTTTGCTCTAAATATTATGACTGAGATGTAGGTGTGTGAGAGAGAGAGAGAGAGAGAGAGAAAGAGTGTGCGTGTGTCTTGCGTCATATCAGCTAGCGAAAGTTACTCAATGCAATTGAAGCCAATGTGAAAATGCGCGTGTAAATCAATAACACTATGCTACAAGACTGTGAATTGAATTAACATTAACAAAAACTCTCTTTAAAACTTATTCTTTTTACTTTCCCAACTCTTAGACACCTTCCCTTTACACTCCTCATCTGACACACATTTCAGTCCAGTCCCACTCTTGTTGCGCTGTGTAATCGATACGAAATTTAGACTCAAAATAGAATGGCCACTAAGTCAGTTAGCAAGAATGCCAGACAGCTAATTGTAAAATCAGTTTAGGCGCGATTTTCAATGGGCTCACTGCAAAAAGCTCACAACTGAAAAAAGAATAAAAATAAAAAACTTAACTAATTATTATTGTAAATAAATAAATAAAATATACATAAATTGAATATGGTTCAATATCAAGGGAATTCCGGCGCCGGCGGCGGCGGTGGTTAGTATTCCACAGCAAACTGCGTTCAAATCTAATTTTTATTTTTATATAAGCAACAAATGTGCCGATTATGACATTGACTTATTTAATTTAGTTTAAAACTAGTTATATAACAGCTGAAAATGGTTGTATTAAATGGAAGTGAAAGCTGAAAAGTTAATGATATAATGATATATGATTAATTAGATATTTTTTTATATGTGGAAAACAACAATTATGAATTGTATAATTATGTGTATCTGGAAATGGATTTTACGTGTTTCTACCCTAACTTAATTAAATTTAAAAGTTTTTCAATCTTCCAAAAAGCTTCAAACTACCAAAGTGCAAATTGTTCAAGTTTATACTGTTAATATTGGATAATATTATAAAACTCTTATAATTTCTTTAACTTAACTTAAGCAAATAAGAACAGAAATGACTAAATTAAAGTGACGAGAGGGTGAGAAAGAGAAAGAGAGATTGAATACTAATACGTATATTGAGTTTCAACAGAAAAGAAAAAAAAGAACAGCTTAGAAAAGTTCAAATAAATTAAATAGAAATTAACGCATATAATTTACACAAAATATTACAAAAAATAATAAAAAGGTGCTTCAGGATTTCCACATTCCTCATAAAAATTAATCATTTTATGATTTTACTATATGCATACATATATGTAAAGTCGTCTTTAGATATAACACTCTTTTTGTAGATTTCTCGATACAAATCTACGTTTCAGTTTCATTCTTACTCTTCGTCTGTCTTCCTCTCCGTCTGTCTTTCTCTCTCTATCTTCGTCTCCGTCTCTCTTTTCCCCTGTCTCTCTCTATATTTTTTTCTCTCTCTCTCTCTCTCTCTTTGTCTCCCATCTTTCTTTCACACTCTTCAACTAATTCCATACCACACGCTACCACGTTCTCAAACTAACCCACCCTCATTTCGTCTCTTTCTAACACTCTCTCCCCTCTTCTAGAACACATTCACATGGTCACCTTGGACAAGACGGGCAAGAAATCCTTTGGCATTTGCATTGTACGCGGCGAGGTGAAGGATTCGCCAAATACGAAAACAACTGGCATATTCATAAAGGGCATTGTGCCCGATAGTCCTGCGCATCTGTGTGCCAAACTAAAGGTCTGTAACTGAGCTCATGAGTGAAGTTGGCTTACTCAAGCGACACTTTTGCAGGTGGGCGATCGCATTCTGTCGCTCAATGGCAAGGATGTGCGGCATGCCACGGAGCAGGCAGTCATTGATCTGATCAAGGATGCGGACTTTAAGATTGAGCTGGAAATACAAACATTCGACAAGAGCGATGAGGCCAGCAAAAGCAACGATCCACGCAGCAATGGCTATATGCAGGCCAAAAACAAATTCAATCAAGGTGAGCAAGATATATATATATAAGTTAGTCTTATATATAGGTTTTTTTCTTATTAGAGCAAACATCCAGCAACAATATGGGCATGACCAGGCAGCCAACTGTACGCAACGATCCGAAACGTGGTCAAAACTTTTCAGCATCCACGCGGGTCAAGCATGTGCCGCTCAACTATGATGAAGATGATGAGGATACGCGTGATATGACCGGACGCATACGTACCGAGGCGGGCTTTGAGGTAAAACTCTATATAGACATACAGCGAAATCCCCTTTAAGGGACAGCTCCGTGACATCCTTGGAAGATTTCACTCTCTAGCCCACATCTCTCTCATCGTATGTCTCCCTCCTATCCAGATCGATCGCGCTTCAGCGGGAAACTGCAAGCTAAACAAGCAGGAAAAGGATCGCGACAAGGAGCAGGAGGATGAGTTCGGCTATACCATGGCGAAGATCAACAAGCGCTATAACATGATGAAGGATCTGCGTCGCATCGAGTTCCAGCGGCAGGGCAACGTGCCGCTGGGCATTGCCTTGGCTGGCCACAAGGACAGACAGAAAATGGCCTGCTTTGTGGCCGGCGTGGATCCGAATGGCTTGCTGGCCAATGTGGAGGTGAAGCCCGGCGACGAGATCGTCGAGGTCAATGGCAATGTGCTGAAGAATCGCTGCCATTTGAATGCCAGCGCCGTGTTTAAGAACGTTGAAGGCGAGAAGATCGTGATGATTACATCCCGCCGCAAGCCCAACGACGAGGGCATGTGCGTCAAGCCCATCAAGAAGTTCCCAGCATCCACAGATGAGGCGAGCCAAGATTAATCAAGCCTCAGCCTGTTCAAGTTGCTAATCTTTTTTACATTTACAGACGAAATTCCTCTTTGATCAGTTCCCCAAGGCACGGTCGGTGCAGGTGCGTAAGGACGGCTTCCTGGGCATCATGGTCATCTATGGCAAGCACGTCGAGGTGGGCAGCGGCATATTCGTCTCCGATTTGCGTGAGGGCTCTAATGCAGAACAGGTATGTCTTCACTGACAATATTCAGCTGCTTTATGCTCATGTTATATTCCCAACAGGCAGGCATCAAGGTTGGTGACATGCTGCTGGCTATTAATCAGGACGTGACACTGGAGTCGAACTATGATGAAGTATGTGACGATAGTAAGGGAAACTTATAAGCTATTGTACTACTAATATCCATTCCCATAGGCGACTGGTCTAATAAAGCGCGCCGAGGGCGTCGTCACCATGATATTGCTCACGCTCAAGAGCGAGGAATCCATCAAGAGCGAACGCGAGGCGGAGGAAAAGAAAAAAGAAGGTAACTATTCCATTTGACTCTCTCTTCCACAAGTTTCTGATACATCTGAACGTTAACAGAAGCCAAAAAGGAGGAGGAAAAGCCACAAGAGCCAGCCACTGCTGAAATAAAGCCAAACAAAAAGATACTCATTGAGGTGAAGGTGGAAAAGAAGCCGTTGGGCGTTATAGTATCCGGTGGCAAGAACAACTTCGTCAAGGTACGTAACACACACACACACTCTATGTTGCTATACATGAATGCCCCACTTTACAGACTGGTTGTGTCATTACACACATTTATCCGGAGGGCGCCTTGGCGGCTGACAATCGCCTGAAGATCTTTGATCACATTTGCGACATCAACGGTAATCCGGTGCACTGCGCCAGCTTGACCACGCTGAAGGTACATCAGCTGTTTCACATGACCTACGAGCGGAATGTCAACTTTACAGTTTACCGAGCCGATCCGCCAGAGCTGGAGAAGTTCAATGTGGACTTCATGAAGAAGAGCGGTAAAGAATTGGGTTTATCGCTGACGCCCAATGAACACGGCTGCACCATCTCCGAAATCGTATGTATACACTGGGCTAACACGTGTGCCTTGCACTTGATAAGCGGATTCGTTTACAGATACAAGGACAATATCCGGAAATCGATAACAAACTGCAACGCGGCGACATCATAACCAAATTCAATGGCGATGCGCTGGAGGGTCTGCCATTCCAGTTGTGCTATGCGCTGTTCAAGGGCGCCAACGGCAAGATCTCGATGGAGGTGACACGGCCAAAGCCCACGCTGCGAACGGAGGCACCCAAGCCATAAGCGAACGAAATTCATCCACTGTAGATGCGTGTGTTAGTGCCATATGAAATAAAACAATCTAGAATCAGTTCTAATTTAATAACATCTTGTGTGTTCCGTTATTGGGGTTTATTTCACGTTTGGAAACTGCTTATGCTATAGAGCTTGCATTCGATGCGATACGGGGCCATAGATCAGCGCATTCCTTGGCAACCGGCCCGGTGATGGCCGAGCCTTTCATTTCGCCTTTATTGTTTACAATGACCCCCGCATTATCTTCAAAGTATATAAAAACACCATCCCTCCTCCTGAACGGCTTCCGCTGCCGAATGACAACGGCAGGCATAACCTACAAAATAAACACGCGTTGCAAAAAGAGAAAACAAACAAACATTAGTATGTGAATAACTCATAAATCAATGTGAATTGAACAAATTATAGCCGCATGCTAAAGCACAAGCACACATACTAACACGGCCACACACATATGGGGCACAGACTTAATTTTGTTGCGGCAAGCGATACGCAGTATATTTTGCTCATTTCACTTGATATTTGACTTCGACTTACCTTCTTTCTCAACTCAGGCTTGCCCTTCTTCACGGTGGCAACAAACATGTCACCGACGCCAGCAGCGGGCAGACGGTTCAAGCGACCGCGAATGCCGTGCACAGCAATAACGTACAGGTTCTTGGCACCTGCAAAAAGAAACAAAAATATTCTATTGAATTCACTGCATTTGCTACTAATTTGTTTGTTTTGTACATTACCTGTGTTGTCAGCGCAGTTCATAACAGCGCCTACGGGCAAACCTAGGGAGATGCGGAATTTACCTCCCGCGGTACCACCACGTCCTAATTGACGAAAAAACACAAATAATTAGTTAAACACTTGCATTGCATTAAACACTTCATTATAGCGTTGCTATTTTGCATTGATTGGTTGTATTTTTCACTATTTATTCGGATTTAATTTGTTGGAAAATACCTCTCTTCGACATTTTGCTGCTTGTTCGGAACCAAAAGGAAGTAAAAAGAAAGAGCTAGTTCGGTTACCGAACCACAGCCAACTTAGCTCGAATCGTAATCGGAATCGGCAGCGTTGCCACCTCTAGCAAGTGAATAAACTAGTTTCGCTCCGCAACGCAAGCGCTGCCACCTTTTTGATAAGCGAATAAGTAATTTTGCAGCGATTAATTTTTTGATGGCTATAAATTTAATAATTATTATTTTTGTCTGATTCTAGCTATTTTTATGGATATATTTTTATTATTATTAATTATTATTGTTTATTATCATGCTTAAGTATTTATGAATTATTATTCAAAGTGTTATCTCTTTTAAAGCACGTCTGCTCAAATATCTTATTGGCAGTATACCAATATACATCAATTGCGGGTAATTGTTTATAAAAATATTATTTCATGTGGTTTTAGTTATGAACTATTTAAATGAACTTATTTAAGACACACAGTTACAAATAATCAAATGAACATGCGGCTACTAAGCGCAGCCAACTTCAATCACGCGCTAAGATTCTAAAGTGCTTTCATCACTTATAGAAAGCAATTTGGAAAAATGACTGAACAAGGCCTATTAAGTTACGTTAAAAAGGTTATTCACTCATTAATAGTGTCCACACCGGAACGCGTAACAATAGAAGGATTATGTCGAGACTATGCAAAAGAAGAAGGCTGCCCAGTGCCCTACATCAGGCTCGGCTTCAAAGACATCGAAAGCTTTTTGCACTCAATACCCGACACAGTTCAGGTAAATTGTCAATTTTGGTAATTATTATATATTATATATATTTTTATTTTTTAGATATATGGCAGCGGACCGATGGCCCAAGTATTCGCGATGATGCACGCCAAGACCGCCCACATACAAAGTCTCGTGCAGTGCCAGAAGAAGTCAAGCAACAGGTCAAAGAATAGAAAACGTGAAAAGCCTCAATTCTATTACCCGTCGGAACGATCTGATATCATTTTTGTCAATGAGCAACGCCAATCGATCAACAATACCAATCAATATAATGGAAGTCAGCGAACTCTTGCCAATGCCAATTTATCTTCTGAGAGATATATCAAACAGCAGCCACAAAGTCAACCAAAATTGACAAAGGAAACCAATTCTGTAATCAATTCGCTAGCAAAATGTACAATTGCTAATGTTGATAACACATCCAAAAAAGAGGAAATTGACGCGAGTCCGGATGAGCCCAAGTTGCCAAAAGAAACTCTCCCAACTAGAAATGTTTCGAATTCCCGCAGAGAATATATATCATCGGATGAGGGTTGCGATACAGATGCTGTACCATCATATGCTGTGGTACGAACAGTTCTCTATTTAAGCTTACTAATTAAATTATATATATATATTTTAGGATAATGAAATAATGAATTACAAATATGCAGAGGTTGCCTCATGCACCAATTTGGTTGATGTTGAGCCCAACATTCAGGCAAAGTGGGCAGAGCATATTGATTATGTCTCCTCAGATGAAGGCAGTGAATCGGAGGCTATTCCAGTCTTTGCTGTGGTAAATAATATAAAATTGGTTATTAGCTGTTAGCCATTAGACTAAGACTATACTTTTGTGTCCAACATTTCTATCAAACTTTGTTAATATATTTCTTATTATAGGACCAAAACGTCTTGAGTGTGGAATATCCTAAGGATGCAGTTCGCTTTGATTATCAATTGCCCCAACAGGATGTTCACAAGAAATTTAAATTGGAAGAACGTTACGAAGTGCAGCTTGTGACGGTAGCCAATGCTATATATAATATAATTACTATATATACTAATTATTATCTTTAAACAGGTATCAAGTCCGCATAGCTTCAATTTTTGGCTACATGACGAGGAATACGAGCAATATCGAGCCATGTCCTACAACATGCAGTACGTATTATTAGTATTCTCCATGCCATATATCATATAATTAATTTTCAGGCGTTTTTACGACCTTATCAATGAGATACGCTACACAATACCATTATTTTTAATAATGGTTGGCCATTTGGGTGTTGTGCAGTTCAGAGGCACAGATTGGCAGCGCGCACAAGTCTTGAATATCAAAGCGGGCAGCAGAAAGAATGTGGAGGTAAGCACTTGAAATCCTTTCGATATACGTTTATTAACCTTCCTAAACAGGTGGAACTTATAGATACGGGCGATCGCATATGGATATGCCATACTGATCTGAAGTATTTGTGCAAAGACTTTGCCAAATTGCCACCCCAATGCTGGCCAGGCAGACTGGCCTGCATTACGCCCAGGCAGGGTCCTTGCTTTTCTATGGAGGCCAGCAACTACTTTTACAATATTGTTAGCTATCGACGACTCTATGCGAAAATTGAGAAGATTAACGATGCAGTAGGAATTTGGCTAAGAATTATATGTCTGACTGTAAACTAATTTGATATTCTTTACGTTTTTAGGATAATACCTGCACTATGATACTGGTTGATCCAAACACTGCGCTGCACACCAAGAACATTAACATGGCACTCATCGAGTCCGGTTGGGTGCGTCGCTGTTACAAGCCTTAAATATTGATATTGGAATTGTTTAATAATTTGATTTGATTAGCTAGTTACATGACTAAAGTACTTAGACTTACTAAGTAGAGTAATGTAGAATGAAAGATTTTGTTTAAGTTTTATGTTAAGGCAAACGCTGTCCTTCTGCTTTTCATTTATTAGTTTACGTATAATAAAATACTAAGTTACATAAATCTTGAAACAAGTTGTTGTTGTTGTTGTCTTATCGCTTGATTTATGTTTGAAAATAAGACAAACAAAGACGCACAAACTACGCAAAAAGATCTCGCTCGCAACTAAATAGTATTTGTTGAAACATAATGCTCAATTCAAATAATAGTTTTTTTCAATAAATACATTATGTTTAACTGAATCGTCATAACAATTCCCTATAAAAGACAACATTATCTATTAATGTAGTTCATTTGTTGTATATATGTATGTTTTGTATGTTGTGTATATAGTCAATGTTTATGTATGTTGCTTGTTGCTTGTTGCTGTTGCTGCTGCTGTTGTCGTTGACGGCAACCTGAGGTTTTCTTTTTCTTCTTTTTTTGTGTTTTTTTTTTAAATTTAATTAATTTTTTGTTTGAGGCTGCTCTACTACGTTGTGTCAGTGTTATCTCTTCCTCTTTTAGATTTGTTTTGTTTTGTAGTGAGTGAAAAACTAATAGTTCAACTACTAATGCATTTCGTTAAATTTGCTTTTTGCTTTTTATCATAATATTGTTGTCGTGTTTACTCGTATTGCTGAGTGTTTTCTTCTTTTTTTTTGTTTTCATTTTTTAGCAATGCGTATTTAAATATGCTATATAATCGCAATAATACATAATTGTTTGTTTGTTTGTTTGTTGGTTGCTCTTGAGTACATAATAGCTACGCGCATTTATTTATTTTTGTTTTTTTTTTCTTTTAATTTTCTTTTTCATTTCTTTTCTTTTTTTGTTTTGTTTTGTATGCTTTTCTTTATATCATAAGTTTATGCACGTGTGTGTGTGTGTGTGTGTGTGTGTGGGTGTATGTTTAACTACAGGTGTGTGTTTGAGTGTGTTTGTCTGTTTGTTAGTAGTAGGTCCATAGGACTAACACCTATGTAGCAAATTCAAAAGTCTATTCACTTCGTTATCGTTACAATATCGTGGGCATAAAACTTATATACTTATATGTATGTAACTGTAGGTGTATAAGTGTGTTTGTGTGTGTTTTTCTCTCTATGGCCGTGTTTCATATCTGTGTGAATGCTTTAACTGGCTGCTGAATTTTGTTTGTTTGTTTTTTTCTTTTTTATCGTATAAGTTTTATTTTATGTACTCATCTTTTTTTTTTTTAGTTTTTCATTTTTTTCGATTCTTATATTAAAGTTCATCACAGTTAGCGGAGCTGAAATTATGAATAATTATTGAGGACATTGTTGTGTAATACGTTTTCTCTATCTCATTTTCTTTCTTTTGTTGTTGTTTTTGTTGTTGTCTTCATTTTTTTTTTTTTGTTTTTCTTCTACTAAATCGCAATTGCATATATATGTAGACTACTATAAATTGATTCATCATTTTTGTGTAGTTTTTTTTTTGGGTTTTTTCTCTTTTTTTTTTACTAATTATTATATACGCATGTGTGTGTGTTTCTGTGTGTGTGTAATGTTTGTTGTGTCTATGGGTGTATTACTATTTGTTGTTGTTGTTTGTTTGTTTTTGGGTTTTGCGAACCGCTACTCAGATGGTTGCTCGTTGCGTGCCGGTTGGGCTAATCATGATGCCTCAGTGTCATGGAGTATTGCCCTCGAATAGAGCTCGAAACTCGCCGCTCCGTGGTCTGGGCAGACCCTCGCGTATCGTTTGCACCGGCTCAGCAATGCTCGACTCTGACCCATGCAGTAAATTCTCCTTGAGATCCATGTCACTATAACAGATATAAGAGTAATTGTATGAGAGTATTGTATAAGAGTATTGGAAAAGAGTAGTGTATAAGATTATTGTGTAAGAGTATGGTATAAGAGTAGGGTATAAGATTATTGTGTAAGAAAATAGTATAAGAGGAGTGTATAAGATTATTGTGTGAGAGTATAGTATAAGAGTAGTGTAGTATAGTATAGTATAAGTAGTGTATAAGAGTAGTGTATTATTGTGTAAGAGTATAGTATAAGAGTATTGTATAAGAGTAGTGTATAAGATTATTGCATAAGAGTATGGTATCAGAGTATTGTGTAAGAGTATAGTGTAAACGCAGTGTTTAATTATTATACAAGAGCATTGTATAAGAGTAGTGTATAAAATGATTGTTTAAGAGTATTGTATAAGAGTATTGTGTCAGAGTAATGTGTAAGAGTACAGTATTAGAGTAGTGCATTATATTAGAGTATTATACAATAGTGTATAGGGGTATTCTATAAGAGTTTTGTATAAGAGTTATTTGTGCATCGCTTACTCATCTTTGCAGTCATCGGCCTCGGCGGCCAATGCATTGACCACCGCCGTAATTGTATTCGATTCTGGATTGCTTAGTTGCTCATCCTTTTGTTGCATTATATTTGGATTTTTGCCAATCTTGTTTAGCCGCTCGGCAGCCACGGTCTCCATGGTCTTGCGCATCAGCGGATATTGATCCAGAACGCAGTTGAAATGATCCACGCTCAACGAGAATAGATTGCAATAGGTTTCGGCTCGCACGCTGGCCACACGACGCGCATTGGTCAGCAAACAGATCTCACCGAAATAAGATCCATCCGATAGTGAGGTGGCAACCTGTTTAACGAATATAGATAGATACCCTGTAATATATTTTAGTATGATATGCTCGATACCTACCTCGCCGTTGGCCATGACAATGTCCACAACGCCCTCCTGTATGAAGTACATCTTTGTACCGATCGTGCCCTCCTTTATGATAATATCACCTGAGTTGTAGAGAGATTTATGATTATAACTCAGTTATTAAGTCTTTATAGCAGGTGTAGCTTTACCTGGTTGGAAAACTTCGTATTTCAGTTTGGTAACTACGTCGGAAACAAAATTCGAATCGGCATTAGCAAAAAAAGGCACTGACGCCACGAGGGATCTGTGAAGAAACAACATATAGATAGTTAAAGGATATAGATATATAGATAAATAGATATATAAATTTAGTTTCTATAATTTCTTTAGTCAAACACTCAGCCTGTTAGTTGTCGCTCTATTTATAGATCGCCCACCTGCAATTATAGTTGATAACATCCTCGCGCAGCTTCTCGCTCAACTCGCCCAGTATTAACTCTTCATCGAAGAATTTACCCTGGTACCGATGCTCGAAATATTCCGTTATACGCTGTCGCATATCGCGCGGCAACTTGCGATAGGCCATATACTCCTCCACCTGTTTGACCTTCTCGCGATACTGCCGCCTGCTGGAGTCCAAGCTCTGTATTAGATTGGTCGCATGACCAAGGAACAATGCATAACACGTGGCGCCCGATATCATCGATAGCATCGTTAGCCACATGTCCGTCAGTGATTGTGGTGGAAATCTGAAGAAATATAAAAGTATTTATTTAAAAATATTTATTTACAAATTTTCAGTGTCTCAAAATACAATTTTCAATATTTTCTAATATTTTTCCCTCTATTAGATCTAAGACTTCTGTCAATCTTTGCTTACCTGCCGTATCCTATGCACAGCATATGTGACATGGCTTTGAATAATGCCCATGAGTACTGCTCCAGCCAGTATGATTCCTACAGTTGGCCAAAAGTTAAGTTAATTCATGTTTTTCTACTTCTTTTTCAATATATTTTCATATATATAGAGATTTCATACCTGTAATTCGTTGATGGATACCCAGGAATTAGATGGAAAACCCTGTAACATTGGCACTAAGAACTGCAAACAGCCGCTCCAGTGTCCGATCAGGAGCATCATGCAAATTAAATTGAAGATCCTCATAAAAACCGAGGCCATATTGAGGAACTGCAACCAGATTTATCAATAAGAGTGCACATCAACTTAAGCCCAGCACCGCAATGTCTAATACATGTATGTGTGTGTGTGTGTTGAGTGTGTATATATGTGTGTGTTTGTTTGTGTGTGTGTGTGTGAGTGTGTTACAATTGTGAGTTACACATTTAAATTACAATAAACCAAATCAAATTCAATTAAAACTAAAATGAAAACCAAAAACGAAATTTTTGAAACGTTTTTTTTAGTAGGCTTTTTGGGTTTTCCAGCTGCCAATTATTTTGAGCCAAAGCAAAATAATAATAAAAAAAAACCAAACCACAGCCAGAAAACAGGAAAATAAAGAAAAACTAGAATTTTGTGTGCTGGCAGCTTATGTGGCGCCCGGAAGTATGCAACACTCGAGCTCAGCATAAGCTGGGCCATTCACAATAGACACACACACACACACACGCACACAGCTGGCTCTATGTAGTAGTAGTAGTAGTAGATGCAGACAGTGGAAAATCGCTATCAATCCATATACAAATTAGGCGTAATTAACTAAAGAATTATTAATTAATTGTGAGTCTAATATTAGGCAAGTGTAATACAACCTGAGCGCAATGAATCAAACCATTTCTACGTAGTTTTTTTTGTTGTTTGTTGTTTTAGTGCAAATCAGCTGCTATTATGGTACAAGTGCTCATCTTAACTTTTGCTCAGAGTTCCAAAAATATAAATTGATGCTTAGGTAAAAACGAGTATTATATATGTATATGAAGTATAAGAAAATATATATATATAACATAATATATATATATATATTTAATTATGCTCACTATTCCAAAAGTATTTTACAATCAAAAGCGTTTTTCTTATCTCAGTTGTTAGTGCTACGTTTTCTGTACAGAAGTTTAGAACGAAAATCAACAAGTAAAACGTAAAACGTAAAACCAGAAACAGAAACAGAAACAGAAACTAAATCAAATATATATATTTAACCCATGGGGACAGAGTAAAGAGTAGCAAAAAATAGTTGTGTTGCATTCAAGTATTTTCATTTGTTTTTCATGTTGTTGTTGTGGTTGTTGTTGTTGGTTTGTGTGTTGAATTGTATTAAATATTACAGGGTATTCAATAGGCCAGGCTTTTGCAAAGTTCTGCAATCTTCTTCAATTTACTTGATGGTTTTATTTACACAGACTTACGGAACGAGGAGTCGCCACGCGAGTCTTTTGCTGAAATCTTTTGTACAACAGAAAAACACAAGAGAGAGAGACACAGAGAGACAGAGAGAGAGAGAGAGAGAAAGAGAGAACGGAAAAAACGTAACGCAACGCAACGTAAGCCCATAACCAAAACCAATTAAATAACAAAAAGAAAACAAAAACAAGAACAAAAAAAAATTGAAACAAACGCAACGATAAACATATTTGTAATTGGCAACAGTAGCAGAGTTTTATTAGTAGTAGTAGCTGTAGCTGTAGTAGTAGTAGTAGAGAGTAGAGTAGAAGTACAGAGTATAAGAGCGTAAGAGCGTAAGAGCGAGTTGAGTTGCAGCAATAAAGCGCGCGACGCCAGTGGGCGCCGGAACAAAAGCAAAAGCATTGATTACGATATCAAAACGTAGTGTTTGGTGGTGTTGTTGTTGTTGTTGTTGCTGTTTGTTGTTGCTGTTTGTTTGATCTTGTTTATTGTTGTTGTAGCATTATTATTATTATCATTATTATTCTTATTCATATTAGATTAGATTATGCACTAGAGAGAGAGTGTGTGTGTGTGTATTTGCAATAGCGAAAGCGTTTTTACTTGATTTGCATTTGCACTTGCCCACAAATGTATGCTATACAATACGTATAAGACTTTATGTGTATATGTATATATGTATATATATATATATATGTATGCAAGTAACTACTGGATATGTACGTATGTATGTAGTACAGTGTTCGTGTTCGTTGTTCAATTAGCGTTCAACTCGACAGCAATCAATACGCTGTTTTCATTATTAATATCATTATCATTATCATTATCATTAGTATTACTGTGACTTGGTGTGTGTCTCTGTGTGTTGGACTATTGAAAATTGTCTTGAACAGTTGCTGCTGCAACTGCTGCTGCTGCGATATATACAATTCATCAAATGACTACAAGTATTATATATCTTTTGTTATCATTGTCTTTGTTTACCGCAGTGTTAAAGCAAAAAGCATTGAACAAATTATATATATAGTATAAACACTCTTTTCTTTACATGTGTTTGTCCTTCGCATTCGAACTCGAAATTCGCATTTGATTTAACATTTGTGGTACTCGGAATACCCTTTGCAAGTATTGTGTCTAGATGCAATTCACAGGCGTTCTTTAACTACTATTATTTACACTGTAACTAACTAACTAAGTAAACAAATAATGACAAAAGAAAAAGGTAGAAGAAGAGTGAGATTAACTAAAACTTAAGGCTTAAGCTTAATCTTTGGCTAAAGACATGCTCATGCATGAAGTCAACTGCTAGACTAGAGATAGTTAAATCGGAAAGAAAAACTAGTTGGAGAACTAAGGCTTTCGATAGAGCTGATAGATCGGACAAGTGCTGCAGCATCTGAAATCATTTCTAAACTCTTTTCGTGAAGTGCATAAAAACAAACTTCGATTTAACCGAAGTTTGCGCAAAAATTCTATTTAATTTTTTATTTTTTTTCTGTTTTGTTTTTTTATGCATCAAATCAAGAAAATATATGTATGTATATCAATATCAATATCAATCAATATTTAGTTGTATGTATGTTATATAATAAAGGCAGTCTTAGAAAATTTACAGAATGTACGAACGAACATTAAAATTCAAGCAAACATGATCAACGAACAATCGAACAATCGAACGAACGAACGAACGAACGAAATATGCACTAAAACTCAATTTTGGTTCAATCATATCTCAAAAAGAATGTGATCTATGTTGCACCAATAATACATAATTATAATGTCAATCAATCAAGGCTTTTTGTTTTATGTTTATCAAAATTAATTTTTTGTTTTTTTTTTTTTTTTTTTTGTTTGATAGTGTTTTTGATTTTTATTTGATAAAGATTTTTAAAGTTGTTTTTTTTTTTTTTTTTTTTTGGTTTTTTGTTTTGTTTTTGGTTGTTACCTTGAGAATTAGGTTGCTTTTAGTCAAGCCATCTTTGTCTTTTCTATGCATTCTCCCTCTGCGATCAGCACTTTTTTTCTGTAGATTCTGCAGAATCTAAAACCATATATATACACAGGTATTATAGGCCCTGGATTGGCTAAGGTTTTTAAAAAGTTTTTTTGTTTTTTGTTGTTGTCTGATTTCGATAAGCAAATTGATGTTATTTTTGAGAATTTCTTGAAAACTTATATAGATTATATTTATTTTGGTTTGTATAAAGTTGACGTTATTTTTTAAAATTTTCTCTTTTTTAAATAAATACATATGTATATATAATCATAAAACAATAAATTGAGTTCAAGTTGCTGTTGTTCTTTTCTTTCTTCTTTTTAATATTTTTTGGGTGACGTTGCGCAAGTAAAGTAAGTGTTGAAGAAATAAAAAAGCATTTTTCAACACTTGAAAATTATTTGAAATGTTTCTCAGTTGCGACTCCGAAGAAAGTCTTCAAAGAATTTCTTAGATTTTCTTCTTCTTTTTCTTTTTTTTTTTTTTGTACATTGTGCAATGAAGAATTTGTTGAATTTTCAGTGCTTTTATAAAGTCGGCAAGAAATGAAACATTTAAATGAAGAAAAGACACAATAAATATGAATTTAAGCCAAAAGAAAACATTGAGAAAAAATATAGAAAAAATATATAGAAAAAATTATTGAATCAAATTAAATTTCCCCCTGCGACAGAGCGAAGTTTAAAGCGTCTTTGTGAGAATGTTGTGGAGAGAGAGAGAGAGAGCGTTAGAGAGAAAGAGAGAGACGGCTCGCGATTTTGGTTTTGTTGTGAGTTGCTGTTGTTGTTGTTGCATTGTTGTTGTTGCAGAACTTGATGGGGAGTATTGGTTTTGGACTTGGACCTGGACGTGGACTTGGACTAACTGGGCTTGGAGCACAACGCAACACAAGTTGGAAAACAAATATTGGCATTTAAATACATTTAAGACTTACAAAACTTTAGATTATATTTCATTTTTATTATTATTATTATTTTTTGTTTGTTTGTTTTTTTTCTTTTTGGGCTTTTGTACAGCGTTTGGTTTGGACAGTTATATATTTAGGGTAAGGATAGAACTGAAATCAACTGAAATCATAGACATCGAGTATATTCTAAAACATTTAACAACAGAAAATGTATTATTCGAGTCACTCCTATGGAATATTGAGTGTTTAAGCCTATGAACAGAATCAGAGAAGACTGAGCACTTTGGACTACATATATAGACAACTTGGAACACTGTTAGCTGTTCGACTGACTGTACTAAAGCCTAAAAACCCAGAGCTAGGTTTTCACTTTCGTTTCTTTTCATTATTATCTTTTATTATCTTTTTTTTTTTTTTGTGTAGTATGAATATATATATATTATTTTAAGGGTCAGGTAAAGGTAACAAAAATTGTGTTGCAAACTGAAAAACTGATTTGAGAAACGAAACAAATCAAATCGAAATCGAAATCGAAATATATATATATATAGGATATATCATTCAGTATGATTGAAATAAATATATATATATTTGTTTTTTTTACATACTTTTTGCTATGCAAACCAAAAGTCAAACAAATTGCAGAAATGATAATGGTAAAAAGTCGGAATTGTATACTTACATAGACCTCCTCCCATTGCGAGACGTAGCGGACGAGGCGGGAGAGACGGAGCAGGCGAACTAGAGAAAGTAATTTAGCTAGACGGAGGATGCGCAAAGCGCGTCCGGCATGCAAGATTTGAAAAGAATCAGAGAAATCCTGCAATTTCATAATCTTAATCAAAATGTTGCGTACTGTTTCTTCAAATACATTAACTTACTTGATTGAAAATTAAAAATATATAATCTAAGGGTATCGACGAAATCAGATCGAGAAAAAACCAGGTTCTTAAATAGTGTTTAGCTATAAGCTTTGGATCCAATATTACTTGTTCAGCGTTGTCTTGTTGCATAATTCCTATAATTAGGCGGAGGGGAAAAAACCAATTAGAAAAAGAATTTCAATCAAGGTTGGAAGAATTTCGGAATTCCATATATAAATAATTGCCGTGTGCACATTACCTGTTCTAAAATTGACTACAATATCTATTAAAAAAATAGTATCACTTAGGCAGTTGAAGGCAATCCATCGTGTGCTCAGATCATCGTTGAAGAATGATATTGCGACTGGCAGGATAATAAGATTTGCTACTAATAATAAAAGCATGCAAAGGTCCCAGTAAAACCTATAAGAAGAAAGATATATATAGAAGTATATATATATGTGTTTAGGTATATCTCAGTTAACTCACCTGAATGAACTGCACGGGTGTATTACCCAATGCCCGGAAGTTTTCTGACGTATGCGTTCTTTGACCAAGGCCTTGCGGCTGCCAAATAATTTCATGGCCAGACGATTGTCGGTCGGCTGGAACCATGATTGCAATTGACTTTTTAGGAAATTGGCCGAGACTTTTTCCGATACTATCGGTATATTGGGCATTGGCTCCTCTTTCGGAGTGCCGTACAACGACACATCATCAAAGTGTACCTGCAAGATTACAAAAATCCGATTAATTTACACAGTGATTCAGCTGCAATCAAGGCCTAAATAAGTCATATTCCTGTTGCTGTAATGTATCATGATAAGTTAACATATGAGTAAATGATTAGTTTGATTTGGTTAGTTAATGCCTGCTCTAGTTGTTTAGGAAAAACCTTAGCTCTTGCCATTTCGGTTCCTTGGTCGCATATTAGCAGCGCCTCATCATCGAAAGCGGTGACCAGCGAGTCGGTGCAGGTGTTCTCGAATGAAATGCGCAAGTCGTTCTCATTCACATTCAATACGGAGCAGTATGAGCAGCGCACTGATTCTTCGCTATCGCCGTTCAGCAGGCTGCAAAACAATTATTGATAAAAAAACACAATCATAATAAATAAACATGAATAGGAAATGCAACTAAATATATATATAGTAGATATATTGTATTACAAGTACGCGCGTAAGGTAAGCCAGTGAAAGTAACCCGGGTTCTATTATTTTTTTCTGTATTCTATTTTTTTTTTGTAATTCTCATAATTGTTGCACACGCACAATGCACAAGTCGCAGCTGCTGTTGCAGCATCCAGATCTCTCACCTTGCATTCGGTGATTGTCAAGGTCTTTGGCTCGTTGCGGAAACGAAATCGCGTGGTCTGTGCTCCGCGCTCTCGGCTACGATGGCTGTTTGCCTCTATTGTTTGGTAAAGTAGAAGCGTGCAATGATATTTTTTTTCGTATTTTTGTATTTTTTGTTATTTCTTTCTTTTTTGTTGTTGTTGTTATTGCTGTTCTGCTTCACACTCAATTGAGTGTAGTTTTTAAATGGGAAAGCTTCGTTTTAATTAAGCCTGTTGAAGCTGATTTAATTTAATCTTCGCCTAATGAATTTATTACGAGCGAACATTATTATTGTTATTATTATTATTATGTTGTATTATTATTAGTGTGTGTGCCTTTTGTGTATTTAAAAATAGCCGCGAAGTTGAGTAACAACAAAAGCGCTTAGAATTTCTACACAGCCCATCGGATAACTGTTATCCGCTGTTATCCATTGTTATCCACTGATATATCCACTGTTGTCCACTGTTATCCAATACATTTCACAGCAGTTTTGGTTTTGGTTTTGATTGCGTTTGCGTTTGCGTTTCGTTCCGTTTTAGTTCTTTTGTGGTTTGGCGTTTAATTGTTAGTGGAAACTCGAAACGTGTTAAAGCAGCTGTTGTTCGCGCTGATTTGATGACCGTAACTTAATGTTATCGCTGCTCACATATACTATGTGCATGTGTATGTGTGCGTGTGTGTTTGCATGCAGTTTGCTCTATATACCGTAATTTGTCACTTTCAGTTATTACAAGCCCGCTAACCGAGCGCAACTAAGTAGCAATGCGCGGCCAGCCAACGCCGGCAAACACTCCGAACGAACGCGTTGTCGAATATCGTCTCCGAATACCGAATGCGAATGCGCATACGAAACAAGCTCGTATTCGGAATCGGAAATTTGCGTTCGTCTTGTGCTTGAGTATCTCGTGCGCGTCCTCCAGTTGTCGGTTTATTTTGTTTGTTTGTTGCTTTGCTCGTTCACTCGATTGTTTGCTTGTTTGCTTGTTTGTTTGTTTATTGGTTTGCTGCAGTCGTTACCTCGACTCTCAATTTGCGGCAATCGGAATGCCGAAAAGGGAATTTGGCGCGTAATTAAATAATTGATCGACTGATGCTGCTGATGTTTTTTGTTACATTGTGCTCGCTTGATCATTTATTTAACTTTTCTTGTTCTCCTCCTTCTTCTTCTTCTGCTTCGTTTTCTTAGTATTTTTTTTTGTTTTTTGTAAGTTGAGTTTTTGCTGTGAGCTGTTGCCGAGGCGGCTAGATAACCTGTTCTGAGGCTCTCGCGCTGCCGTTGCACAATAAATAAATAAAAACAATATTTTTGTTGTGTTGCGTTTGCCTTTTAATTGATTTTGCGACGAGCCGCGTCGCAAATTATAGCTCGACTATAATTTGTTGCTATTCTTCAAAAATTGACGCCAATAAAAGCACAAAACAAAAATAAAATAGAAAAAAAAACTATCAACGGGTACAAAAATTACCTCTAGATTTTATGTAAATGAATTGGTCTAACGGGTTACCGAGCCCCGGCTGGGAGGCTAACAACAACGTCAACGATCAACGAGCCGAGGGGGGAAGAGCTGGGGCTGGGGCTGGGGCTGGCAAACACCGTTTGCCTCTAGTCAGAATCTAGTCCAGTAAATTATAGATAGCTATAGACGATTTGAGTCACTGAGCTGAGGCAATTGATTATGATAATGGCGCGAGAGTTTTCCGTGTCAACAACGCAATCAGCACGTACAGCAATCAATTCCCAATGCTCAATATCTCATTCACGGTCACGCGAATACACGATCTGAAAGTTCACTCCGTTCGCACTGTTCACGGGATTAGTTTTTGAGTCCTGCTCACCGATCGTCGGCACTTTGTTTACGCTTTACTTATTAAAAGCTCAATGCTCGCCTGAAGTTCACTGTTCGCGGCTTAGAAGCTCATTATGCGGCCAGACCCTGGGCAGAGTAACTCCCCGACTCAGACACTGACTGCGACTCAGACAGCGACTCAGACGATGCTGATGGCAGTATGCAAATGCTGCTCGATAAGCAGCTAACAAAAACCGGTAAAAGACATGAGACGCGAATTTAACGACAAGCGACAACAACAACGACGGCAACAATAATTAAGTGTGCTCTAGTCGGCAGTGCTCGACTAGCATATACCCTGAAAATTATAATGAATATGGAAAAGATAGGGAACAATTGAGAACTGTCTTGCCTTTTAGTCTATTTTAATCTAATCTAATATAAGAGATAATCGGATGAACAGTCGGATGGACAATCGGAAGGACAGTCGGATGGACAGTCGGAAGAACAGTGCAGAGTCTAGTCTAGGCAGACGATCGGATGGTCAGTCGGATGGAAAAATCATCAAGTTGAGTCTAGTATTATTTAATAAGACAAGTCTTTCTCTGCCTGTCTCATTCACATAGAACCAGTCAATATACCCAGCTTGTCCATTTCAATTGACTACAGGGTATAACAGCGTCGGACGACGACTTTGCATGCGTAATTCGCTTAGCAATTGGAGCGTCGCTTCTCTCAACACATTGTAACTGAGTAAATGGTCAAATTGGCCAACTGGCTAGCTCGTTAACTGGTTAATGGTTGATGATAAGAATAGTAAAGCAAATACATATACATATATATATCTGTATATATGTAAAAAGTAGACTCACCGCTCGCTAAGCTTGCTCTTGTGCCTGCGTATGTGGCGTCGATTGAAGCTGTTGGTGCACGATGTGGACGTTGGCCTTGGCGTCGGATGATGTACGCCAAAGTTGTGAAGCTGCAGCGATTTGAGTGTGGCCGGCGCTGTCGATGCCTGACCGTGTACGTGTCCGTGATGGCCGTGATGACCGTGCTGGCCGCCACTGTGTCCCACAACACCGGCGCTGGCTACTGTGATCGTGGACTCGCCCACCGCCTCATTGGCCGCCTCGGAGCCTTGCTGGGAGCCGTTGCTGGACGAGTGATGGGTGTAGTCTGTCGGTGCGCTCAGCTGGCGATTAAATTCGGCCTTGCGGCGCGTCAGATCCGTCAGGCAGTACTTGTTCAAGTGGCCGTTGCTGGAGACGGAGCTCTTGGGCGATGATGCCAGATGCTGCGTATAGGCCGAATGTTGTCCTTGTCCTTGGCCGTGACTGTGCGCATGTAGCTTGTGGCAGGAGTTGCTGCTCACGCTTAGCTTGTTGCCGGCGTTATGCAGCAGATTGTTACAGTTCTTGCCGCTGATCTTGGCCGCCAGCGAGTGCGGCACCGGCGGACTTTTGCCCGTCGTCGGTATCGTGTTGCTGCTGCTGCTAGCCGCCCTGTACTCCTTGTCGTCGCTCTCGCTGCGCACCGACGCTCGATACGCGGGAAATGTCTTCGTCTTGCTCTTCAACGAGCCGTTCAACAGCAGCTGCTGTTGCCTCGCGGCAACTGCCGATAATGCCGGCAGCTGCTGTTGCCGTGCCGCCGCCGCTGCTGCTGAGGATGACGCTGACGATGAGCAGCCGGCAGCTGTGGCAGGTGCCGACAAAGATGAGGGCACTGTATGGGCAGCGCTTGGCGCGACCTGCGGCTGCAACGAATGCTTCTTCTCGACCAGATACAAGTTCAGGTACTTATCACCCGGATGCAGCGAGTTGTCCGACACGGCGTTCGACTTGGATATGATCTGACCCTTCTTCTTGGCGGTGCGTGTCTTCAGCGAGAGATTGCGCAACTTCTTACTCTGCTCCTTGATCTTGTTGGTGCGCAGAAACGAGGGACTGTTGGCAATGCACTTGAAGATGTAGGTCTGATTCACCAGCTGCTGCTTGTCGCTGCCCGTGTCGTAGTCGCTGCTCAGATTGAGATTGAGATTGGTAAAGTGCGGCTCCGATAGCTGCTGCTCGCTGTAGTGGCTCTTGAGCAAACCACCGCCAGCTGCTGCTGCTGCTGCTCCAATGCCAACGCCTGCTGCCGACGCCTGATCCTCGGAAGCGGGTGCTGCACTCAAGCTGCGCGTGTATTCGTGACAGGCATCGTAGAGAGCCGAGTGGCCGCCAGTGCTGCTCACGCTCTGAGTGCCACAGCTAACGGGACTGTGGCTGTGCGAGGGCGCCGGATCGAGTATGCGCAGTCCGCTGCGGCTGTCGCTGGAGTTTTGCTTGGAGATGCCGCTCGATAGCCGACTGCTGCTGCGCTGCCGTTGGGCGCGTGGCTCATCCAGGCCCAGCTGGCCCAAGCCAGCGGCTCCTCTCAGCAGCGAGACGCTGTCACCGTCTCGATCTCGATCTCTGTCTCGCTCACGATCCGCTACCTCGCCGCGCCGACTGCGACCAAGTGCGACGCCAACGCTGCCGCTGCTGCAGCTATGCTGGTCAGCCGCCGGACTGGGACTGGGACTGTTGCGCACGGAGGCAGAGGCCGAGGAATGCGAGTGGATGGGTATGGGCCCAGTCGCCGCCGCTGACGCCGCCGATGCGGAGTTCGATCCCGCCTGTGCGTAGCTGAGGCTAATCAGAGACTGACGCACCAAGTGCTGATGCGAGTGTGAGTGACGCTGCTGCTGATCGTCGGGGTACAAGTTGTCTCGGCTGGCGCTACAAGAGGAGGCACAGAGACAGGAATGAGAACCGGGTAAATGATACAGAAAGAATGGCGATAGACGCCGGCAAACACACAAATTTATCTATTTGAAATTGGCAAAAAAACAAAAAAAAAAGAAGAAACGAAATTTATACAGCGGGTGCGGGTGCTGATGCGCAGGGTAGAAACTGGACAGAGGCTACGCTAAAGTGAGCAGGAAACGGTGTGGAAAACACGCCGAGACAAAAACAAATAAACAAAAGAAATTGTTAATTATAAATATTGATTGTGCAACTGTGTGAGTGGAGGGACGTGGGGCATGTGACTAGAGGCTTGAGCCCAAGCGGCATCTGAGTTCATCAGAGGCGCTCAGCAAACTATATATATATATATATATATATATATCTATATACATTGTATATATATGTACATGTGATACAATTTATACACCAGTATTTATAGCTATATAGAGAGAGATATATATACAATGAAGCGACCGAGCAGCCGACATGCTCATCTGCTTTTGATCGCGCGAAAAATTGAACTAAATTAATGTTTAGAAACACGCATGGCACTTAGATAAAGATATAGATATAGAGCTACAGATACAACTATACAGATACATATATAGCTATGTGTGTGTGTGTGTCTACATTAAGCAAACATCCAAGATATATAGCTTTTGCCCCCCACAAATTGAATAAGCCCCAACTGCCGCCCCCTCTGAGTCTGAGCGGAAGTGCTCTAAATCAAATTTTCCTAAAAGCTACTGATAAGATAACACCAACGACAGATTGCGCCGAACATTTATGTTTTATTTATGGTATCGGGTATCTGGTATCTGGTATCTATTGTCTGGTCCGCAGAACTCTTTAGGCATGCAGATAATATACAAACTCATATGCATATCAGTTTTGCAGTGGGAACTAATGCATAGAAAATGGAATAAAAAAGTGTTTTGAGAGCAAACTTCATTCTAATGAAATATTCCAAAATATTTAAACTAAGTTATCAATATTAAATCGAGCTGAACTTTATTGAATTCCTCTTTTAAATTCTATTTAAAAATCTATAAAAATAAAACTAATTTTAGAATAAAATAAAAGATTATTTTGAGTATAAAGCTTAAAGTATTAATAGAAATAATAGAAAAACAAATTTTATTTCTAAAATAATTTTAAAATATTTATAAAATATGTCTTAAAAAATTATTCATAAAAAAAGAATTGAAAATTTGTTATTTGTAAAGCTTTTGTTTTAATATTGACTCAAAAATTCTTTTAAAAAATATGTAATTGAATTTATATTATAAAAAAAATAGATTCAAAACTAAGTGTCTAGATAGACTTCTAGAAAAATAAATTTAAAAATTAATATAAAATAAAATTAAACCAAAATTAAGTTTATTAAATCCAAATTATTAAATAGAATCAAAGCCTATGTTCTTTAATATATAAATCCAGTTTCAATTTGGGAAGTTCATTTAGAACATAAGCCAAATTTTAACAGTAGTTTATGTTGTATAAGAAATTGTCTATTTTGAAAAGAGTTAAAAACTATGAGACATGCTTGATAATTATTGTAATTATGTAGTTCATATATAAATATATAAATTTTTACATAATCTTAAAGGTTTCCTTTGTATATTTACAATTTTAGTAATTTTTCATGCACTTCCCTATCAAATACTTGATATATTTTATACTTAAATTTATATAAAAAGATTGTAGTCTTAAAACAACTTTTATATTTAATGAATTCGTCATGCACCTTTACTTTTTCAAGCTCAAATTGTGGTCGATATTAATAAAAGTCAAGCACACTGTGCACACTGGACTAATATGAATCGCCTAGCTAAAGTATACAACAAAAATATGTATATAAAGTATTTATGTATATATATATATATTTTGTGTTTATTTTTTTTGCAGCTATGCATAATGCATAATTTCATATGAGAACAAAAGAAAGAATGCCAAATATATATATATATATTTATGTATATATATAGTCATTCGCATCTAGATATTAAAAGGGAAGAGCTGCTGGTGGTGGTGGTGCTGCTGCTGCTGCTGCTGGTTCTGCTTCAGTCGCAATCTCAACTCGTTTGGCACGCAAGCGGCACACGGCGCACACACAATTTTGTTGCGCCAATGCAAATATTTGTTTAGCATTTTCTATTGACAGTTTGAGTGCAAAAATCGGAATCGGAATCGGAATCGCTGAGCAAACTAAAATCAATTTCACTCAATTAAGCGCTCACGCCATGCCAGCGCACAGCATATTTCAGTCCATGCACCAAATGCAATTATCTCAAATTTGAATATGAGTTTTCGAATTTGCATTTGAATTGGAAATTTCTGAAACTGTGCAAACATTTGGCGCTTGTGCAATGTGCATTAGCGTAATGATTGTGCACACGAAAGCCCTTCAACAAAAAGAGCAACAAAAAAAAAAGCTACGAATGACTGCAGATAAAACTGATGTTAATCCGCTTTCAAGTCTAACTTGAGTTGCTGTTGCTGTTGCTGAAATCGAAGGGAAAGCAACGCCTCAGACAGGTTTTTTCTTTGGTTTGATTTGAATTGGGACTTGAAGCACTCGAATTTCGCATTGTCAAGAGCTGCGGACAAATGTGCCCTGCGGCAGCAGCAGCTCGAACAAACAATTGGCAAGGCTGCCTTTGCCCATGACAATTGTATTGACTACTCGCTGGGCCGGCTCCAATGTCAACTTTGGCGCATTGGAGAGACAAGTGGCGGGAGGGCTCCCCCCCACTCACTCACCCATTGAGCACGTGCTGCCATCCTCGGGCAATCCGATGCGGCTAGCTGAGAGAGTCACAGACCCAGTTTCTTAAACACAATATGACTCAATTATTAATTCAAGAGCCAATTGAAGGCATTAAGCGTAAATTCGAAAAGCGTAATTGCGCCGGACCCGGCAGTTGGCGGTTGTCGGTTGGCGGTTGGAGGTTTGCGGTTGCATTGCATTCCATTTCGTTTATCGAAATTATATCAATTTCCCCTCAACAACAGCAGTCGTAGCAAGTGCAACAGCACAAGGCGGCGGCGGTTAAATGTGTCTTATATACAATAAAAGCTTTATAGTAATATCGAAATATATATAACTATATATATCTATCTATATATATGTATCTAACTATGTGCAATTGTTGTAGCGCGTGCCGCTTATGAATTTTACAATTGATCTGCTCTAATTTTAGCAAAAACAATAATTTCTTGAACTTTTGCCATATTTGAGGAACTGATATAGTCAGCTATTTATATTTATATGTCTATATATAAATGGAAAATTATCGCAAAATGGAAATCGTTGCAGCTGCCACTCAATTTTCATTCTGCCAATCTCTCTAAAAAGCATTTGTCCATTTGACAAGCTGAGCTGAGCTGAGGTGAGGTGAGGTGAAGCATACCTGTCGTACTTTGAAATGTAATTAAATTTGATAACCCATCATCTATATATATGTATGTGTATCTATAGCCAAATAAAACCGGATACACAAAGGACCAATCACAGTGTACAATTATGAATTGTCCATTGTCAAAACTATAATTAATATACATTTTCGGGTATGCTGTGGCATAGGTCATAATTCTTAATAATAGAACACGCAGCGAATTAATGCTTTCATAAAAGATTCATCAGTTATATATAGAGATATATGTACATATATATACATGTATTTTGACAACAAAAGTGACTCCGGCACGCTGAACATTAATTATTCGAGCGTAATTTGCAATTAGAATTGAGCTGAAAATAAATCTACGTCATGCCAATTCAAAATTAATGTCGTTGATCTTAAAATTAAATTATAGTGAGATATAGGTACTTAAAGCATTTATATATATATACACATATATGTATATGCAGGTACATATATAACTTGTCAAAATCACAGGTAGATCTCTTAAGTCGATTACGAACGGGCACAAAAGCAAGCTTAAACAATCAAATAAGCCAACATCGAGCA
Organism: Drosophila nigricruria; assembly: GCA_037075265.1. Classification (NCBI taxonomy): domain Eukaryota; kingdom Metazoa; phylum Arthropoda; class Insecta; order Diptera; family Drosophilidae; genus Drosophila; species Drosophila nigricruria. Next base: position 4,228,822 of record JBAMCI010000131.1, on the reverse strand, counting down.
AGCCGAAGTTCAAATGCTCTTGCAGCTAATTAGGATATATAAAAACCGTATTGTGATGATAGTATATGAAAGCTTGATTCGGGTATTTAATAAAACAAATAAGTTTTTTATACAAAAACATAATTACTATTACCTTAGATTGCTTCGACTAGCATTCTCTATATATGATTTATAATAATTATCAAAATATAAATTTAGTTGAATATTTAAAGACTTCTTTTCGAATTTTTATAAAAACCAAAAACAAATCTGATATAATCTCCAAGTTTATGTAAATTTTAAAAGATATTATATAAAGTTTTTATAGAATTTATTTTGGAATAATTTTAGCCCATTAAAAGATTATTTTAACTGGACTCAATTGAAGTTTTTATATGCTTGAAATGATTGGGAACAAAGAATTGTGAATTCAATAGACTTCCATATTGATATAACTGTATCATAAGCAAAATTTGATTATAATAGCTTATAAACTAAGCTCCCATTTCCTCCAAACACACATTGACAGACAGACAGACAGATCCTGAAGTGAATACAGATCTCAAGACACAATATACATTTCATAATCAATTAAAAATACTCGCTGCAAGAGCATTAATAATAATATTTAAAAAAATTAATATATATTTTATATTTTGCATTTTTATCAGGGTTTTACGAGCACGTGTATATATCAATATATATCAATATATATATATATATATATATATATATATATATATATATATATATATATATAAAGTTCATTGGCATTGGCAAAAGGGACTTAATAAAATATTAAGAAAAAGAAAACAATAATATTAAATAGCGTTTTGGAATGCATTAAAAGAAGGAGTAGAAGAGGATAGCTGAGTGCTTTTTATACAAACTATTTATGATTAAGTAGAATAATTCATTGAAACGAGAAACTTTGTTTATGTTCATAGTTTTAAGGTAGCTTGCAGTAGGGTTTAAGGAAATAGCAAGTTAATAGCATTTAAAACGTGTTGTGGGACAATCTGTAGCAAGTACATAGTTAGTACATAACTAGTAGTAGTAGTAGTAGTAGTAGAGTAGTTAGTAGTAGTTATAGTAGTAGTAGTAGTAGTTGAAAGGTAGAGGCAGAGAGAGGCAATTTGAAATTGTGAGTACCTTCACTGATGATGTCAGTACGTACGCAAAAATTGGCTTCCACAGCGTTAATATGAAACGGAATCGAGTGTTTCACGCTGATTATTTCGATTTCGATTTCACTTTGTTTCAGTTTTTATTTTTTTTTTTTGTTTTTTTTTTTTTTTGGCGAAACTTGTTTCGCTAGCGCTTCGTTCTCTGTTTTAATATTTTAAGTTTTTGCTTTTTTTGTTTCAACTTTTGTACTTTTAAGCAAGTTTTCTGTAAAAATAACAACAACAACAATGACAAACACAATTTTAAATGTAAATATTCACTTGAAACGAATGGCAACGAAACACAAAATGGGATTAAAATATAAAATAAATAAATTTTAATCAACTAATAGTCAGATTCCACGAAGCAAAGTTTGTTTTTAACTGGAAAAGTTTTGCGGAATCCGTCTATGGCACACATACAAATGTGATCCTGTGTGTGTGTGTGTGTTTGTGTGAGTGTGAGTGTGTGTATGTACTTGCTATGTGCAGCTGTTAACAGTATACAAAAATCTGTAACTAGTTCAATTGGAAACATCGAGCTTCCTACACAAAAATGCCAACAAAACTGTATATCTCGCTCTATGTGTGTGTGTGTGTGTGTGTGTTAGCTACAATGTGCAAGCAACAACAATAATGACAGCAAGCCTTTTTTTATCAATACACAAGTTATACACACACACACACAGAGATACACAAATACATATGCTAGGGGCCGCCTCATGGCAGGGTAAGCCGAAATTCGGTCAGTGGTTTAATCATTGAAGTAAAAGCGAAAGCTTCCGCTGCCTGCATTGATGTTGTCGTTGGACATGTACACACACACACACATACACACACACACGCTAACACGATTACACACTAACACACACTCGCTTATACTAAAGAAGTAATTGAATGGCGCCTGTGTGTAGGCAACGCTTTTTGCACACTGCATACAAGTGCACTTAAAGTACTTTGACACTATTTTTCGAACGGTTGCTCATTGTTGTTTTGGCCATTGTTGCTGTTGTTGCCATTGTCGCCATTGTCGTGCTGGCCGCTTGGCTTTTAATCTAGTTTCGTAATTGCATTGACTGACTGACGGATGACTAACGCTATGGGGGCCCTGGGCCCTGTGGCCCCGTTCAATGGACGGAAATCAGTTGCATTGTGCTCGAAAAAGCCAAAGGAAATAAGCAAAATGGGATCAAATAAGAATATTGAACAAGTGAAACTTGACACACACACACACAAATACACACACATACATATAGCTATAAGTAATTACAGCAACAAACTGACCCTAAAAGCTGTTGTCATTTACTTTCTTTCAACTTTAAGCTTTCAAATCACACAAACATTTAGTTAAACAACAGCAGCAATAACAACAACAACAACAACAGTTTAACTTAAGAAATCAACAAACGAACAAACAAACAAACACAGCAAACAAACAAACCAAAAGAAACAACACAAACGTATGGGAATGCTGAAAATGAAACGGAAACGGAAATACATTCATTTGTAAACATATATATATGTATGTATGTATATATATATTTTAAAATGCACACATTCATTTATGTATATATGTATGTGGGCAGGTATTAAGGTATGTGTATCTGTGTGTGTGTGTGTGCGTGTGCTTCAGGACGTACCATCTCTACTATATTATTGATAAGCAGACTTTTTCTTAAATATTTGATGAAATGTTGGGATTTAGGTCGTTCATACCCATAAGCCCAGCCTCAACGTCACATTGAAACACACGCGCGCACACGCATAACAAGTGCATGCACACACACACACATACCAAAAAGATGCCAAACATATCATATATACGTACGCAACGTAACGTAACGTAACGCAATGTCATGTAATATAACAATCCATGTGCACACATGTATACAATAAGTAACGTAACGTAACATAACATAACGCAACGGAACGGCAGCGCAACGTAACGTGAACACATGTAACGTAACGTAACGCATTGTCATGTAATATAACAATAACACAATACATACATACATACATACATACATGCACATGTACACACATGTATACGTAACGCAACGTAATGCAACGCAACGTAACGTAATGAAATGTAACAATTACACGTCAACAACAAATATTCAAAGGAATACAAGAGAATTAATATAAATATACATATGTATATAATGGCATACCGTTGATCGTTGGTAAATGTTCCGAAGGCTCCAGGACCGCTAACTCGGCGCTGTGTGTGTTTAACGTGCATTTTCTGTTACAAAAGCCCAGCGAACGCAGCTCCTCTGCATGGAAACGGTGAAATTTTTGTATTTTTACTTGCGCTCTTCGCTAGTTTGTTATGCCGTTATGCCACCCACGGCTGCTCACTCCTTCTTGGCTGCCTTCTTTGCTCAGATTAAAACGCGCGCGCTCACATTCACACACACATGCACACGCACCAGCCGCATACACAGGCACACACACTCTGCTGCTGCTGTTGAATTTTGTTTTTATGCTGCTGCTGCTGCTGCTCCTGCTGCTGCTGCTGTTGTTGTAGTTGCTGTTGTTGTTGTAGTAGTTGTTGTTGTTGTTGCTGTAGTTGTTGTTGTAGTTGTTGCTGTTATTGCCATAGAGCACAACCCGTTAGGCCTGTCGCAATGCTCGACTTTATCATGGTGTATTTGCTGCATATGGTTGTGTCTGTGTTTGTGTGTGTGTGTTTGTGTATAGTCTGTCTCTCTCCCTCTCTCACTCGCTGCCGTTTGCTTTCTTGTGAGTCTATGTATGTGTGGGCGCAAGTTGCGTTTCGATTTTTGAGTATTAACTAATACGAATACAAGTACACGACATATACGAACACATAAACAAAAATAATTGCTTTTCGTTGTTGCTTAGATAACTTCTTTTTCTGTCTCCCTCTCTCTAACTCCTTCACTCTCTGCCTGTCGTCTGTCTCTGTCGATCTCACTCACAGCGGCCGCATGCTGAACTCTTATAGCGGCTTTTTTTTTTGCTAAATACTGTTTGTGTGTGTGTGAGTGTGTTTGAGTGTGTGCGTGTCTGTCTTTGGTGGGTTATAGTTGGAGGTGTTAAGTAACGTAGGTTGACTGTCTAAAATGTAGTTACTAAAATAGTTAACAGCACTAGTTATATTGCTTATGATTCTGGTTGGGTTTGGTTTCGCTTTCGCTTTCTAGTTGGAGTTGGAGTTCTAGGTTGAGTTTGACTTTGAGGTTATGTTTAACATATTTGTCTACTGAGTATATATATTAATACCATATGTTGCTATTTTTATTAGGCTCTTATTGACTTTTATATACTATGCCTACAATATAATATATTATATGTAGATTTTTAGTGTTTTCTCGTGTTCTTTTGTACTTTGGATTATAGACGTCGTTTTATATACTCTAGGGGATACCGTTATTATTATAGTACTGTTGTTTTTAGGTGGAGTTGTTGGTGGCGATGATAGGCGGGGCGGGGCGAAACTGAAGGATGGTGGGCAGCAGAGGCGGAGAGCACACACAGTTTTACAGTTATTTATTATTATATTTTCGTGTTTTTCGTTTAAGATCAGTTAAATATACATATGTTTAGAATATCACAAAGAACGGGCTATAATAAATTTACTATTTAGCATCACTTTTTTCTAGGCCACGGCAAAAGATTATAAATTGAATTTTTTCTAACTGCTTCGATTCGGCTCCTTTTTTATTTGGTTTTTTGGTCTCGTCTTCGTCTACGTCTTTCTCTTCCGCTTCTTCTTCCTCTTCAAAGTTCAATGAACGCAACGATGACTTTTCGCTTGTTGGAAATTGTTGTGAGTTAAGTTAAGGCGTTATGGTGTTACCGTTATATATATAAATCTATATATATATATACATATATATATATATATATATATATATATATATATATGTGGCTATATTGTGGTCCGGGTTTTTCTTTGGGCCGTGCGACTGAGGGGCGTGGCGCGGCGTGGCTTGTGCTGAAGTTACGTCAAGGCGCGTAATGCAAGAAACCCAAACACAGGTGTATATATATATCTATATATATATATATTCAGATATATCTCTAAATGTAAGCTATAAAAGTTGCACAAGCAGCACGCAAGGCGAATTTGTAGGCGTCCTTGTCCTTGTCGTCCTGCACGTCCTTAATTAGTGCGTTTCTACCGTAATTCTTGGAGTTTGCGGCTTTATAAAAATAAATCCATTTACACATACATATACACATATATATATATATGCAATTTGTATATGTGTAGAGAGAGAGGCAACTACTTGGTAGTTTTAGTTGAGTCGTTAAGTGCGATTAATATATATAATTGTATATATATATATAATTAATTTGATTTTGCTACATGAAGAAGACGCTTGTTCTACAAACTACGAGGTTTCCTTTAGCTATAGCTCTAGTTATATCAGTTATTTCATTCACAGCGGAACGTAGCGCATAACGGTTTTTATATAAGTAACATATATAGTTATATATGTATGTTGTGAGTTCTTTTATAGTTAATAGTTATGTATGTCGGTATATATAACGCCTCTATAGGTAATTGTATATATATTTTATAGCACTTTTCCTTTATATATATATCTATATAATTATGTTATTTGTAGCGAGTGTGTTTATAATTTTCTTTACTGTTTTTCTTGATTTTCCTTTTTGTTGTATATTTTTAAAAGTAATTTGTTCTTGCTAAATTTTGTTAAATATATTTATAATTGCTGCGTATGGCTGTATGTGTGTGTGTGCATGTGTGTATGTATTTGTGTATTTGCTCAATTTCTTTGTTGCAGGTACATAGGTTTTTTTTTGGTTTTTATTTGTTTTTGGTGTTTCTTTTTTTGGTTTTTCTTAGTTTGCTTTTAGGCGTTTCCGGTTTGGGTTGATTAAGTAATGCTGCTGCACTTGTAGTTTGATCTAGTTGTAACTTAAATCGTTTTGTTTTCGTTTCGTTTCGCTTCTCTATTTGATTATGTAATTATGCTTTGGTCTTTACTGTTATATTGAACTGTGTTACATGCCATTCTCGCTCAGTTTAGCTGCGACGTTTCCAAAATTTTGGCAAAGAAAAAGGACGTAAGTAAAAGGTAGTTCGTCAGCCACACACATACACAGGCATAAACATGTATATACATGCAAATATATACATATATATGTATGCATATAACTAACAGCACACACACACACACAGCGCTAGCGTGTGCTTGTGTATTAATTGAATGAAACGTTTAGCGTTAGTTAACTGTTAAACAAATTCTTTACGCAACACAATTCGACTCCATCATACACACACACTCACGCACACACACATGCACAGAAACCGCAAGCGAATCATATGAAGAAAATGGAATAGAAGCGAGAAAGTGCACGTTAAATCAATGCTTCTTTTGACCTCTATTACATTTTCGTTCGTCTTCGCTTGCGCCTTCGCTTTTCATGTCTCCTTCGCCTGCTACCTGGAACTTTTTTCGTTCTCTTCTTCTTCTTTTCAATGTCCCGTGTTACGGCACAGCGTGTTTCGATTTGCTTTTGTTAAATTGTTAACTAGATTTCTTTCTGAGCGCGTTTTTCCTTCATTTCCCGTTATCACATTGCTGCTCGAATCAATTGATTTATAACAATTTATGAATGCGTGTGTGTGTGAGTGAGTGGCGCTTAGTTTAGTTTACTTTAGTTTAGTTTAGTTTTGCTCACAGCAGCGTTTCACTTGTTATATGTGCACTTTCAACTGAAAATCGCTTTACATAACGGTACTCTGGTACTCTGTTACTCGCTGCTGCTGTGCTGTGCGAAACACGACACGAACGAACTCAGCGCGACAAGTGAATCTTCGCTTAGCACTGACGTGCGCCGTGAGCCTGTGAAATTTCGCTGAAAATCGATAAGGACACACACAAACCACACACACACACTCACAACACACACACCCACATAGCAAATGCAAAAGCAGCGCAAAGTCACCAAAACTAAAAAGCACAATACACCGAAAACGAGAGCGCTCGCTGCCAGTGAAAGTGCACATGTACTGACCGTGCTGCTACACTGGAGGCGAGCAATATTAGGTACGGTGCGAAAAAAGAGAGCGGCATTGAGCATTGTGTTTGTCATAAGACAAGTATTATTAATAATAATAAATAGCTAAATAAATGATATGTTTTTATAGTATTTTAATGGTATTATTAAATTTATCATATTAAAATTAATTTTTTTTACATATCTCGTATACGCATAAACACCACTATAATATTTTATATAAATATTACGTATACGCAGCGCTAATGCTCGCATTTTCTTACTACTATTCATAGGGTATTCAATATTGTTGGCCACCAGTGTATACGCACTTATAAGCGTCATCTAAGTTAAAGCTGAGAACGTGAGCTATGCGAGTGCGCATTTGTTTGGCAAGCTTTGCTTTTGCTCAAAGTCCTTGCGCTCACACTGGCTGCCAGCGGCGTCGTCGTCGTCATTCTGTGACGTTTGCTCGTGCAAAAACAACACAAATAACCGAAAGCCGAACTGAGAGCCGAGAGCCGAGCGCTCGGCCCGAATTGCGGCGCTTGGCTGCCCGCTTTGCTTTTGTGTTTTCGCTGTGAATGAAAGTTCGAAAGCATCAGCTGGTAGGGCTTTAACATATTCTCAATTGTGCTCAACGGGGGCCCTGTTCACACTCCTGCCCTCTCCATCCTCTCAACCGCCCCCCCGGCAACAACGGCAACGGCCAAGTAAACAAATACATGTGCACAGCGCGGCGCGCACATGTTCAGCTGTAGAGCTGTAAGGTCAGAGCAGAGCGTGTCCTTACTGTGCGTGCTGGCAGTATGCAGACGCGCGTGCATTTATTGCATATATTGTATATGGATAACAAACAATGTTAAAGCTATGTACAAAAGGCAGGTATTTTGTGACTTTGAGGCGCTGGCTGAGCCTCCTCCTCTTACGTTAAAGTTGCCAAAGAAAAAGGTCCTCGGCAATTTGAGCGAGGGCAGCGCCTGACATTGGCCGGCAAACCAGCGGCGCGTGTTGCCATCGCTGTCGCGCGCCACAATGCAAATCTCAGCACCAAGTAATTTCGCCTCGCCATGCGATAGCAGCTCGGAAATGGGTATTTCAGCCGTGCGCTGATTGTAGGCATAGTCCGCCTGGTGCAACACCTCGTTGCTGCTGCTTCGTATATAAACATTAAAGTCCGCCACGTCTGCAATGGCCGAGACAAACCAGCGCAGCGTCAGGTTGCCCGCCTTGTTGCTGGCAATAAAAGCAAATAAAGAAAATTTAGCTACAGCTGAGGTCCTGTAAATATTCATAACTTACGTTTGCACCTCGCGAAAGCGCACATCGGTCAGCTGCTTGTATTCATTGCCCGCATAGAGCTCCAGCTCGTCCTCACGGCAATTTAAGTATTCATCTTCCATGTGCAGCAGCTGCTGATCCTTGGCCAAGCTGGGCGTCTGGCAACTGACGTTGCCCAAATCCTCGCTAGGCGTTGTCTGCTGCAGCATAAAATGCTTCAAGGGCCGCACATTACAGCCGCAATACAGCGGATTGTTGGCTAACAAGACTTGACTGCCATTGCTCATGGTGGCCACTAGGGAGGCTGGTATATCCTCTAGACTATTGTTCCTCAGGTCAACATATTTCAGGGACAGCGTCTTGACCAGATTGGCAAAGGGCAAATGATAGATTTGATTATGCGATATGTCCAAACTACTCAAATTCTTGGGCAGATCGAAGATATGCTCCTCGGACATCAGGTTGGATAGCTCATTATGGGATATATCTAGCGATTGAAGCGATGTGAAGTTCGATATGACGCCGCGACGCAGCTCATTGATTTGATTGTTGGACACATTCAACTTGAGTAGCTTTTTCGTGCCGAAAGTTATGTCATAGGTCAGAACAGGCATTTGATTGTAGCTCAGATCCAGGTACTTCAAATTGTAGGGTATATACTGATGGGATGGAAAGGTTTTCTTGGTCACAAAACTGATGCGATTGTGACTCAAATTGAGTGTCTCCAGACTGAGCAAATCGTCCAGCACGCCATGCGTCTTATTGTCCAGCTTCGAGAGGGCATTGTGCGACAGGTCGAGCGTGCGCAGCGAGGGTAATCCAATGAATATATCATTTGGCAGCTGTCTCAGGCCATTGCTTGACAGATTGAGTGTGAGCAACTGCAGCAGACCCTCGAACGCCCGCTTGCTGTGTATAGCCGAACGAATTATTCATTCAAATGTTGGACTGAAATGTCAAGTCGAAGCACTTACCTAATATCCGACACCTGATTGCCATAAAGGTTGAGTTCAAACAGCACTGGCAGCTTGCCAAAGGCACTTCGCTCCAACACGCTAATGTTGTTATTCTGCAAATAAATTTTTAAGAATTTTCAGACAAAGTTTCTTGATGATATAAATAACTAATTAAGCTTAAAAGGCTAGAACTTGTTAGTTAAATATTTAAAAAGAAAAACTAATTTAAACTAGGCATAAAATACGTGCAGCAATGAATTATCTAAATGAACAGAAATCTTAAATAGGAAATTATCATCAGATGAATCATGCTATAAACCAGTTTTATAGCAAGACTTATGAATGCGTGACAGCAAATGAAAAAGGAAATGGAATTAAGTATCATTAAACTAAATTATATGTAAATTACTTTTAAGTCTCTCTAATGTCATTGAATATTTAAGAATAAATTTAAATTTAAATATAATAATTATAATCCCATTAACACTTACTTCCAAGTAGAGATATTGCAGCGTTGACATCACAGCCACCGCCTCCATTGGCGGCTTGCTGATGCCGTTCGACTGCAGCAGCAGACGCTGCACAACCAGCAAGCCGGTAAAGCTCTGTCCATCCAGACTGTCGCCCAGCTGATTGTGACTGAGATCCAAGTATATCAAGGAATTCATAACGGGCCAAGTGCCTGCTGGTATTGAGCTGATGTTGTTATGGCTCAAATACAACTCATTCAACGAGATGGGCAATTGGAATAATTTTTCCAAGCTATTGTTATTCAAATACAGCTGCCGCATGCTTGTCAGCTTGGCCAACGAGCCGCGTACAATGTTAACAAGCTTATTATAACTCAAGTCCATCTCCAGCAATGTGGGTAATGTACCAAATGTCGAGGATTTGATCTCCTGCATGCTATTGTGACTCAAGTCGATGGAGCGCAAAGAGAATAGTGTTTGAAACACGCCATTGAATATTTGTGAGATGTTATTATACGAAACATCAATTGTGTGCAGCTCATAGAGTTTGGGGAAACAGTTTTTGGGTATTTCCGTAATGTTATTGTGTGAGGCATTCAAGACGCGCAGGCCAGACATATTTTGTATGGGTATCTGAAAGGGAAATGGATTTACGACATAGGTAAAAAGATTTGATAAACGATTTACATACATGTGCCAAATTGGTGAAGCCATTGTAGCTAAGCTGGAACACTGTAGCGAAGGTAGTTTCATCGAAGCTTTTTCGCGAAAAGTTGACAAGACGATTGTGTGAGAGATCAAGCGTGGTTATATTAACGCAATTCTCAAAGGCAGCCGTTTCGATTAGCTCCAAAGCATTGTGCGAGACATTGATGACGGCCTGGTAGATGTCCTTAAACGAGTTCTTCTCAATTTTCGTTATATTGTTCTCCGCCAAATCGAGCAGCTAGAAAAATAATCAATTATTATCATATATAGAATACATTCTATCCATTTCTCGTACCTCAACATAATTCATTTGCGTAAACATTTGATATTCGATTTTCTTTAGCTTATTGCGCGCCAGATCAATCGTGCCGATGCGTGCCACAGAGCCAAACGTGCCACGTCCCACATCTGTAATCGCATTGTCGCTCAAGAAGAGACGACGCAGAAAGCGCATGCCTCGAAAGCTATTCGCATCCAGTTTGCCAATGTTGTTGTGCGACAGATTGAGCACTTTGAGCACCGAGTTGCGAGCAAAGGTGCCGCGGCTCAGCTCGCTTAAAGCATTGTGCGAGACATTGCACCAGCCCAGCTTTGTCAGATCCGAAATGTGCTGGGCCTCCAATTTCTTGATCTTATTATGACTTATGTCAAGCAATTCCAGTTCACGCAAATTCTTGAATTGATTTCGCTTAAGATTTTCCAGCTGATTTCCATGCAAATCCAAAGTTTTTAGTTTTCGCAACGGCTGAAATGTCTCCACGGGCAGATCACTCAACAAGCCGTTTGTAAAGCGAATTATTTCGAGCTTGTTGCTGATGTCTTGACCCAAAAACAGATCCTTGGGCAGTTGCTCAAACGCATGCCCATCGATAACCAGCTCACGGGTCTTGCCCAATATCTGTGGCGAAAATATATCATAATAATATATATTTTGTATATATTAAAAAACTATATTATTAAATAAATAAAAAATACTTACGCCAAAGCCCAACTGACCAACTTGACTGAGATTCGTGCGCAGCAAATTAACTTGCTCCAATGTATTATTAATGCCATAAAACACATAATCCTCAATGGTGGCAAGTGGCGTCTCCTCAATGATCAACACGCGCGCTTTGATATGCGCAAAAAGCGGTCCAAAGAGGCGAACTGAAAATTTGAAAAATAAATAAATTTAAAAATTTTAAAATTAAATTAAAAAATAAATTTAAAAAATTTAAAAAAATATATATAATAATATTAATTACTACAACAACGTACCAAAATGTCCTTTATAGATGGTCAGCTGCTCCACTGGCAGCTGCAGCGAAGCCAAGTTCTGCAGGGCCACCGAGAGCGTGGCCAAGTTTGTATTTTCGCAACGAACAAAAATGCCAACATCGCTGCCATTTACGCAGAGACAGGGATATAAAACTTGGGGTCTACAGAATATTTAATGAAACAATTCAGTTTAGTTACTCTTATATGGATTATAAGGGGAACTCACTTCTTTGGGCATTTGAATTTGGGTTCGCCATAAACGTATTCGCTGCTGACTAAAGCGAATAACTGCAGCAGTAACAAAACGATTGGGCGCAAGCGTAACTGAATCATGTTCAAATTATAACTTGTTTACGTTTTATCTATGTGTGTGTGTGTGTGGCTGTGTCTGTGTGTCTTTGTGGCTGTCGTCATTGATACATTTTGGCCATGGCAAGAGAAAAGAGTTTGTTGCTTAAGTCTATTGTTTCTTCGTCAGCATACAAAATTCATTTGCCACAATTAATCATCTGTGTAATACCTAAAGCAAATTATATTTGTTAACAAAATTCTTATTTGGTATTAACATTTTTCCACTTTTACTTTTAAACTGCGCTCGCGCAACAGGTTCCGTTTGTCTTTCTCTCTGTTTTGTTACTGATTTGCCATTGGCTAAAAGTTACCTTTGTTGTTACTCGCCGTCGAGGCCAGTTGCCTCTGCAGTGCTGCGTGCACTCTATATGTGCCATGACTTATCATTGAGTACTAATAAATATAATATAACTCTTTATTTCACTTTTAAATTATTTATTTTATTTTCAATAATATTTACTTTCTGGACGCGCCACCATATTTGAAACAAGTTGGCAGCGCTATGCTTGCCACTGTGTCAGCGAATATATCGATATACCAAACATGCAACTGTATTCAGACAGCGACAGCGGTGCAAAAGCAAAATCAACGCGCTAAATAAAAAATTATTGTCCGGTTTTTAAGTATTTTACTGCACATTTTGACGCAAAAACGTAAGTACTTATTGCAGTTAATGTATTTGGTTATTTTCCCGGTTTGAGAAGCGCGCAAAAATTAGGCTTTTGTAAATTGAAGAAAGTGGACATTGTTCACGTTTTGTTCTTTGACGACAGGGAGAAATACTGACTTCGCCCGATTCAGCCGCCATCGAGCAAACAGCCAATGGCAGCGCGCACTACTCACACACACACAGAATCGGACTGAAAATCTGTATATGTACACGTCTGTTTGCGTGTGTATTAGTGCCCAGGGAGAACGCGAGTTATTTGCTGCCACCCGTTTTATTGGCGGCAAAAAGTGCGTAATTCTAGTTGGAAGGCATTGACTAATGAAAACATTACGTTTATTTAATTAGATTATTTTGATCACAAAATGAGCTACGCTGCGGACGTGCTAAATGCTGCTCATCTCGAACTGCACGGCGGCGGTGACGCTGAGCTGCGCCGGCCTTTCGACCCAACTGCCCACGACTTGGATGCATCTTTCCGCCTGACACGTTTTGCGGACCTGAAAGGTCGTGGCTGCAAGGTGCCACAAGAGGTTCTCTCAAAGCTCGTCTCAGCATTGCAGCAAGACTACTCCGCTCAGGATCAGGAGCCGCAATTCCTTAACGTGGCCATACCCCGCATTGGCATTGGTCTCGATTGTGCCGTCATACCTCTGCGCCACGGCGGTCTGTGCCTGGTGCAAACCACGGACTTCTTCTATCCCATTGTAGACGATCCGTACATGATGGGAAAGATAGCTTGCGCGAATGTACTCAGCGACTTGTATGCCATGGGCGTAACCGATTGTGACAATATGCTTATGCTGTTGGCCGTAAGCACGAAGATGACGGAGAAGGAACGCGACGTGGTCATACCACTGATAATGCGAGGTTTCAAGGACTCGGCCCTGGAGGCGGGCACCACCGTGACCGGCGGCCAGAGCGTTGTCAATCCATGGTGCACCATCGGTGGCGTCGCCTCGACCATATGCCAGCCCAACGAGTACATAGTGCCGGACAATGCGGTTGTGGGAGATGTTTTAGTGCTGACGAAACCGTTGGGCACTCAAGTGGCTGTGAATGCGCATCAGTGGATCGATCAGCCCGAACGCTGGAACCGCATCAAGCTGGTTGTATCCGAGGAGGATGTGCGCAAGGCATATCATCGTGCCATGAACTCCATGTCGCGCCTGAACCGAGTCGCCGCTCGCCTCATGCACAAGTACAATGCACATGGAGCCACCGATATAACCGGGTTCGGCCTGTTGGGCCATGCACAAACTCTGGCCGCTCACCAGAAGAAGGATGTTTCCTTTGTTATCCACAATCTTCCAGTGATTGCCAAAATGGCAGCTGTGGCCAAGGCCTGTGGCAATATGTTCCAGCTACTGCAGGGACACTCCGCGGAAACCTCCGGTGGCCTGCTCATCTGCTTGCCCCGGGAACAGGCGGCTGCCTACTGCAAAGACATTGAGAAACAGGAGGGCTACCAGGCCTGGATCATTGGCATCGTGGAGAAGGGCAATAAGACGGCACGCATCATTGACAAACCGCGCGTCATCGAGGTGCCCGCCAAGGACTAGATGTTTTTATTTTTGCTTATCCTAAGTACAGTAATTTTTTAAACTGCAAACACATACCCTGAGTTGTAACGCTATTATGAGTGAACTAAGTTACCGTTTTTTATTGTAAAAGATGATGAAGATGAAGCTTGACTAATTACATAAACTATAATTTTGATGTTTTATAAAAATCCAAGGACACTGCTAAGAATCAAACGAATAAATAAAACAAACACTTGACTTCTTCTCTGTTGATTGAGTGCTAAGAAGCACCAGTATTCTACTATTAACAAAATTATGCCGCCAAAGCCAAAAAGCTTTTGCTCGACGCGACGAGCTTTGCGTCATGCGACCGACCAATCGCAGACAGATGGTCGACAGCCAGTGTTGCCAATTTAGCTATTTTCCCATCAGCTCTGGCGAATTCGGGATCTATCGACTGGCGGGAATTCTAGCTGTTCTGCATTATTCACTGGCTTTATTTTACCGTGAATGAAATGTGGGAAAATATTAAAATTTAATGTTTTGGGAGGTATCATTGTATTAGAAACATCAGTATTCATACAATGAGATACAATTTAAGATTTCTAGCCATTTCTGACTTTTTTGGCGTGTCGAAGCTGTCAAGAGCTGTCAGCACTATCGACAGTGTCTATGGGGATGCTCACGCGCTGCTCATTGAGCACTTGCTGAGCATGCCATAAGCAGGTTGAGTTCATGGTTCATTACATGAGCGGCGATGACGTCACAATTTCAAATGCGTATATTCATTTTGCTAAGCAAATGAGCTAGAGTTAATTTTAGTAAAATGTTTTAGGGTATTTTTAGTGATAATTAAAACTAATTTAATATGAATAAACGAGAAGCCTGTCATATTTAGCAATTAAAATGCTACATTAAAATGCATCTGAACCAAGGCAAATAATAATAATAATTAAAAATGTCTATTCATTTTCAAATAGCATGTTTGAATATGAGAAGAAAAAAAAGCTTTATGAGCAAGACAGTGAGAGCGAGAGCAAGAGCAAGAGCAACGGCTAGTGTGAGCGAGCGGCGTTTGGTGAGCGCAACCTATAGATCAAGTCAATTGGGGGTCTGATCTGTTTCGATCGTGCGCCGTTCGTGGCAAGTGCAAAATTGTGAAGCCTCAGTACTGCACAAACCAGCGAGGCGCGTACGCGTATTGAAAGCATAGCTGTTCCGTTACCGTTACGTTTTGTAGTAGACACACGAACACACACACTAACATATACATACACAGACAAACGAATTTCTAAGACTAACGCGCCCGCGCATTGTAGCTGAACACTGAACCCGCCACAACAACAACAAAAGCAGCAACAACTACAACAACAAATACAACGGGTCAAATAGTCTGCACCAATCATTTTGGATTTTGGAAAAAGTGCACAGTGAGTGCTTAGTGAATGATATTGTGAATGCATGAATCTATTTACCGTATGTACATGGGATATGCATGTATGCATGCATGTGTATGTGTGTCTGTGTGTGTATCTATGGCATCTAGCTATCTCTTGAACTGGCAGACAAGCTCAAAATACAAACTGATGACGGCGACAAACGCACATAGAAACGAGTTTCAGTTTGTTTTTTTTTCTCTACTCTCATTTGTTCATGCGAGTATCTATTATGTATGTATGTATGTGTGCATATAGAGTCGTGCAAAGAGAAATTCAAATGGTGTTCAATAAAAATACGCATCCGCATCCTATAACTGTATATATTTGAGGATGATTGGATGATTCATTTCTGGGGCGCACTCGATATTTTTTTTTTGCTTCAAGAGCAACAAAAACAGTATTCGGAATTGAAAGCCAAAAAGAACCAGTGGCAGTGAACTATTTATAGAATTATTTGTTTTCATACATCAAAATATGCATGTGTGTGAGTGTGTATTGTACGGTAAAGACAAACACAACAACAACAAGAGCAAAAGGCGAAAGTCTCGCCAACAATGAAGGCGACGACAACGTTGCCTATTCTTTTGCTTCATTGTGCGCGCTGCTCAAAGCGTAAATTCGGCTGAATACAAAGAAAGCAAAGCGAAAAGTCAAATGGAAGCAGGCAAAGGAATAATGAAATAAAGAGCACATCAATTTTTTATTTTTTTGCTTTTTGAAGATTTGCGTATTCATAAAATGTTTTAATTTAAATTAGCCAAGTTCAAATGTAGCTCAAAGCAAATGTATAGGGTATGTGTGTGTGAGTGAGTGTGTGTGTGTATTAACTAGATTGAACTGTGCGCTGATGCTGTTGCTGCTGCTGCGTAGGTGGGCAATAATAACATCAACAGCGGCGGCAGCATCGTCACCAGCAACACAAAATGGCAATCGCTAGAATACAACACTCACACAAACACACACATATACATATACATGTTCTACGCCTTTTCGCCTACGTTTTCAATTTGATTTTCGGAAATTTGAACAACAACAACACCTTCGCTTTGCTCTTTTCGGCCATTTCAAGCTTTGCTATTTTGTTTATTTTATGTTTGCTTATATGCATACATACACACACACACATATATATACATATATACATGTATGCCTGTATGTATGCATGTGTTCACATGTAGATCGCTGGCATTTTTGCGAGTTGCCGTTACCCCCTGTTCGCGCCGCCTTTACGTCACGCCCACTCCAATGCCAGACAGCAGCAGCGGCAGCAGCAACATGTTCCCACTTTTTGTCTCTCGTTCCGATTATATGAGATCATTTTGAATTGTACAAAAAGCGTATGCAAAAACAAACACACGCATTACACGCTTGCTGGGTCTCTCTGTCTCTCTCTCGCTCTCATTCAACCTGTTTTTTTTTTTTAAATCAATTTGCCTCGAAGCGCCACTATAGGAGGCAACAAAAAACGTGCTCTGTGTGATCCAGGCGTCAATTAGTTTTAGCCTTTTATTTATATTATGAACTTTTTATTGTTGTTGTTTTGTTGCTTACGTGAGCTTCTTGATTAGCTAGTCTTGACCATATGGTGGCAGACGAAAATATCAAGATCATTTTGTAAGAAACTTGAGGTTCATTTGATGTGATTTGATTAGGCGCCTAGACGCTGTGATTTATTTAACTTACGTGATATAGGCATGCATGTATGTGTATGTGTGTATGTGTATGTTTCTATATGTATGTATGTGTATTTGCACTCAGTCGAATATGATTTGTTTACGACTCGGATGACATCATCTTTGGTCATCCTTGTGTTTGCATCTGCTATTCTCTCTCACATGCGCCTTATACAAAGTCATTCATTGAAATCTCTTACTCAAGGTTATCGCTAAATCACACATAAAAAAAAAGCTCATCAAGTCTGTAGTCGGACAGCGTTTCAAATATATGTATACAGGTTTTTGGTGTTTTTGGAATTGTTTCATTCGACGAAAAAGGAACTAAGGACACGTTAAAAAGTGAAAACCAGTTTGACATTGACTTTGCCAGCAGCTCGTTTATATCTTTTTTTTTTTTCTGTGTCGTCAGTTCCGAAAATCAATGCCATAAACATACATATTTTAGCCAAATTTTGGGTGTACATAAATATATTTTTAATTTTTTTTTTTAAAGCATATTTATGTCATCAATTAAGTTGAAACAGTTTTGTTTTTCATATTTCTCGGAAACTTGTTGAAAATAATTTGATTAATGTACATATAAAATAAAATAATAATATATAATAAATAATAATATATCAAAAATAATAATATATAATGTATAATGATATAATAGGTGCTAATATTATTTTATTATGTAGTATTATGCGAGGTATCCGTTAGTCTATGCCTCTTTTGCGCCTTTTCATCTGTTTCTTTGGTTAATTTAGTCTTTTATTTCTATCGTTGGGGTGCTATTGACAGATCATCTGGTCAAGTGATGCCCATCTTCAGCTCCATTTATGCGCCAAAAATATCACCTCAGAATGCGAGCGGGCACCATTTTTGTACAGATTGAAATATCTAGTGGGTGTAATGTATACAAAAAAAAAAAAATGCTTGAAATTCTTATGAACTGCGAATCAACCTGTCAGTTCGATGCCGTTTACGTTTACAGTTACACCCACACCAGCTAGAATTTATGACTAAAATACGACTTACTCATACATATGTATATATCAAATATAAAAATTTAAATATTTCGTGTATATTCTCTTAATGCTTGATGTCATTGTTCCAGCAGAAACAAACAATAATTGGAAATGCAGTACTCGAGCAGTTCGGAAAATTACTCATCCTCGATGAGAGATACGCCCTCCAAATGGAACGGACGTGTAAGTCAGCAAGATTAATATTCACATATCTATCAGATCTCAACATTTTTCGCATATTCACAGAATGACAAGAATTATGCGTACAAGAAATCCTCGTATCAATATTCAAGCACGGGCGATAACAATGCATCCTATCAGAGCAAGGGCGCCGATCAGAACATCGATCAGTTGGATGCCCTGCTTGAGGATCTGAAACAAGAACGCCAGCATACGACAAGAGAGCGCGAGATACTACCCACTGGAACTACCTATAGGACACTGTAAGTTGGAGTAGGATTAGAGTGGATTGAAAGACTATTGAAATGATTATAATTTTACAATTTCAAATGATATTAAAAAATATTAAAAATAAATTCTTGTTTTTGCAGTGAACGCACTGATCCATCGGGCACTATTACCAAGACAACGCGTGTTATCAAGACCACGAAGCACTCTGGTGGCCAGCAGCCCATCAATGATGATGTCGAAACCTTTAATCCAACCGACTACAGCACACTGCAGTCGACGGCCAAGTACTCCAGCTTTCAGGACAACTTAAAGCGTGATGAGTATCAGACCAACGAGAAGCCTTATACTCTAAGTAAGACTCATGTGAAGACATTTCTATGTCATTTGCTTAACTCTACTTGTATTTCAGCCCACTCACCCGGTGGTCAGTATTCGAGTAAGACCAAAATCTATGAGAGCAATCGCACGCTCAACAACAATGTGGAGCTGGTGCCGAGCACCACGCAGACGCTGACCAGCAATGTGAACATTGACAAGGAGCTGCAGGACATTGCATTGAGCGATGGCATATTGCCAGCACCTGGCACTAAGGTGACCACCACGGTGCGCACCTACACCTATGAGATACCCTCGACTGGTCCCGGCAGCGCCACCAGCACCATCAATCGCACCAGCAACAACAACACGCTGAGCAGCAGCTACAAGCATCACGAAACACTGAACAGCAGCCAGAACTATACGCAGTTGTCGCCATCTCATGTGCCCCAAACGGTCGTCTACAACACGGAGAGCTACTCCACTCTCAACAAGCCGAACGATCGTCCGTTGGTGAGCAATCAGTCGTATGAGATTCGCGAGCATAAGGAGACGACCACGCGTGGCCTGAGCCCACAGCCTCGCCAGCTGCCGCTGGGACCAGCTGTTAGCCCGAGTGGTGTGCCGCCCAACTCCAGCCGCACTGTTATCTACAATATACATAAAACAGATAATGTAAACACGGTGAACGATGTGCGTTATCCGCACAGTCCGGCCCATAGTCCCAACTATGGCTCGCCCCACAGTCCCGGTCAGCCTGGTCAGCTGCCACCTGGTGGTACCAATCGCTACTATTTCAAGGAGACCGAGACTTCAAATACCGTCAATACCATACACGGCCCACCCAACGGTGGCGTCCCCTACCCATTGGAGCCCTCGCATCCGGCACCACTCAAGCAGCTGCCCAGCTCAAACTATCCGCCACAGACCGGCAATGGGTATCCGCCGAATAATACCACTTATTCATACAAATACTCTTCCACAACGAATACAAACAATCGTCGAGGACCTGGCCCAGACTATGGCTCGCCCTCACCCTTCCCCGTGGACGGCGTCGAGTATCCCGTGGGCAATGGCAATCCGCCACAGCGTGTGGACGATCTAATGCAATCGTTTGGCACTGTAAGTAAATAAACTTGAGAAGATATTATCCAAACTCTCATCTCTTTGTTGTTTCCCATAGACGGATCATGTAGATCGCGTGGATATTGAGACACCGGTGCGCAAGCGCGAGATTGAGACAGCCGTCGCATCACCACAACAGCAGCATGTGCCCTCCGTCAACAAGGCTGGCAAGGAAGTCTACTATCCACCTGGACACGACACAATCATAACCAGGCGCGAGGAGATGCATGCAGGCTCTGCGGGAGGTGTAAGTATTAGAATTTCTGAGAGGAATTCTTTAAGTTCCAACTTACTTATGATATCTTCTGCTTAATAGGGTCGCTGGGCTAAGGGATCGGGCATGTACGAGTACGAATCGGGCTCGAAGTCAAAGACGAAAACCAAGTCCGGCGGCGCAGTTGTGCCCCTCTGCCTGCCCCTCTGCTGTGCCATGCCCTGCTCCATCATGTGAACATCGCAGCGCAGCGCAAAGCTTACCCACTTGTATATAGGATTCTCTAATATTGCCGTTAATAAGTCTAACGCTAATTCCTGCCCCCATGCGTACAGCTTGTCGTTGATATATATTTTTGTTTACCTAACCACTTATCGGTTTCGCTTCTCGTCTGGATGCTCTAATTGTTGTAATTTTGTTGACCAAATTGATATCTATTATATTATCTATTTGTATATATATATATATTATATGTTCAGGCCCAATGACCATTGCTAGTAGTTACCCCTAACCTAGTTTGCTCCCAAAAAAGAAAATTATTTGCTCACTATCCAAAAGAGAAAGCATTTATATTACAACGTGACCAGTGAAAACCCCGAGCAGGCCTCAAATGGTCTGCAATATTTTTAAGTTTTTATTTGAAAGCCAATTGTTTTAACTGTATTTTGCATACCAAACTAATAAATGAGCCACGGAATTCAATTCCCCACTCGCCATACTTATATACGTGTTTTCCCGAACCCTGCCCCGCCCCGCCCACGAATATTATCTACTAATCATCAGCGGCCACTTGGCTGCCCGAAAAAGTAATCTGTAACCCAGACTTAAATGGTAACATAGTCGTTACGAAGCCATAAATATTTTCTAATAAAACTGAAACAACAAAGTAACCTAAATAAAAACGAAATCTAACCAACGAAACGATTAGTTTAAATCTTTAATTGGCCTAATGGGTTTATATAAATATCGAGTGAATGCCCGCATTATGTATTATTGCTAAAGGCAAAACCACTTTGGCTTGATAATATAGTAAAAGTTTTATTCTGGTATAGTAAAATGTATTTTTAATAAGTTTTACATTTGGTATTGTATATTAAAGTATGGTAGATAATAAACACCCTTGCAGAGTTTGATATAATTTAAGAGTTGTTTCTAACTTAACAGCAGCTGCTGTTAGCTAGTTGGATCGGATTACTAAATAGCTGTTTTTGGATTGATCAGTCAGAAAAGTTGCCTTTCATGATATTGAATACCTAAATATATATATAGTATTTCGGACTATAACTCTATGGGCCGTCTGCAAGGGTATATGTACGATTCGGCATGCCGAAGATGTGAGAATTTTTCTTTTAATTATCGTTTTTTTGATCAAATAACAATTTGTATATCACAAAAGTAATATCTACATTTCACCTTGTAGGAATTGGTGTAGAATTTTTTGTCTTTTTTGTTTTTTCTTTGAAGAGAGATTTTTAGTAAAAATTAATGAGGAAGAAACAAAAGTCAACAAAATCTACATATCCATTAGAATATATAGAATATTAAATGGGGCTAGCTGCACTACTGAAGTACATATGGTATTTCTATATTGACTGGACATGCTACATACACAACAATATTTGTGTGTCTATTATTCGAGTTAATTTAGGCTACTTCGAAAAAGTAATGTTGTCATTTGTACATACATAAGTAAATATTGTACGAAATTGAGATTTGCATTTTGCAAATTTGTTGTCTTTTTCTACAAAGATGTTCGTTAAACAGACTGCAACTGTATTTGGCTAACTCTTTCGCTCGGAATTCTTTAGCTCAGCTAAGTACCAAGTAAAGGTTGGGAAATCCTTGATGCTATAAATCTCATATTTGATGGAATTTATGCCATCCATTTCAATTTTACTGATGCCATTCTGTAGATTTTCATAGCTGCAAGTAAAATAATAAAGTTAATGTAGAAAAGGTTTAAATTATTATTGCTAGCAGACCGTTTAGGATTGGCTTTTTCCTTCTGATGTTTCAACATTTTATAGCGCGCTATATTTATCGGATAGCGTGATATGAATAAGTTGGCATGTTTCAATCTGTAATGAAATTGCTGTTAATAATATATTGATATACATTAGCAACGGTATTACCTGTTAGACATATCATCGTCCTCACCACCCCAGCCAAAGAACGAGTTCGAAAAGCCATTAACAGCCTGAAAGTGCTGACGTGTCATGGCAGAGACTCCACCAAATATTGAACGATAAGGCAACCTGCACAAGTGCAATAAATCAATCAATAATTAGTCAACCAGTCAATCAAGCAATCAAAAGTAAATGAGGAGTGCAACCCACTTGAAGTTCAGCGTGTCAATTGCAACGGACATATGCCGCGGCTGACGTGGACAATTGTACAGATTGCGTTCATCCAAAGGTAAAAGATCGACATCGTGGAATATAAAACAGTCCCACGGATAAAGCTTTAAGGCCTCCAAGTAACCAATATTCATCATGGCAGCACGATTAAAAGGCTTCCCATTGGTTTGCTCAATTATAAATATTCGATAAGCAATGCGCTGTTTCATTAGGAACGGATGTATGTTGCGTAGGAAGACCGAGAGGTGTGCGTAACGGTCGCGGAAGGGCACGACAATGGCAACATGATATTGAGCGATGCAATCCGATGGCTGATAAGCGCCGCCAGGACGCAGCAAAGGTCCCAGCTCTGCCTCAATAATATCAAGCGACTCCAGTGTTGTGTTGGGCGTGATGGGGCCACCTAAATAAGACATACATTTACTATTGCTCCACATTTACTTATCCTACTCCACTTACCATCTCTGGGATCGGGATCAGTGCAGTTTTGTGTGAGGTGCAATTGCGGCTTAAGTGTGCTGTTTGCATAATCTTGCGGATGCGCGTGCGATAAGTCTTGTGGAATGGAAGTAAAGTTTGCAATCGCAATCACAGTCGTTGAGTTTGAGTTGCGACCGTTGTGCTGGTCGCGCTCTTTAGATAGCGCCAATGGAGCGGCTGGCAACTTTTGACCCGAAATATTTGTGTTGACCCCCTTATCGCTGCCAATGCCACTTACGCTGTCGTTTCGGTTGTGGATGTGTGCATACTTGTGCACACGCCGTATGCTGGAATGAGAACATAATTCTATATATGCAGAAAGTCTCATATATCCGCCCCTTACCTCAGCTTGCTCAGTGAGGAGCTGCTGGCTCCATCCGATTCGGAGCTCCACAAGAAGTTGAGCACCAGCAGTAGACATATTGCGCCGGCCACGAAGCGTATGAGATTCGCTTTTGTAAATATGGTCATGGTCCATTGATTGCATCATTCCTTATTCGAGTTGATTGCTATTTTGAATAGCATTATTATGCTACTGCATCGTTTTCAACTTCAAATCACAAATATTGTTGTTCGATTCCAGATGGACCCATCTCACAACAGCTGATTATGCATAGCGAAAAACAACAGGGTGGTTCATGTGCATTTGCCAATTGGCGGCAAAATCAAATACACAATTTTTATTTTGCAAATTCATAAGCTAATCTGGAAATTATTAAATAAAATAGCATGATTTTAGGAAATTACATATGCATTTAGCTGGAACTGATGCCAATTTAGAAAAATCAGCCAGCTCATGGACTATTATATATTTGTGTTTCTTTTTACGGCTACTATTAATTATAAAAACAATTTTAAACAAAAAAACTGAAGATTTTTACAAATTGCAATGCGTTTTATCCTGGCAGTCGTAATGGCTCATTATCCTTTATATTGACCGTTTTTAATACATCATCAAATGTATACTCTATGCGCAATATCTTATCATCTCCCAAGCTGGGATCAAAGAAGCCAGGTAAATCGCTCTGAAAATAGGTAAATTTGATAAATCCAAATTTCGCAATTGAATAGAATTTTACAGCAGACAAATACCTTCGACGATTCATACAACTGTAATGTACCGTCCCTGACTAGACACTGGATGGGCACTGTCACATCATGCGATGCCTCCGGCTTGAACTGCAGGGTGTCCTCATTAATGCATCCATAGATCGCTCTCCGAACAACCAGTCCTCGACGGTCCCGCTCCTCCTTTATGATGCGATTGTAGGTGCTCTGCATCAGGTGTATTGCGGCCATTGCCTCTGTTTTCTTGGCAGCTAAACGCTGCTCATTCTGCCGCTTCGAGCGCTCCACCTCGATGCTCTTGCGATCCGCCTCCATGGGATCCATGATGGTCTTTTTGACGAAAAACCACGCAATTATCGGCGTCACTGTGGCATAGAAAACAGCTGCGGGCACAATTTCGTCGCTCAGATGTATTGGAAACACATACGACTGGTTAGAACGTATAATTCTGGAATCATTAATGATTGGTTTTTGTTTTTTTTTTTTTGTTTATAGCTTGTTCAATACTCTGCACGGACGGGACTGCACTCACTTCAATTTGAGTATGACTCCGGAAGGCACGCCTATGGATACGGTTGCTATCAGCGAACTGTATTTCGAAACTTTCTTCTCCACACCATATTCGCCCAGGAATCCAAATGTGCCCACTCTGTGAATAGTAAATAAGTGGATGAATATATATATATATACAGATCATTAGCCTGCTCACTTGGTCGCCAACTTCAGCTTCATCTCGTTCTCCAGCATTTTGCGCGTATAGGAGACGCCAAAGTACATGTGAGGGGTGCCTATCACAAAGGACGTGCTGATAGCGTGCTGGTCGTTGGAGTGATCAATCTGCGTGGACATGGACGACTGCGGGCCAGCGTTGAGGGTTAGGCTGCCAACGGTGTGTTTGTCTAGCTGGACAGCCAATGTGGAGAACACGACGGGTATTACACCGTTTTCTTGGAAATTCATATTGGTGCCGCCATTCAGGGTTAGCTTCGATGTCAGCGTGCGTCCACCTGTTGTTACACAAATCTTCACTATTTAATTAAGCTGTTGATTAATAATCCCAGTCGCTTACCCTTGAGACCAAGGAGGAAGCCATTGCCGGCACCAAGACAAATCTCCATCCAACCTTTGTTGAGCAGTCGACGGCCCGCAACCATGAATCCGCCCGTGCCAGTGCCATTGGATGAGTACAGATTGCCACTCATGATAATCATATCCTTGCGTGTTATGGGCGCCTCAATCGATTGGGCAATGCTCATCGAACCGATCTCCACGCGCGGCATCTCCGAGTCATCGTACGGCGTAAATATTTCGGTAGCATTTACATTAATGGTGATATTGCCACGTGGATTCGTGCGTTGCTGCAGGCGACGCTCGGCAGCTGCTTGGGCCAAGCGTTCATACTCCTCCCTTATCTCTGCCGGCGTTTTTGTCCGGTGTACGATTTCCCAGCCCTCTGTTTTGAGACCCTTTTCGCCGACTGAATCGTAAATGGCCCGCTGCTGTGGATCGGAGAGAACCTCATAAGCGCGCTTCGTCCGGTTAAACATGATCTCAGCCTTTTTCTTGCTATCCGGGTCCATATGTTTGTCCGGATGGTAAATGCGACTCTGCTTCCGGTACGCGGTGTTAATTTGCTCCGTGGTGGCCTGGTAATTGAAGAGTTATACATTAAAAAAGTTCCAATATATTGGCTTGCACTCACATCTCGCGGCAAATTGAGAAATGTATAGTAGTTTTCATCGAGTTCGGCGTCGGATTCGTTGTCCGATGCCATAACGCCGAATTTGAAAGTTAGACAATCGACAGATTACGCTCAGAGTGTCTAATGTACCGGCTGTACAATAACGGCATAAGCAGCATCGGTCGAACCGACGATTTATTATTCAATTTGGATGAAAATTTTGAAATGATTTTTTTTTATACTACTTTACGCAATAATAACAACACGTGTGATGGAACACGAAACGCTGGGAAACCCTCACATACACAGGGTGTTTCGGACAGATCTTTTGGAGAAGCCGAGCAATTAATGTCATAAATAAATCTATTCACAAATCAGCTAATACAGTTAGTGTTGCCGAATTATTAAATACACAAATTTCAAATCAATTCTGAAAAGCTTTGTAAATAATTTGAAGAATTCACACGTACACTTGCCACTCGAACGCGTTGGCAGCACCAAAGCGGACACTTAATGCAACTCTGCGTATTTTGTTTCAATTCCATCACAGACGATTATTTTGTGCTGTTCTACTCACATCTTTGACTGCCGCCGTCTTTATCCAGCCCTCGTAAGGGAAACGTGCTCGTGGTTCGCTCTGACGAAATTTTCGACTCAATAGCGTTGCATTTTGCAGCTGTTTTATTTGATTAATTAGTGCAAGTGTGAAATTAAAATAAAGTAAAATACGAAAATGTTGCGCGTACCCAAGCTCCTACCACGCCTAGCGCGCCAGGTCAGCCTTGCAGCACCGACGAATATGTCGGCAGCTTCTAGCATATTCCGCGTAAGTACATATCAGCTTTACATAATAGTCCGCGCGGCATGTTCTAGCAATTGATGGATGTACAGAGTAATGTTTTTACGTTTCAATCAACTTACAGAATCTGCCTGGTGTCTTCAATGGACAATCCGTGCAAATGCGTTACAAGTAAGTGAACTTTGATACCTTAGTACTTATTACACATGTTGATTAGCCGCATTGCAGTGGGAGGAGAAACTCTAGTTAAACAATATGCCGCTACTTATGTAATAGATATTTTCGAGAATGATAATACATTGAAAATATATTAGCAATTGCTCAACAGTAATTTCATTAGTCTGTTTAAAATATCTATTTAATATTTAATGCATTTACATTCACGACATGTATTACATGACTTACATACATACATAAACATAAAGTTATTGTTAGTGGTGAGCAAAGTGATTCATTTGTAATTGATTCAGTTCAATTCAGTTCCGTTGCTAAATTTTTTGTTTGCAATGAACTACTAATGAATGAACTTTAAATATAATTGTTAGTTATATAACATCACACAAAATATTACTCATTATATTAATTAGTATTTTTTAACAATACAAATACAACATTTTCAACATATAAATAAATAATTACATCAGCTTACACTTATTGTTGATGACTGAAACTTTCACATCACCAATTCTGCCTTATCTCTTCAGCGCTCGCAACCTTATCAAATTTGCAAATGTCCACTAACACGTGCTTTATTGTCTTTTTCTACTCCCAGATCTGGCGAAGTTAAAGGTGCTGTTATTGGTATTGATTTGGGCACCACCAACTCTTGCCTGGCCGTGATGGAGGGCAAGCAGGCGAAGGTGATTGAGAATGCGGAGGGCGCGCGCACAACTCCCTCGCATGTGGCGTTCACCAAGGATGGTGAGCGTTTGGTTGGCATGCCAGCCAAGCGTCAGGCCGTCACGAATTCAGCAAACACTTTCTATGCCACGAAACGTCTGATTGGCCGCCGCTTTGACGATCCTGAGGTGAAGAAGGATATTACAAATCTGTCGTACAAAGTTGTTAAGGCTTCCAATGGCGATGCCTGGGTATCGGCGACCGATGGCAAAGTGTACTCCCCCTCGCAAATTGGTGCCTTTATTCTCATCAAGATGAAGGAGACCGCCGAGGCGTACCTCAACACGCCAGTCAAGAACGCCGTGGTCACTGTGCCCGCCTACTTCAACGACTCTCAGCGTCAGGCTACCAAGGATGCTGGCCAAATCGCTGGCCTGAATGTCTTGCGAGTGATCAACGAGCCAACAGCAGCGGCGCTGGCCTACGGCATGGATAAAACCGAGGATAAAATGTAAGTAAATTGACTGATCTCTATAATAACTAAATTTATACTTATATATATAACCTTGTTATCATGTAGCATTGCTGTATACGATTTGGGCGGCGGTACTTTTGATATTTCCATTTTGGAAATCCAGAAGGGCGTCTTCGAGGTAAAGTCCACCAACGGTGATACTCTGCTGGGCGGAGAAGATTTCGACAATGCCATTGTCAATTTCTTGGTGGCCGAGTTTAAGAAGGACAGCGGCATTGACATCCGCAAGGACAATATTGCCATGCAGCGTCTGAAGGAGGCTGCTGAGAAGGCCAAGTGCGAGCTTTCGTCCTCACAGCAAACCGATATCAATTTGCCATATCTGACCATGGATGCCGCTGGACCACAGCATATGAATCTGAAAATGACTCGCTCCAAGCTGGAAAGTCTGGTCGGAGATCTTATCAAGCGCACCATTCAGCCTTGCCAGAAGGCGTTGTCTGATGCCGAAGTATCCAAGTCTGAAATCGGCGAAGTTTTGCTGGTCGGCGGTATGACCCGTATGCCAAAGGTACAGTCCACAGTACAGGAGCTGTTCGGACGCCAGCCCTCGCGTTCGGTTAATCCCGATGAGGCTGTTGCCGTCGGTGCCGCTGTTCAGGGCGGTGTCTTGGCTGGCGATGTCACTGATGTGCTTTTGCTCGATGTCACTCCCCTGTCGCTGGGTATTGAGACATTGGGAGGTGTCTTCACGCGCCTAATCTCACGCAACACCACCATTCCCACCAAGAAGTCGCAGGTGTTCTCAACGGCCAGCGATGGTCAGACTCAGGTGGAGATTAAGGTTCACCAGGGCGAGCGTGAGATGGCCAACGACAACAAATTGTTGGGCTCCTTCACACTGGTCGGCATTCCACCAGCACCCCGCGGCGTGCCCCAAATTGAGGTGGTCTTCGATATTGACGCCAACGGCATTGTTCACGTGTCTGCTAAGGACAAGGGTACCGGCAAGGAGCAACAGATTGTTATCCAGTCGAGCGGTGGTCTGAGCAAGGATGAAATCGAAAACATGATTAAGAAGGCCGAGGAATACGCAACTGCTGATAAGAAGAAGCGTGAACTGATTGAAATCGTCAACCAGGGCGAGAGTATTGTGCACGACACAGAGACCAAAATGGAAGAGTTCAAGAGCCAGCTGCCCGCCGAAGAGGTAAGTCAATCGACTTTCGCTACCTATTTGTAAATACTCTAAATTTCGTTTGGTCATTTATAGTGCGAGAAGCTGAAAAAGGAAATCGCTGATCTGCGCACCCTGCTGGCCAACAAGGAGACTGCAGATCCAGAGGAGGTTAGGAAAGCCACCACCCAGCTGCAGCAGTCCTCATTGAAGCTCTTCGAGATGGCATACAAGAAGGTAGGCTTTCTAGCTTAATTAAAATATGAGTATATTTTATAAATTTAACTCTTACTTGTTTCACAGATGTCCGCTGAACGCGAGAGCAGCTCCGGCGGTGGCTCCACGAGCAGCAGCAGCAGCAGTTCAGGCGAAGCTTCCGGCGAGGCCAAGAAGGAGGAGAAGAACTAAATTAGGCAACCATAGTCGTAGTTGTTGTTCCCTTATTTCATAATAATCACATTTGGATTTGGATTACGTTGTACGTTATACAAAACAAAGCCCATCATATTCCTGATTCTTCTAAATCATATAAAATGATCCCGATCATTCATAAGCAAAAAGCATTTACCCAAATTGTGTAGTAAGATGCGTGGACAGAAACAACCTACGAGATGCAGACACCAACGACATACGATCATAACTCAGTCAAAATCAGTTGCATTAAGTTTTTATTGTTTATAATGCACTAAATGTGTGAAGATCGAAATCTATTGTAAATCTGTGGCGTGGCGTGGCGTGGAGTTGTGTTGTGCCTACTGTAAGATTTTCCTTACTTTTACTTTACGTTTACGTTTTAAACTAGTTGTAGTTGTACAATAACGAGCACAGCAGCACAAGCCCAAATCCCACAGAGTTCACATGTGAGATAACACTCGTTGGCAGATCGAAAGTTATAATTTAAGCAAAATTACTCTTTGGTTTCCAGTGGAAAACCAAAAAATGAAAAGAGTTGACTGGGTAAAATGCAATTACATAGTCTCTTTACATTTGTAAACTTTAAATATACGTGAACAAAAATATATTATTTACAAACTGAACAATGTTGAAATCTTTTACTCATATATGAGATTGTATCGATTATATATATATATAGATTGATATGAAATGTGGTTAAGGGGCATCCCGCAGACGTGCTATAAATAATTGCTTTGTATTTGATAGTAAAATGAAAAAAGCATTACTGATATTCCCTATCAGCTTTAGCTTACGTCGGCTGCATACTTGATAAGGATTTATATATATATTCATATCTATAAGTTGACTTATCAAATTATAGCAATATATATATATATATAAATGCGAATATTTACGCAAAGAAATGTTAGCGTATGATTGATATGGTTGGAAGCTCCCAATAATTTCGGTGAATTTGTTTTGAAAGCACTATTGAAATCCAATTCAATGGCAAAGCTTTTTGGGCTATTTAATAAGCATTCAATTAATTTCACAATTAAAGTTTTAATGACGAAATTAACATTATCAATTTTAACTTTGATTAAGGAGAAACGTAATCAGAAATTCTTTTAGGAGTATAGTTAAGAGATCACATGCTTCACGTGCATGATAATCATTAAACTTAGCTTGACAATATAGTACATATGTATGTTAACTTTGATTAAAGAGAATCACAAATTCTTTCAAAATATCTTTAAGAGATCACATGCTTCACTTGCTTGCTAAACATATAAACTTTGCTTGGCGAAAGGTGTTATATTTATAGCATCTGGAACTTGAGTGCTTCACCATGAGTCATTCACTTCTTTAAGTTAGTTTTTATTTTTGTTTTATTTACAATATTTTTACAATTTTCTTTTTATTTTTTATACAATTCAAAGTTTTTATTTTTTTTTTATTTACAATTTTTTTACATTTATATTTTCTTTTTTATACAATTAAAAAAAAGTTGATAAATTCATAAATATTTCTTAAAGCTACAATATTACTATCTACATGTCTGTATTTTCTTCTTTTTTTTTGTATTTACAGGTTAATACTAATCGCGCTTAAATACTAAATTGTCATTGATCGAAATTTGTTATTCTAAATTGATAAATATTGATCGGTCTGTCAATATTTACATGGCGCCAGTTTGCAGTTTGTACAATGTGTAGTAGAGTCCACGGGTTTGTAGCAGCTCCTTGTGCGTGCCACTCTCGCAGACTACGCCGTTCTCGAACACGTATATCACATCCGAGTCGACGATGGTGGACAATCTGTGGGCTATGCTAATTGTGGTGCGTCCCTCGGCAGCGGCGTCAAGTGCTTCTTGAACAATCTGCAGATATTGAAAAATAAAAATAGAAATAATTTTTTTGCCCACAGCTAAAGTAGTTTTCCTCTCCAAACTTACCTTCTCACTCTCTGCATCCAATGCGGATGTGGCCTCGTCCAATAGGAGAATCTTTGGGTTTCTAATTAGAGCACGTGCAATAGCTATACGTTGCTTCTGTCCTCCGGATAACTGTGTGCCCTTCTCGCCCATACGTGTTTCGTAACCCTGTGAAATAGGTGAAAATCTTATAATCCATTCTCAAAAATATCTGTGAACTGGCACTCACCAGTGGCAAATTGGCAATGAACTGATGTATATTGGACTTCTTGGCCGCTGCAATAATCTCTTGATCTGTGACTATTCTCGAGTTGTCGCCATATGCGATGTTGTCGCGTATGGAACGATCGAAGAGTATTGGCTCCTGTGACACAATGCCCAGCTGCATGCGCAGATTGCTCATGGCCAGTTGGCGAATATCCCGATCATCGATCAGCACAGCACCAGCGTCCACGTCGTAGAAGCGTTGCAGCAGCTGGATGCAGGTGGACTTGCCACAGCCAGATGGACCAACCAAGGCAACTTTCTGGCCAGTTTGCACACCCATAACTAGCTCGCACAGCACCTGGACTTCGCGGCGTGTCGGATAGCTGAACTCGACTTTGTCGAACATAACGTTGCCATTGGAGTGCCAGGGTTCTAGAGAGACGCCGGGACTGTCGGCAATCAGTGGCTTACGCTCCAGGAATTTCAATATGCTTTGAGCCGCGCTAATGCCCTTTTGCATGTTGGGCGCAAAGGCCAGAGCGCTGGCAATGGAAGCGGTGCCCATGATCAAAGCCTGTGATACTCTGCAAGGGGAAATATTTATATTAACTAATCAGTTGACCTTATTTTAGAATTTAGTTAAACTTACTTGAAGACATCGCCCATTTGTAGGCCCCGATTGACCACGCACCAGGCACCATAGTACATGCAGGCGGCATAGGCAAAGAACATCATTGATCTGGCCAGGCCATAGACTATGCCGCGATAGTGCGTATTCTTTTTCGATTTCTATAAAAATCAAAAGAAAATTTAATATATTTATAGGATTATAGCTAGCATTAGGCGGCTTACCACAACGGCTGGTGTCAGAATTTCAATGTAGGTGCGATGAAACATGTCCTCGCGAGCGAGGGACACGACTGTGCGAATATTTGACACGACCTCAACGGCTAGCTTTGTTGTGTTCTCCATGATCTTGGCATTACCCATATTCTCTTGCGCCATGACAATGCGCTGCATATAGAAGGAGACCAGAATGAAGGGTATAAAGGCTATGGCCACCAGACCCAAGCTCCACTCGTAGTACATGGCCAAGGCGATGCCCAAGACCAATGTGGCAATCGATTGGATGATGCTGCCAATACGCTGACCAGTTGCCTAAACATACAAATATATATAGACATATATATAACTAAGTTAAATCTATATACTTACGCCTTGTACGGCCGCTGCATCGCCGGATAGACGGGCACAGAGACTGCCAGTGCCATTGGCACGATCATCGAACCAGGAAACCTCCTGCTTGAGCATTCCGGTGAATAACAGGCCACGCAGACGTTCCGTCAGATGTTCGCCGGCGATGCCGAAAAGATAGATCTGCATGAAGGTGGAGATGCCGACGACAATGCCACTGATCAGGAAGTACAGACTGTATTCGTTGGTGTTCTCTCGCACGTAGTCATCATCATCGGAGCGCATCACATCGAGTATACTGCCGAAGAGCACTGCGAAAATGGGCATGGCACAGCCCATGATGATTGAGCAGATGCAGCCGACGGCGATATGGATCCATTCGGGTTGATTCAGCTTCATGACGCCCATCATGGGCGAGGGCTCTTTGTCTTCCTTGTTTTTCTTCTTCTTCTTCTTGTTTTTTTTATCTACTTCTTCGCCGTCATCCTCTTCGTCTAATATCTTAATCTCCTGTTCGTCCTCATCCTTGATATCGAAGTTCTTGAGCATGTTGCCAGAGGGACTCATCACGTTGCCATCATCATCGCCCATTTGTGTGGTTACTAAATTGAAGTAGTGATTCTTGATGGTCATCAGCTCTTGATGGGTGCCCGACTCCACGACCTCGCCATTGTTGATCACCACAATTTTGTCGGCACGACGGACTGTGGACAGACGATGGGCCACAATGATGGTGGTGCGGCCTTGGCTGACCTTCTCCAAGGCAGCCTGCACCTTGGCTTCGCTAGCTGTGTCGAGGGCAGAGGTCGCTTCGTCGAGCAACAGAATTTCCGGATCACGAATCAGAGCACGGGCAATGGCAATACGTTGCTTCTGTCCGCCAGACAACTGGGCTCCTCGCTCACCCACCAGTGTATCGTAGCCCTTGGGCAGCTTCTTGATGAATATGGCAGCATTTGCTGCTGCGGCAGCCGCCTCGATGTCCGCCCTGGTGGCATCCTCTCGACCATATCGTATATTCTCGTATATGGACTGGCCAAAGAGCACAGGCTCCTGTCCAACCACTCCGATGCGCTCGCGCAGCCACTTAATGTTGATATCCTTGATGTTGGTGTCATTGAAGAGAACGTCTCCGCCTTGAGGATCATAGAAGCGCTGTATCAGCTGAATGCAGGTGGATTTGCCACAGCCCGACGGCCCGACTAGTGCCACTGTCTGGCCGCGATGGATCTTCAGGTTGAGCTTTTGCAAAATTGGGATCTCCTTGCGTGTGGGATACTGGAACTCTACGTCGCGGAACTCGATGGTCGTCAGCGGCTCTTTAAGAATCTTGCCGCGTGGCTCAATTGGATTGATGGTTGGTATCTGCTCAATGATGTGGAAGACCTTGGCACACGCACCCTTCGCTATGCCAAACGCCTCAATATACGGCGATGCCATGCCAATGTTCATGGAGCCCATCATAATCGAGAAGAACACGGTGATCATGTTGCCTGGCGAGTAGTTGGCATAGTAGGGATCGTGACGACCCTTGATGACCAGGCCAACGCCGTACCAGAAAGCCAGCGCATATGAGGCATAGATGAAGAACCACAAAAGGCCAAAGCCAATGCCGGAGAACATGTTACGCTTAATGTTCAGCAATTTGGCAGCAACAACCTTCTCTTTATAGGCGGCAACCTCTTTGCATTCGCCCTCGAAAGCCTTGACTGTGCGGATGCCGGACAAAGCTTCTTCGGCGACAACGGCGGCGGTGGCATATATATTCACCTCCTGCTTGGCCAACTTGGATGTGGCCACGGCCACGAAGCCCATGGCAATGAAGGTGACGGGCAAACTGGTCAGGCACACCAACGAGAGCTGCCAGCCCTTGGCAAATGCCAGCGCAATGGACCCGATGAAGGCCACAATGAAGTGCACAAAAATCACAACCTTCTCGCCCAGGCCGTCCTCCATTTTCGATAAATCTCTGCGGGAAGCAATATGATTAGTTAGACTCTCAGTGGCTGATTTAAAGACTTTGTTCTACTTACTCATTCATGCGACTGGCCACCTCGCCGCTGGGATTCATGTCGTACCAGCCCATGTCTTGATGCAGCACAGATTGAAAGAACTTGGAGCGAATGGCCAAAATCTGAGAGTGGGCAGCATAGTTGAAGCATGTGACGGATAAGTAACTGCAGACCAGCATAATAATTCCGATATAGGTGTTGTTCAGCGAAAAGGATTGCACAGCATCCAGCAACGTGTCCGAGGCGGCATCCTTTACATATACAGTTCTCTCCAATACGCCACTCTTCTTAATCATGTCCTAAAGTATATCAAAAGA
Source organism: Drosophila nigricruria (assembly GCA_037075265.1). Classification (NCBI taxonomy): domain Eukaryota; kingdom Metazoa; phylum Arthropoda; class Insecta; order Diptera; family Drosophilidae; genus Drosophila; species Drosophila nigricruria. Next base: position 4,193,335 of record JBAMCI010000131.1, on the reverse strand, counting down.
AATGTTAGTACAGAGGGAGAGGCAGAGAGAGCTGAGTGTTGTTGAGTCAACAAACACTTTCAATAGGTAAACACTTCAAAGCACTTTGACTTGCTTGAATACCCAGACCCCATTGAAAATAGGAATTTTTCTTATCTAGGTATCAAACGAGTATTGGCCAAATAAACAAATTTGTGTCAGCCAATAGGAAGAGCACTGATTCTATTGTATATAAAGCATTTGTATATGGATATACTTACATCGGCGAGATTTCCGAAGATCCAACTGTTCGCTGGCGTTGTCAGGCCTGTGGCAACAGCGCCTATTAGTCCGATAATATAGAGCATTTGATCCTTTCTCGTTGCATAGCGAAACATTGTGAAGAAGCCGACTGGCTTGATATCATCCTTCGGTTTGTCATCCTTGTCATCCTTGTCATCCTCGTCCTGCTTCTTCGACTTCTTTTTCGTTTTATTTGGCTCGCTGCAATCATACGCAAAGCACACGCCATTTGATAAGTACACTCAAAAGAAACTATTCAAGTCGTAAATTGGGCGCGTAACAGCCCGTTCGCATGCCATTTTCTATCTAAGAATAATCGCACATTCCTTATCACTGACCCCAGGCACCAATCAAGGCTGTCGAAGTCGTAGCCATGTTATGTCCGCATTGATTTGCACTATCAGCCCCTGTCAAACATTTTATACCATTCATTCAAATCATCGAATTCGTCATCAAAAACTCGTATCACAAGATTCCCAGGCAGCACTTAGTTTCTACAATAGCCTAAATATATATATTGTGTATATATATATACATATATATATACCATATAGGCTCTTTGTTGCTTTAACTAGCAGCGGAGCACTAAAATTTATGACTCTCGAAAGCGAAATATTGTGCACGCCTCGTCGTTAAAGTCATGCGGAATATCACAAAATTGCACGATCATGATTACCGCAATTTTTGATGGACCTATCAAAAGGTGGATAAACCACGTCTATTATACAAAATGATTATAGGTACTATATTGATACAAATAAATAAATACTTATGTGAATTCTATATTTAAATATGTATAAATTATTTAATCAAATATTGATATATTTTATATTTATATTTGAATATATTATTGAAGCTTAGAAGCTTTGAAATGATTTTTAAATTTATTTTAAATAATCAAATATTACAAAAAAATATATAAAAAATTAAATATGAATTAAATATGATTTCTTTTGTTTTTATTATTGTTTTATATTAGTATTCATATTTATTTTTTATCAAATACACCTTTTAAATTTTTTTAAACTCACAAATTGCTAAATTTATGACTTTTATCGATTTAAGACATATTTTTTAAAAAATTGATAACAGCTACACTAATTTTCTTTAACGTATCGCAACTTGTTTTACCATTCTTATAGCCTCATTGAAATTTTATATTTTCATATATAATATATTCATTTATTCATATATTTTTTAAGGCACAAGCAACCAAAGACTTTCTCTTTGTTTTCATTTCTTATCCTAATATATATTAGATTGTGGCAGGGCTTTTGTCTTAAAGGCTTTGGCGTAACATTTTATATTTATAAAATGAATAACAAATATAAAAAATTACACAGTAACACAACGCGATATCCATTTACACTAAGTTCAAAGTTCATTTCATTCAACTCACAAGCTTTTGCGATCTTTATCGTTGGCAGCAAAGGAATCACCCATCACAATATTCGATTTGTAGTGTGACAATCGTTTGTTATCGTCGTCCTTGGTGACGTTGCCGTTAGACGCTGTCATTTTGATGAGTTATTCAACACTTTCTTCTTAGATTGATCGATTTTCTTTTGTTTTGAACACGCGAACTAAACGGGACGACTGCTAAAAAGAGACTTATGAAATTGGTCAAAACATATGGACTTATATTTGAATCGCTGGGCACCAAAATAATATTAGTTGGTATCTCGGCTCAGGTTTGATAAAGCTTATCAATTTATTGTGCTGTGAACAAGGTAAGAGCATGCCAAAGGAAAAGAGTATCGCCATGAACTAGTCCAGACCAATTGAAGAGCAGATTTCATAAGCCATGCGAGGAGCTAATGTCAATAGTTTAATATCTGTAGAAAATCATAATTTTTGTTTAATCAATTTTTTATTGCATATTCATAAAATTTGGACTTACTTTAATGGTTTTTCAAATTTATTAGCGCTTATAATAATGTGTACAATTTAATCATTCTATTGGCAATGTCATCATTCATTTTTGAATTAACAATCGAGAGAGGGATATTTATTGCTCTCTCTCTATCTCTCTACATACCACTAGCACTCGCTCTCTCTCTCTCTCTCTTTCTCTCTCTCTCTCTGCCTTGTTAATTAACACAATCGATTACATATTAAATTACCTTATCGCTTGCAAATTGTTCAAGACGGACTAGGTGTACTTTCCAGCAGATAGCACCGGTTTATGAGGCACTTAAAAAATACATGGGTAAAAAATAATATAAACAAATAAAAACAATCAATTTCGCTTATTATATAATTATACATGTGCACTTACCATGGTACTGTTGTGTTTTGAATTATTTTTATATATATCCTGATTAATCTAGTCACGTTTTTTATACTCGTTTGGAGTACTAACAAGAGTGTATTGGCTTGGCTTTCCATCTGTCCAGTTTGCATATTAACCCAAGATATTTAATTTTTATTAAGAGAACTGAAATATGAAATACTTATAGTCTTATATGCATATAGATTATAGCTCCGATTGATAAGGAATTAAATTATAACACCATTCAACGCAATACTTACTCATTATTATCAAAAGCTTTGCCGAGTGCGCTGAAACCTTAGGTATTGTTTTTTGTTAAATATTTTTTATATGTTATAATAAAACAAATAAAACAATTTTCAATTCAATAAAAATAGAATATAATTAATTGGGAATAAATATTTAAAAATATATATATGCATAAAGTAATAAACTAAAAAATACACATAAAAAACATTATCATCAAAGAAAAATTTAAATATCATTAGAATTAGTATTAGAATTAATAAAGTTAATATTATTCAACAATTCATCATTGACAAGGAAAGCGTAACACGTTTTATTTCTTAAACGATGAGGCCATTTCAATAGTAAATGCGTGCTTCCACACTCTTGGGCTGATAAATGGTATTACCGCTGCGTCTTCATGATATCAGCACTTTAAATGTGTTGAAGTCTGGTAGCGATAAAAAGTTGACGGCAATATTTTAATGTTTCTAATCGCGTTGGCTCATACCAGTCTATTAATATGCAAGTATTAGTTTGCTGTTGGTCAGAATCTATGACAAATTGATGATGAATAAGTCACGTTTCTAATGTGCAGCGATTGGATGTAGATCAGCATGTTGATAAGCCTATTTAAACGTTTACCGTACAAAAGGTCATCTTATACGAAAGTTAAATTTGAAAAGCCCGCGCTGCCCCAATGATTATGAACAACAGCAATAGTTGTTTGTAAATGGTAAAGCAAGTTATGTAAAGCATTTTGGAGATAATAATAATAATAACAATATTTATTAATAATAAATTTATAAACTATGCTTTACATATTAAATATTGTGACATTTGTAAATTTAATATAAATAATTTTATATTAATAACCGATGACTCGAGTATAAGAGTACTCATAATGGCTCTGTAATGGCTATGTTACTATTGTGAATAGCTGTTAGGATAGCAGTCCGTTAAGTTTTTAAGCAACTTTTAATATTTAAAATTTGTATTATTATTATAATTTACTGCATAACATATATTTGTTAGACAATGTTAAGATCCATTTAAATATATATTTCGCTACCATACTGAAAATAAATTCCTCACTGTTAATAACACCATTGGCGACTGTTAAGTTTCTGGTTGTGATAACATAGTCAATAACGAGCTAGATGAACGACAATCTGTGAGTTAGTTGGTTCGCTCATTCAGTTTCAACGAGTCGTTCGATCGAACCTATTCCATACTCTATTAGTAATAGAAACGCAATTCAACAAGTCATCAACATGTCCAGCGAAGGAGAGAAAACTTATACGCGTGCTGAAGTTGCCAAACACAACACCAACAAGGATACATGGCTGCTAATTCACAATAATATTTACGATGTCACAGCATTCCTTAACGAGGTGAGCATTAACTAGCAATTAACAAACAGCTGCAACAACAACAACAACAACATGTCTGTTGTACACGTCGGAATCAGGGCGCGGGCGATGGTATTTAATTTCCCCTTGAGTGACTGTGTTGCTTTGGGCAGGGGGGACAAATTGTCTTATCATCATTACTTAGTTTTTTTATAACTCGTCTTAACAGTTAGTTGTTAGCCTGTACATATATTTCCACCTATTGCGTGTGAGCAAATGAATATGAATACCTGCGAAACACAAGCTGTCGTTTGTCCCTGTACTTTGACCTACGATCTATGAATGAATCAATGACCTACTCATATTTTTCACAGTTACTTTGAACTTGTGTTAACTTAACATGTTGTATTAGTTGCTTTGTTTCGAAACATTCATGTTTATATTCATATTTATTTGATATTTTTAGAGCTCAGTTTCAAATGCTGTCATTATCAATGGAAATAGGGCAAAAGTTAAGCAAAATCTGCTCATACGAATATTTAATTTAGAAAACAGACCCACTACTATATTCTGTATATAAGCACAACTGTAAAATGGAACGAAATTAGAAAATCAATGTTAAACGAAAGTCACTCAAATGCATATATACACATGTGTGTATACAAATATATATATATTGAAAAGTTCAGAACAACTTTAAATAACGAAGTCGAATAAGCTAGATTAGTTTGAAAAGTTATATATAAATCTTGGACTCGGTTAATATAATATTAAAAATTACTATATAATAATATTATATTAATATAAATTCCATCTGAAGTCTATATAATGGAAATATATTTGGACCCGCATCAAAAGCTTAACAAATTTATATTTTTTGTAAAATTTATATATAAATCTTTGATTTAAAAATCTTTGGTTTAAAATAATTTAAAATTTAGTATATTAATAATAGATATATTATTTAAAACTTAAATTCCATTTGAAGTTTATAAAAATATGAATAGAAATCCATTTGGACCCCCATTAAATCCTTATAGATATGCACAGACTCTAGTCACTATGAGCGTTGTTTATTTAAAAGTTCTAATGTTGATAAGGCCAACCACTTAAAAGTATTTTTGTGCGATAATGATTACGCCGCAGTTTTATGTATGCGAAACAATTAAAGTTTGTGCATGATGAAAGTAGTACTTTGGCTTGCATTAAAAACTTTCGGCGTTTACGCGCACTGTTAAAAATAGAAAAATCTTATCCGACGGCTGCTGGCGCTTAATGTTTTAAACATTTCGACCAGGGTTTCACGGTCAGCATATGAGACGACAGCAACGGCAGGCATTTGCATAGTTTTGCATATGAAAATAGCGTATTTAATATTCGTTTGCTTGCTTGCAGCATCCCGGCGGCGAGGAGGTGCTGATCGAGCAGGCCGGCAAAGATGCCACCGAAAACTTTGAGGATGTTGGCCACAGCAACGATGCGCGCGACATGATGAAGAAGTACAAAATCGGTGAACTGGTTGCCCACGAGCGCACGAAAGTGGCACAGAAATCGGAACCCACCTGGAGCTCAGACACACAGAACGAGGAGAGTTCAATGAAGTCGTGGCTAGTGCCCCTGGTCCTCTGTCTGTTTGCTACGCTCTTCTACAAGTTCTTCTTTGGCAATGCTAAGCAGCAATAAAGTCAATAAATAATTTCCACTCGCCTCAACGCTGGATCACTGGACGCCCCCGCCCTCTCATCTGACCAAAAGAGAGAGAGAGAGAGAGAGACACACACACACACGTAAAGAGTTGATTTCCACATACCCTGCCTTTAATACTTTAATACAGTAGTGTCTCATACGCTTGCCGGAGGCGTTTGGCTGCGCCTGCCGTTGCAGCTGGCGGAAATTTGTAGAGAGAATTTGTGCTAAGCTTAAAAGATAAAAATGTGAATGTTTTGGCATCTTGTTTTTTGTACTAATTGCTATAGTAAGTGGGTTTGAGTTTTCTTATGAACTAGATAATTGTTTAACTTTCCAACATGCAACAGAAATATACACATATATTTAAATAGACAATTAAATATGAATGTATTCGAAATTGCTTTGTTTCTTATTTTGTCAGATATTCATTTATTTTCGAATTTTTTTTTTTACAACAAATGTGATTATGTCAAAATTTATTCACGTAGCTGTCCTGGCCGGCAGCTCAATGCTGGCATTCTCCTCAGCCGGCGTGGCCCAGGATCGAAACAAAGCGCCCCAGATGAAACGTGAGCTGCCCACACGAAATATGAATTTGGAATCGTTGCGTCGCACCGAGTACGATGTCCTGGTCATTGGCGGTGGTGCAGTGGGCGCTGGCTGCGCTCTAGATGCAGCTACGCGTGGATTGAAAACTGCGTTGGTCGAGGCGGACGATTTTGGTAGTGGAACCTCATCGAAATCCAGTAAATTACTGCATGGCGGTCTACGTGATCTGGACCATGCAATCGCGCATCTCGACGTAGCCGCCTTTCGGCGTGTCTATTCATCGCTGCAGGAGCGTAAAAACATTACCAACTTGGCGCCGCACCTGAATCAGTCGGTGCCAATAATGCTGCCTGTACGCAGCTGGTGGCATTTGCCCGTCTATTGGATGAAATTGCGTCTCTATCATCTAATGGCACCGGGAGCAACTAAAGGCTTTACATTCATCAATAGCCGTGAGGCATTTGAAATGTTTCCGATGATGCGACGGGATGTGGTTGGCGCCTTTGTCTTCTACGAGGGTCAGCACGACGACGCCCGGATGTGTCTCGCAATCGTTTTGACAGCCTCGCGCTATGGCGCCGACGTCTGCAACCATATGAAGGTGATCGATCTGCTGAGGGACAAACATAAAACCGTAGTTGGAGCTAGAGCTGTTGACCAACTGACGGGCAAAGGCTACACGATACGCGCCAAAATGGTAGTTAATGCAACTGGCCCAATGAGTGATTCTATTATTCGGCTGGAGGATGCCAGTGCGTCGCAGCAGTGCATGCCCACCTGGGCCTCGCACATTGTGCTGCCGCCCTTTTACTGCCCAGAGGCGGTAGGTCTTTTCGATCCGTATACAGAGAGTGGTTCGACGATATTCTTTCTACCCTGGCTGGGGCATACGATAATGGGCACCTCGGATGACACACGTGACCCCACCGACGGGCCACAGCCAACAGAACTGGAAGTTCAGTATCTTTTGGATAGCATCAGAAACTATATTAATCCAAATTTTGATGTACGGCGATGCGACGTGCTCGCAGCTTGGGGTGGCTATAAGCCGCTGCCCACTCAGTCCACTGAGCTGGCCCATTCGACCCTGAAGAACCATGTGATTTCGCTTGGGCCGGGCAACATGGTATCGATTGTGGGCGGCACATGGACCTCGTTCCGCCTGATAGCAGAAAAGGCCATAGACGCTGCCATTATGAATGGCGGACTGCTGCCGTTGCGTAAGCATTCGATTACGGCGACCTCGTGCCAGCTGGACGGCGCCATCGGCTGGTCACCGACCATGTTTATCCGGCTAGTGCAGGACTTCGGCTTAGAGCGGGATGTGGCGAAACACCTGTCCGACACGTACGGCTCGAACGCGTTCAAGGTGGCCGTTGGTGCCAAGGCCAGTGGCGGCGTTTGGCCCATTATAGGCAAGCGGCTGCACTCCGAATTCCCCTATATTGAGGCGGAGGTGCGACAGGGTGTCAGGGACTATGCCTGCACACTGGTCGACATGGTGGCACGACGACTGCGTGTCGCCTTCCTCAATGTCCAGGCGGCCGAGGATATATTGCCGCGAGTGGCCGACGCAATGGCGCGCGAGCTGAAGTGGCCCAAAGCAAGGAAATTGCAGGAAATCAAGGTAGCGCGAAAGTTTCTAAGCACTCAAATGGGTCTGACTACCGAATTCGATCCCATCCATATGAATATACCCATTAAGCTGTCCGTGGGCCAGGTGCAAAAGTATGCCGAGTATTTCAGAAATCTGGATGTGAGCAACACAGGCTTCGTATCGATAAACAAATGCTGTGCGGCTATGAAGACGTTCGGCGTCAAAGAGGTGCCGGTGGACCTAATGCACAACGTGCTGCGGGACATAGACTGTCATGCCCAGGGCAAGGTAAATCTCTACGAGTTTCTCATGCTCATGTCGGCCATTGTGCACGGTGACACGGCATATTTACGTTATGCCAAGATGCATTTAGAACAGAAACTTTCGGCAATAAGCCGCCGTCGGCGCAAGAAAAACGTTTGTCCAGTCGAGCAATCTGGAGGTGGCTTGTAAAAGTAGAATAATCTTGTACAAACTCCTAGTGTGTATAAATTAATTTGTATTCTCTTATACTATTCATATTTATGGTGACGCTACCAGATTGTCGCAAACAGAATTTTTTAGTGCTGCCACACTATATACAGGCAGCTCAGCTCATTTGAGTCGTTCCGGTTCAAATTATAACGGAAATTAACGAACAGTAAGAATAGAATATAATACAAAAGTGATTAAAATAATATTACAAATTGTGTTTTTTGACTTTTTATTTGAGTTGTAAAGTTGGATATCGTCGCGCTTTGCGTTATTTTTGTTTAGACTTTGTAATCATTTAACAATTGTTTTCTATATTCTCTTAGCAAAACTCGTATATGCCCTATGGAGCTTGTGTGTGTGTGTATATAGTTATATATGTATGTATTTGTAACATTTGTATATATATATGTATTCTTCAACAATGACGATAGCATACTAATAGTGTGTTTCAATACATTTAATTTTTGCGAGTGTAACGTTGCCAGGTAAAACATCTAACGGTTCTTTTTTTGTTTGTATTTTTATGTATTTGAAAACAATTATATATGTATTATGTATGTGCTATAAATATATTCAAAGCGAGAAAAAAACGAAACGTAAACTAAAATAAATAAGCAATAAGTGAATAAGGAAAATTGTACAATATAGAGTTATGAAGAAAAATTATAAATAATCATTGTGGTGGCATATTTAATACATTTATATACATATATAAAGATATATATATATATATAACTGTAGATATATGTATGTATACATTAGAAATACACTTAGTTGACATGGATTTGTTTTTTTTTTTTTTGAGTGCACACTTCCACTCTGGGGTTTGGTTAGATTGGCTAGATATCAGCAAATATTAGCTGCTTAACTTTGACCTGAGCTGAGAGACATGTTTATCATACATAAATATGTCGAAAATATCTAATATATATATATATATATAAATGATAGAAAAAGCAAAAGCAAAAAAAAAACCAAAATTTACAACGTTCAAAATTGAAATTTAAATAAACATTGAGATTGAGTCTACGATGTTTTCTATGTGCACTGGGCATGATAAGTGTTTGTTGTTGTTGTTGTATTGTTCGCTGCTTGTTGTCTAAGCGACGGCATCAGTGGCGCACTCCTCGTCGACGGTAATGTACATGCCCTCCTCCTCGTAGGCCGAGTCATGCTTGGCCAGAATTCTCAACAATGGACGCAGGCGCAGCCACCACTGCTTCTTCGGTATGCGTTGACTGTGGGAAAGAAATTAAACAAATGGAAATTAAATCCATATTGGCCTTAGTTTTGTGTCACTCACTCAAAGTTGGTGTCGCCAATGAGATCAATCAAGGGCGTGAATCGATACTGTCGCGATACGATGCCCAGCAGTGTTGCCGTCTCGGTCGATTTGCAATTGACGACGCCATTGCTGTCCATGTTGTTCTTGATCTGGCTAGCCAGCCAGTCGACGCACTTGGCGGCCATTTTGGTGCCCATGTTGCGATCGAATGGACTGGGTGAGCCGCCCTGTTGCATGTGACCCAAAATGTTCATGCGGCAAGTGAACAGACCCTTACCCTCCTCCGAGTACAGGCGATAGATGAAGTCAGTGGTATAGTTCTCACTGGCCTTCTCGTTGCGCAAGATGAGGCCGCGAGAGACGCCCTCGGCCATTTTGGATGCCATGTGATAGACATCCTGCTGCAGATCCTTGATGGAGAACTTCTCCTCAAATATATACGCAGCATCGGCGCCACCGGCCAGGCCAGCCAACGTGGCCAAATAGCCGCTATAGCCACCCATTGTCTCAATGACAAACACACGACGCTTGGTGCCCTGGGCCGACTGGCGAATGCGATCGCAGATCTCGGTAATCTCATTCAAGCCGGTATCGCAGCCGAGCGAGAATTCGGTGCCGGGCACATTGTTCGAAATGGTCGCCGGCACAACCACAATGGGTATGCAAAACTCTGGATAATTGTCGCGCTGATCCGAGATTTGGCCAGCGGCGTGATAGCTCTCAAAGCCACCAATGATCAGCAGACCCTGGATCTTGAACTCCTTGAGACGAGCAGCGATCTCCTTGAACTTGCCCTCGGGCAGAGTACGCTTGGTGCCCAGATAAGCACCACCTTGACCCACCCAGCCAGACACATCGGACCTGCAGAGTGGAGTAGAGTAGAGTTAAGTAAGCAGATCCCAATTATTATATTCCTATCATATACTCACCAGCCCAGCTCGCGCACATTGCCAGCAATGAGACCCTCAACACCGTCGTTGACACCATAGACAACGTCGCCGCGATAAATAGCATTGCGCACAAAGCTGCGCACAGCCGCATTCATGCCGCAAGCAGGCGCACCAATGTGCATCACAGCCAGCCTGTAGCCCTCGATGCCCTTGCCCTGGGCATCAAAGTTCTCCTTGGGTGGCTTCAAGCGCGTCAACATCTTGTAGGTCTCCAAGTTACGCTCAAAGGAACGACCGCGTAGCTTCACAGCATCGGCCCAGCGACGCTCCTTCATGGCCTTGGCCACGGCCTGAGTACGCTCCACGCACTCCATGAGTGGCACACGAACCGTCTGGTTGCCGTCCAGCGAGATGACCACTGGCACCGACTCCGGCGTGGCCTCCATCAAGGCCAAAGTGGCCTCAGCACCCATGCGGCAGGCCTGTTAGATAACGAAAAATAAATTATTGGTTAATGTATTTAAAATGTCTGAAGAAACTCTTAAGATTGAGAGATATCAAACCAAGAATATGAATTAATTGGAATATAGAGTATATCTCAGTCAGTCACTGATTACAGATTTTTTAACACTTTCTGGTTATCGCCTCTATAATTAGTCTCAGTCTAATTATAGACAGCTGCAATTACTTACCAAAACACGATCGAAGGCGCTGGGATTGCCGCCGCGCTGCACGTGACCGAGCACAGTGATGCGAGCATCATGCTTGAGACGTTCGTCGATCACCTGACGAACATGTTCAGCGGTAATTGGATTGCCCTCGCGATCACTGGCGCCCTCGGCCACAATGACGATGTTCAGACGCTGACCAGCCGAACGTTCCTGTTTGACAATGAAAGCAATACCTATTAGACACACCGCCTCTCTACGAGATTCTCAAAAATGAATAGGGTTAGTAACTTGTGCATGTGTACATAGAAGCAATGAATAACTTCAATATATACAAAATACTGAATGATAATGATATAAGATATGTATATGTTTATATGTTTTGATGTAAATAAGAGACGACAAATGTGAGGTTATAAACAATATGAAACTATGATTAACTACAGGTGAGACAAAGAGAGAGAGAGAGTGAGAGAGTATGTAAGTACGATTGTCTGTGTTTTTGTTTAGCTTTAACAATGAATGTGAAAAGAAAACAGAAACTGAATAAAACTAGAATAACAAATAAGCAAAAGTATATAGATATTTGCTAATCAAGCTAAGGTACAACAAAAATAAACGTAAACGAAGACGTAATAAAAGCCAATTAAATAGCCCAGCAAAGAGTAGGTGTGTGTGAGTGTGTGTGTGTGGCTACACTTTAACCCAATAAAAACCAATTAAATAGCCAATCAATTAGTATTTTCTAGAATCAACTTTTGACTCTTTGAACATCTGTTAGAAATGTTAGAAAAAGTTTAAGTTAAATTAAAGTTGTTTTTGTTTTTTAATATTTATATATACAATTTGAATTGAATTTAGTAGTAAACCGAAAAACCGAAAACAAAACACCATCAACTTATACAGAATGGTAGGGAAAAGGTAAACCTTTTCGTAGTGCGCTGACCTGAGCTAGCTTTTTGCATAGAGCATCCTGCCAGTTAACTGGTACGGGCTCTTCGGGTATTAACATAAAATCAGCCTCAGTGGCAATAGCGGCTGAAATTGCCAAATAGCTAAAAACGAAAATAAATCGAAACACACCGGAAGAAGACACGATGCGCACAGGTGAATGAATTGTTAATTGATATTTTTTATTAATTACAATATGCTTAGGATAAGACGTAAGGTGGTGGGTTGGGTGGAGGTAGCTAGGTGGGCTGGGGTTAATCATACATCCAGTTTTGGAATTTATCCTCCAGGCTCAATATTGGTATAAAATAAAGCCAAAACAAAAGTATATACAAAAAAAAACTCAAAACTTGATGCATGATATATATGTCTTACTATATATATATATATTTATCTGACTAATGCCTGCTCACAAGTGTGTGTGTCTGTGTGTGTGTGGGTGGGTGTAGGTGAAATGCAATGTTTATCATATGTTTTGCTGCTGTTGTGTCTTGCAACAACGAAAAGCAGATGAGGCGCGAGAGATAGAGAAAAAGAGAGAGAGAGAGCAAACGCACAGTGAGAAATATTGTGTTTGTCTTTTGTTTTGTTTTTGTAAATAAAAATTATATAGGTTCACTTCTTGCCTGGGCCAATTGATTGCACAGCCTATCTGGCCAATCGACTTTCGGCGGCATTTCGGGTATAAATATGAAATCGGCCTCGCAGGCCAGGCCACCAACGAGCGCTAAATAACTGTAAAAATATATGTGTTTGTATTATTTGGTTATACATATATACATACATATAGATATATACTATATAGTATATATCATGGGCAATAACAAAAGGCAAAAGGTCAACAAAAGGCAAAGAGAGAGAGAGAGAGAGAGACAGAGCGAGATTTTTGGACATATTACGAAATGAATGTCAATCAAATGAGAGATAAAAGAGCTCAAGATAAAAGGAATTATTGTTCAGAAATACTTAATATTCATTTCTAATTACTGAAATAACATACATAAGTCTTATATTTCATAAGATTATACAAGTTGCGCGTCAGCTTTAGTCATCACTTTATATGAGCCCTAAAATCTGTTTCCATAACAAAAACTTTTATAGCCGCAGTTGATATATAACTAGATCTATTCTAACAACTTAAATTTCAATTATTTCATCATTTTTTTAATTATTAGACTTTTTCTTAGACTCGTTCATCTCATTACATATAAAGAGAGCACAAACATTGAATGTTTGATTAACAAAAACGATAGAGAACACAAAACGATTTGGGTCTGAGAGAGATATCTAGAGTAAGAGATATCTAGAGTATGTATGTATAAACATATATAGAGAAAAAGAGAGTTTTTTGTATGCATGTCGAGACATTCAACGATCGAGAGCTGATGGCTGATTGCTTGCCTGGTCCAGTTTGAGGGTCAGTCTATCGGGCCAGTCTTGTGGCGGCGGGTACTCGGGCAGAAAGACATAATCTGCCTCGGATATAACGCCAGCTACAACTGGCAAATAACTATAAGTATGGAAGGCATTTAGCATTTAATGTCAACTATTTGGCAGAGCTAACAATTTATACGTAAGTAGTTACACATCACAGACAGGCTAACTAAAACAAAGATTAACTAATAACAAATGGCTTACCCGCAATGACGACCCATGACCTCCATGATGAAGGTGCGCTGATGTGAGTAGGCAGTGCTAGCAATGGCATCGATGGCCTCAATGATGCGATGCAAGGCCGTATCCGTGCCAATGGTCATGTCCGTGCCACAGAAATCATTATCAATCGAGCCCACCTGGCAAGGTAAAAGAAAGTTGATAAAGAGAGATGAATGTGTCTTCAAGACTTACCAATCCAACAATGTGCAGAACATTGTACTTGCTCTTCTGCTCACTGGTTATGCTCTTATTCTTCTCCAGCTCATCCAGCAGGCTGGACCACTCCTGACGGAACAAGTTGGCGCCAGTTAGCGAACCATCACCGCCAATTACCACCAGATTGGTAATGCCGCGTTGCACCAAGTTATTGGCAGCCTTTAGACGACCGGCACGCTCACGGAAATCCTTGCAACGGGCCGAGCCAATGATGGTGCCGCCACGATGTATGATCGAGGAAACCGATGCCCAAGATGCCTCCTGAATGCAATCGCCGCCATCCACCATGCCCTGATAGCCTTCACGAATGAAGTAAACCTTAAGTCAAAGAGTATGGAAAAAAATATTAATAAATTATTATTTAATATTTATTTTACTAAATAAATGTATAAAATTGTAGATAAAAGTTAATAATAAATAAATATGAATCATTTTTATGAGTTTCCAGCAAATTTTAAGCAATTGTGTCTGATGAAAACTATTTCAAAATATTGATTTTTTCTGCATCATTCTGCCTTTAGCTGGATTTATGTAAAGAGATTTGTGAATATTTCAAAAATATGCCAAACTTCGTTCGTTCTACAAACAAATATATATATATAATATACATATATACATAAAACTAATCTTTATTGCTTTTTTTATTAATTTTTAATTGATATTTTTTAAAGCTTCCGCTTTATATATATATTCATATATATAAATTATAATCAAATTAATTTGCTATAAAATAGAATATACTTCTTTTCACACATTATAATCTATAAAACAAGAAAACTGATTATTTGTAGAGCAAACTAGATATTGTAAAATATTTGAATACTATACAATTTATATAATATATATATCTATTTGCATATATATAAATATATCAATTAAATATTTATTTAATTTGTATTTAAGTTATTAAAATTCAATTGATATTTCTTAAAGGCTTCCGTTTTATTGATCATAAAAGTAGAACCATAAAAATGTCATCATCTCTAATGATATCAAATATGTGACAAGCTTTGTCAAGCAGTCAGATTAAACATTTATATATATTTTCATATTTCGATATATAAAATAATGCATATACCTCACTACTTATCAGGTTTAATAGGCGATAAAGCTATAAAGCTGTTTATAAATAATGGAATGAGTTAAACGAGATTGCTAATCGATACGCCTGTCGTCATATAAACAAAGAATTTAAGAATATCTACAAAGCTTATGTTTAACAAACAAACAAAGCACATGGTTTCAGCACATTGAACTTGTTTTGATGAACTTCTAATCTCTGCTTGACTTTGTTTTTATATAATAAGCATATATATAGACATAATTTCATAGCACCCCAAACAAAATAATCGAGCATAAAAATCAAAAGTGAATAAAAGAAAATGAAAGTGACTTTGAACGAGAAACAAAAAAATATATATACAGAAACATTAGCCTTGCGACAATTTATTCATTGCAAAAATCATCATCATCATCATCATACAATTTTGTAGAATTTATTTCAATTGCAATTATTTAAAATTTCAACTCTTTGCCCTCGCAGAGTGTGAACGAAATTTGGCATATTGGCGACTCTCAAACCCCCCAAATTCATACACTCGATCAATAAAACCAATAAGCAATACAGGCAAACAGTAATTCACTTTTCAAACAATAACCGCATTTTCTCAGATATATCTGCGTGATCGTCTGTAAGTTGCCCGAAAATAAACTCAATGTCAAACGCACACAGACACAACAGTCGCCTGTGTATTGGTATTGGTGTGTTCTATGAACGTAGTGTGAGGCGCTTTTATTTGAATATTCTTTTCTTTTTTTTTTTTTGTCTCCCCCTTTGGGTTATCTAACGGCAATTGACACCACCTGCAGAACAAGCTAATTTGTTTTATTTCTTTCATTATGATTTAATTGCAAGTTCAGCTGAATATATATATATATAAATTTGCTAAATATAAATATACATAACAGAGCCTGTAGACCATAAAGTTCAATGGCTGAACTTGTTCCGGTAACCGATAAGAACACTTTTGTGAACAATGTGTATGTATGTTTCTGTGTGTGTGTCTGTATGTATTTCCAAATTATATATACCAATGCAAAAGCACTTGGCAGAGGTCAAAACTCACCTTGCATCCCAAGTAGATGGCCATACGCACACATGCCCTCACAGCCGCATTCATGCCCTGGGAGTCGCCACCGCTGGTGAAGACGGCCAGGCCCTTGTCGCGCTGCGAGCCGCGTGCCAGGAAACGTTGATTAGTATCACTATTCATTTTGAAGCCAAACACTTCTTTCTTATTTTCTTATTCAAAAGTTAGCACACGTTAATCGATTCAAAAAACAACGGCAACGCACACACACACGCACACGTAGTGGGAGAGAGTGAGAGTGAGACAGACGCACGTATCGAAGTTCAAGTTGGATGCACCCAACGTTGAATATTTGGTGAATGATTCACAGCGGAACTGGAGGAGCTTTGAGGAAGCCGAGTTGTCCAAATGAACTGCGCAAATCTTATGCTGGCCGCAGATGCCGTGGCTATGTGCCTGCGAGACGATTTTCACAAACTGGGCGCGAGAGCGGCGGTCGAGCGCAGAAGTTTCGGTTTTGACGTTTCAAGGTGACCTTTAAACGCAGCAAACGCTTTGCGTTAAGCGCAACTACACGGCACACTGATGCAATGAACTGGTTGTCTGGCGTTTTTATCGCGTTACACCGTCACGTTTTCGGCTTTATGGCACTCTGCGCGATTTTTGATAATATGTTTCATTAATGCAACAAACTGTAACGGTAATGCGGCCAAGTTTCTACTATCAATTTGTCCCTATTGTGGGCGAAAATGGGCGATTACCCTATTGGACTTTTTTTTGTTTACCCCACACACACACAGCGAGTGTCATGTTGACAGCTGTGCAACAGCTGTGCGCGCATTAACAGACAATAGCTCTGTTACGCCAGCGAGCTTCTGTATGGCACAGCAGTAGCTTTTCACCACAGTTACGCGCGTGTAGCCGTTAGCTATTTGAAAGTTCAACGTTTGTATTTAATTAGGATTATTTTACTTACAAATTTGTTCTTAAATTTCATATAGTTAGTAACCTTAACAAATTGTGGTTGGCCAATAGATGATTCATCAAACATTATCATTTCATTATCATCATAGCCCATAAACCGCACATCGCTTATCATTGGAGAAAATTGGTTTCTTAAAAGCATAAACTCATTAAAGCTCTGTGGATCACAATTACGGACGTTCAGTTTCGGCACATTAGCACAGTAAGCTTTATTCAGTTGCAGATTCCTCCAGACATGATATTCTAGCTTAAGACTTGCAATGGATTAAATACAGTTGTTCACCTGTATTTTGCAATCAGACTTACTTGTTAAAAAACACTGGATCCATTAGCAAGCCTAAAGCCAGCATTTCATCCAATTGCTCACCCTTAGAGCTATGCCGACTGCTTAGTTGCATGTTCTGCTCTACAAAGTGGTCAAAATTTTTCGCTGGATTTACACAGAATTCGATTTGCATTTTAAAAGTTGGTAATCTGTCAGGTTGACCATGCAACAGATTGTTTTTATGCTGCAAATAGAATATTTAAAAAATATTTACATGGAAAATTCGATTCAATCTATATTCAACTCACTTGAATAACATGAGAATCCGATTGAGACGGCTCGGACAAGTGCCGTCTGTGGGGACAGTGTTGGCTCGTAGGCAGTAGCTCCTGTGTTTCGACTAGGCTATGGGCGATTGCTTTCAATCAGTTCTGGGCATTAGCTCGCATTAGCTCGTACATACCGGGTTGATAATTTTGAAAATACTCGAAATTTTAATGCATGCATATCAATTACTAAAGGTACAAATCACTACACACTCTATTTTATCTATAAAATACATACTCAATTTTGACTACGTGTGAGACAAACAACAATTTAAATAATATGTCAAATGTTCGATCTATTCAAAACTAGCATACTCGGTTACACTAACAAACATTTATTTAAATAGATATTTCAAAATATCATTTAATAAATTATAGAAATATTAAGATTAAAAATATTCATAGTAAATAAAAACAGATTTTTTAGGAATATTTCGAACAGTATAAAACAGCTCGATGGTATCTACCAGTCGAGCATTGCCGTTATGTTCTATTGACTTGAATAAATAAAAAAAAGTACAAATTAAAATTAAATATTTTCAGTGACCAACAAATCAAATCCCTTTTCAATCAATGATGCAATCTTTCCATGGTTTCCATACTTATCGTATGTTGAGATATCACACCGTAGCATTTGCCTACATAAGTATGGATTAGCTGGTATGAAAATCGCAGAGAGAGGCCTAATGCTTAACTTACTTTCGATTTGTAATTATGAATTATTCGATTGGCGATGGCTTAAGCCAGTTCCTTTAAATTTTTTCAGAAAAATTACAAATTTTCGCTTCGGCGTTATCATTACACTTTTCTTGAAATTATCTGGAATCTTCACTTGCACCATCTTCTCCTTCTCCTTTTCTTTCTCCTTCTCCTTCATCCTTTCCTTCTTCAGCTCCTTTTGCTTCTTCTTCAAGGCAAATCCAACACGTGTTTGGGCTTTCCTCTTGTTCTCGGCATCTATATATTGTCGTATATCATTCACAGTACGATCGAAATCCAAACTTCGAGTGATTTGCACAAGTCGTTGCATATTCGGACTTTGGGCATACCAAATTTAAGACGATATATATATTGTATATATTATAGATTATATTGCTCACCTTTTGCTAACATTAAATCTCAAATTATTTAAGTCATCGAGCGCGCTGTCAACTTCATTAATCACGGTCATAACCTCAGCCGTATTGTCGCACAGGTAACGATAATACAAATTGATATTCTCCTTCTTTAAGCTCATGAGGCAATCGTATTTCTTAGCCACGTCAGTACAGCTGGTCATTCGATTTTTGAAGCTGACCATTTTTTCATTATCGCAGCGACGACTGAAAAGGATACAACGATGGTCCTGTGAATTCGCGTTCCGCAGCTGCAAAGAGACAGATATTTGCCCGAAACAAGCTTTGCCTCTGCCAGAAAGCTGGCGTACGGGTTGAAGATTGGGGAAGTGAAAGGCATTGTCGATATTCCTGCTGACGATATGTGTGTAATATATATTAATATATAGATGGACTTGTTGCACATACCGGGCGATGCACCTTGTCAAGACTTGAAATTTACACTTATGCATTCCTAAAAAAAAAAAATTCAACAAAATTTTAGAAGGGTCCGAAAATAAATGACTTGCTTTGTTTAAAAGTCAGTCAGTTCAAACTTTAATTTTCATTTTATTTCATTATTCTGAAGTTGTGCTGGAGTGAATTGATTGTCTATAACTAATATACCCTGAATTCCCAATATTGTATGTAAACAATAAAAAAACACAATTATTCTTGTTTTTTTTTTTTTATTTTTATTTTTTTTGTTTTTTTTTTTGGTAATTAAGAAACTGTAATTTCAATAAACTTAAATTTTCACATCAATCTTTGCCTCCTCACACACACATACAATCAATGTGTGTTCAATGTTGTTGTTGTTGTTGTTCAACACATTTTGTTTTGTTTTTGTTCCGTTTTTTTTTTTTTATGTATGTGTATTATGTATTTGCAGTTTCCATTTTGGTTATTCGACTCGACTTTCTGTTTATGTATATTGTAAGCGTAAATTCAATTGCGAAAATATACAGTTATACAGTTTTTATACACATTTGCATAGATGATTTTGAAATTCCTGATTTGGCGGTTGTTCTTGTTGTCGCCATTTTGAATTCAAAATTGCATCAATATAAGTATTTCCTGTTGTATTTTGTATTTTGATTAGTTATCAATTTCCTGTTCTTTTTGCAATTAAATGCCCTGATAAACCAAACTAAATATCAACAATAAAGCAGAATGTTGAATTAGTTGAGTTTAGCAACAATTGGCATTATTCGAAAAATAAAATTAGCTTTCGATTTCGATTTAGTTTTGTTTTGGTTTTTTTTTTATATAATTGCTTCACACACCTGTTTTTTTTTAGATTTTCTCATTTTGTTTTTGGATTTGGGGATTTACATTTAAACATATAGAAGATGATAATAAAAATATAAAAAGTAAACACTGAGACATTTAGTTATAACAATTGCACATTGATACTGTTATTGCTGTTGCTTTTGCTTTTGCATAATTGCATATAGTAAGTATATATGTATATGTAAGTACGTTATAAATAGTTATCGATCGTACGATTAATTTTGATACTTGTTCCAGGATGGCAACATCACTGGTTCATTTACACTTCAAATCCGATTAACCGATTGATTTACATACAAGAAGGAGAAAGAAAAAAGAAAAGAATTCTTCATACAGGCACAATAGAACTCATGCCCTTTTAAGCTATCCGCGTAACGGAACAAGTTATTTGCATTGATTTTAGAGTGAATGTCTACATAAATATATAGCTTTTGTGTATGTTAATCACAACTTTTCTTGACGGCAAAACTAAATAACCATTTATTAAATTTACAACAATTTAACACAGTTTTTTTTATCGATAACTGCATTGTAAATGCAACACTGCGTGCGTGTGGGAGACAGAGAAAGTAAAGAACCAAAGAGAGAATATAAATTGGTTGAAAATAAAAGTTTAGGTTTATGTTGTTTTTATTTGTTGTATTTTAGAAAAAAAAGATAATTACAAATAATACATAATTTGTTTCTTTTGGTTCGCTTGGGCTTCTTTTCATTGACGACGAAAAATAATGGGCATTATTTGTAATTACATTATTTATATATTGTATAAACCAATTAGCCTTTGTTTTATATGTATTATTATTGTTTTTGTTTTTTATTAAGGAAAGCGGCGCAGCGCATTAAACAAAAATAAAAGACAATAAATTTGTTGTTGACTGACTGTGTCTTGTGTTCTGTTTGTTTGTTTGTTGTTTGCTGTTTGTATGTTAATATAAAACAGTTTGGTAATTATTTATTAAAACATAATTAAAATAAATAATATTATTTTAGGCATATGTATAGTGTACGCAGTTGGCCAAAACAGCGGAATAGTAATTAACTACACAAAACAAAATTCACATCTTTGCCATACAATACACTGTTCCTGTTCCTGTTCTGGGATAGCTGATAGTTTTTTACTTCATTTTTATATATTTATATAAATTTATATATATTTATATTTTTGTATTTATAAGTTTTGACTCAGAGATAGTTCCATTTGTGAATATTTGCAAGAGCATTTTACTAACAAAGACAACTTGAACGGGCGGCATGTGAAGCAAATTAAGACATTTGGTTTCATATTACATCATTTCCTTCATCATAGACTTTTGAATCGACTTTACATTGATTTGCCTCGGATCTGTATACAATATATAAACTGTCTATAAACCAGATTCAATTTCTTCTTCAAACAGTTGCATGACAATAGTCTCTCTCTGCACCTAAACTCATCTCAGCCTCTAAACTATCATCACACAGCCACAAGCTGAATCATTATTCTGCTGAATTGTTAATGTTTGTTGTAGTGTTTTGTATTGTTGTATTGTGTATTATTTGTTTGTTTGGATTTGTGTCGATGCTGATGTTGATTTTGATGTTGCTTTTATTATTACATTACTGCTCTGCTGCTTTCGACTTTAAAGATTTCTTTTTATATTTCTTTTGTTTGTTTTTGTTTGTATTACTGAATAATATTTGCATAGTCAAAAAGGAAACATTTTAGTTGTTTGGTTAGTTGTCACCGCCCTCCTGTGGCTCGTCGCCATCGCCCTGGGTATCGGAGGTCCAAAGAGTCAGGTTATCCCTCAACAATTGCATGATGAGTGTTGAGTCTTTGTATGAGTCCTCGTTGAGTGTGTCCAGCTCGGCTATCGCGTCATCGAACGCCTATATATAAAAATACATATATATTTAGTATTCCGATACAAAAGAATTACAATAAATAACAATGCAAAATGCTGGCAAGGTACAAGTTCTTTTTCAGGTGCAAAACGAAAGCATTTCAGTTCAATAAAAAAAAAACTTTTTTAGTATTTGGATTTGGATTTATACCTTTTTTTTGTTTCATTCAGCAACTAAGCAAATCATAAATTGATCTAGCAAAAAAATAAGAAAACTATAAACTAATATACGATATTGAACTCTGTGACCTATCGGTTAATGCACTTTTTCTCTAAAAACCATTAATAATTTCACCAGCAAGATATGGACGGCATTATAAAGGGTTAAAAGCCAGGCTTTCAATTCATTAATTAAGCCAATTTCAAAATTTACGTAACATGCGATGACCGTAGGCGTATGCTTATATCGTACGTTCCTCGGACTTGTGTGTGTCTGTGTGGATTGTGTGTTTGGTGTCTGTGTATTAGTTAGTTAGTTAACCACATAACAACAATATTTAAATTAATTATAATATGGAACAAAGAAAACAAGAAGATTTGAGTGTAGAAAGAGATTGAACCTGTTTAGCTAAATGACAAGCCCTCGCTGGTGAATTAATAATTTCGTAATAGAAGACGGAAAAGTTGAGTGCTAGACCTAATCTGATTGGATGTGTTGGCTGCATTTTAGTTTTAGCAATATCGAATGCCTCTTGATAAGCTTTTTTCGAGTCCTCAACGACGTCTTAAATTATTGTACGTTAATATGGGGTGGTACCAAAATAAATGAAACAAAAAGAAAAAAACAGAACCAAAGTTCACAAATTAGTTTTCAATTATGATATATAGATACTGAATAATGGAACAATCAACTTAAATATATAACTATAAGTTTTAATGATGTGAAATGATTTTCGTTGCACTTTTTGCTCGCTTGCCAGACATTTGCTGTTTGTGTTTTTTTTTTATTAACCTGTTTAGCCAATTGGCAAGCCTTATCTGGAGAATTCAAAATCTCATAATAGAAGACTGAGAAGTTAAGTGCAAGACCCAAGCGGATGGGATGTGTTGGCTGCATTTTGCCCTTGCTAATGTCAAATGCATCCTGGTAAGCGGTTTGGGAATCGTCAACAACGGCTGCATCACACAAAGAGATAGAGTTTATGTTCACATTTGTGTTTTTGTTTTTTTTGTATTTTCATAAGCCTATATTAAATGAGCTTATAGCTTATAATACTCCGGATACTTACTGTTGCGTGCGTCTCCTGTGGCGACCTCAGCTAAATACCTGTAATAATCTCCCTTCATCTTCAAATAGAAAACCTTGCTTTCTGGATTGCTGGCTTTTGGAATAAGGTATTTGTCCAGAAGTCCCTGTTGATTAAAAAGTGAACAAAATGTAAATAAGAGATCAACAGACGACTTGTGCATATAAATAAACATGCCTAATTGCTGCGCCGTTATTAAACCAATATTATGCGAGCAAACGCTCTGCCTCAGCTAATATATTACGCTACCCAACTTGGAAATAGCTCTCTCTCTCTCTCTGTATATGTATGTATGCCAATTTTACAGTCGACTGAGGCACTTCAAAGTATTATCGATTTTCTGTCACCAAAGCAAGAAAAGCTAACAGCCAGTCCCACAGTCACCCAGTCACCCAACCCCCAGCGAGAACTGTTTATATATATATATATATATTGGCTATATATGTATGTAGCTTGTACCTTTTGATTTATTTTTAAGCCCAGCACCCCTCTGCTGACCAAAGGTAGTTTACTTAATAGGTCAACAGCGTGTCAAATGAGCACAGCTTTAAAATATATGGCTAACTGTGCAGCTCAATCGAACAATCTAATTAAATTGACATTAATCAAGCCGAGTTGGGCCATTGTTGCTATCTAATCTATATATATATATATACATATATATATAGGTGTGTGCGTGTGTATTGCTGTGTGCAGTGTGGCAACAGCAGCAGCAGCATGTCTGGAAAATTTCTTTTTTTAAAAATAGATTTATTGATTGTAATACAATTTGCTGCACACACACACACACACATACATACAGTAGCCTATACAGTGGGCCCTCCGCTAAGGCGATTGTAATTTCAATTGGTTTACATAGATGCATGTTAGAGTTATATTTTTACATAAAAAGAACTCTGATGCTCTGCCACCGCCCACTGGCATTTGGGAGCAGGACTTGGACTTGCGCACTGAACAGCAGAACTCATCATAATTTGCTTACTCTATGGTGGGTTTTGAGAGGGGGAGGGGGGCATTTCGGGGCTACCAACAATATTCACGGTCATGGGCAGGAGAGTAGAATAAGAGTAGAGCTGCTGTACATACCAGAACTTCATAGCAAATTTCTCTAAGCTCCTTCTCCACACGCTCTCTGTACTCGCGGGCGAGCTGTTGTTTTCTGGCGGATGCTTCGGTTTTTTGCTCAATGGAGGAAATAACACGCCACGATGACCTGTTGTTCATATACATATACATATATTAGTAGAAGTAGCAACTCTATTTGACTATTTGCTGCTTACCTGCGCGCTCCAACCACATTTTTGTAGGCAACGGAGAGCAGATTTCTTTCCTCATTTGACAGCTCGACGCCCGTCTCTGTGACTGATTTCATGGCCTGGGCCATGTCATCGTAGCTACACACGCATAAATGTAAATCAAATTAATTATGTATATCCCTTTGATCTCCTCTGATTACTTACCGTTCTGATTGCTCGGCCAATTTTGCCTTCTGGACCAGTTCTTCCTTATCGACTGTCGACATGTTTGTGGTTTTTTGTTTTTAGTTACTTGACCAAACTAATAATATGAATAATTTGTATATGTGTGTGTGTTCGTGTGTGTGTGTGTATTGGCCCACGCACGATCTCTGTTGCAGTTGATAGACAGCAGAAAAATTAATTAAAGTAGGAGGAATCCACAGCTCAAAGCGTCGCTCACAGTATGTGAATGGTTATCTGCAATGGAATAAAAAGAAAGAAACAAATAAATATATATATTTATTGATTGCTGCAGAATTTCAATTGAATTTCCCACGCGGCGCATTCACTTTATTAATTGGCAACCTGTTCAAATAGCCAACAAACAAGAGCGCATATATTAGAGGTGGAGATCTAACAATAGTCTACGATAGTTTTTCAAAACCATCGATAGTTCCAACAACAACAGAAAGTATCACAACACGTAAAGAACATAACTATAGAATTTTGTAGAATATTTTTTAATTAGTTCACTTCAACTTCACAATTTCTTAATACAAAAACGCGCAAAGCTTTATTTCACCGATATGTAAGTCAAACTATCGGTGGTGCAGGACCTTCGATAGTGCTATCTATAGTTCTCCACCTCTAATATATATATATATGAGCACACTTTCTTATATTGTGCGCCACCCACCACCCACTTCTAATTGAAAGCTACGATTAATTCATTTATTTCTCTCGCCAACTTTCAACACGAATATCCTTTAACACACACACACACACACGCACACATACAGCTGCAAACCCGAATAATTATCTGCCGCTGCCGCTGTTGCTGCTGCTGTGTTGCTCTTTCGACCAGGCCCGAAACTCGACTAAAACGAGAACTTGCCTCTGTCTGAGGTGCGAAGAAGTAGCAAGACTTGCCGCCACTGCCGGTGGCAGCGCTCGTCGCATGCGAATAGCAGCTGCGCGTTGCAAACTTCGGATGATATTGAAATATGCTGGCGCTGTCAACGGGCGGGCAAAAGGATATCAAAAAGGATATATAACGCGCTCATCAATATGTATACATGAGACATTTCAAACTGGTTTGGCAGCGCAGATGGATACATGTATATATATTTATTTGTAGCAGCATTAAAAGATTTAAATTTGCAATTAGCAGAAAATGACTCAAGTTTTGTGCATCTTTGCCTCACATGCTGCAATTAGCATTAATACAAAACTGAATCATCAAGAGCTTTGCCGTACTGATATCAGTATTTCATCGACTTTATATATAAAGTACAGGCTCGAGAAGTTGCTTAAACTCGCAATGATGATATTTAATAATAATAAACAAAAGGTTTGACTCGTTTTAATGTCAATAAATTGCGTTTTATGTTAAACAGCTGTGAGTCACATAACACGTTAATATATACCACCTCTATTATATATATAGATATATACATACATATATATATGCATGTTCATAACAAAGCATATTCTGATGCAAAAGGGGTTAACCTGTTGCCTTTTAGCTAACGGCTGACTGCTTCCCTCGACTGTATTTGCGCGGCTATTACATAAATATTGATTGATTATTATTTATAAATAAACGCAAGGTGAGGCTGATTGATACATTTTCCATTATCCTTGGGGACAAACATGGCAACATAATAATAACGACAAAATTATTATGCCCCAAGGCATCAGCAGCAGCAGCGCATAAGGACTCATGGCCCATAATGTGCTTTTGACAGGTAACAAAAAAGGTGAGTGTGGGAGTGTACGAGGGTGTGTGCGTGTGGGCGGGCGTGCTTCAAATTATGTTTGCACATTGTTAATACAAATTTGTGCTAGTGATTTAAGCTGTTTGCCAATGCTATAAGACATGACATTCGACTTCTTTTTGGGGCGCCCCAACTTCCAGCTGCACATTGGATACGTACAAAATGGACATGGGAATGGAAATGGGAATGGTAAAGAAAAAAAAAAAGCAAAAAGGCAACACCAGCAACTGACACGACAAGCGAATGGAATGAAAGAAAGAAAAAACAACAAAAACAACAATGAAATAAAGCAACATACATGCACAGAGAGAAAAAAGTTATA
The DNA here is from genome assembly GCA_037075265.1 of Drosophila nigricruria. Lineage (NCBI taxonomy): Eukaryota > Metazoa > Arthropoda > Insecta > Diptera > Drosophilidae > Drosophila > Drosophila nigricruria. The sequence goes on along the minus strand of JBAMCI010000131.1, from coordinate 4,166,511 downwards.
AATAAACTATGAATAAAATTGAAAATGAAATAAAAGAGAGAAATCTGTGGCTTGATGGGTGTGTGAGTGTACATGTGTGTGTGTGTATCCATGTGTGTGTTTGTGGTACGTGAGTAAGCATATGTATTTATATGCATATAAGCATATTACTTGTGTGTATTCAGATGTCAAAGATAAATGCACAATAACCCCAATGCACAAATCTCAAAATGGTAACAAAACTCAAGCAAAAATGTAAAAAAATTAAATTAAATAAAAAATATTAAATAAATATAGATATGCATAGGTGCATTTATATGTATATAAATGCACGTGCAAATCTGCAGTCACAATGATCCATCCACCCACTTGTTATCTCCTTCGCTAAACGATCGCCGACCGTCAAACTGCAAAAACATTGAACCTTTGGCAATGTTGCCAATTTAGCTATTTTCCCGTCAGTTCTGGCGCTCACAAAAGCATTGTGATCTAGCGGCTATTTTGATACATTGACTGGCTTTACTTTAGCTTGAAAAAATGTAAAAATTTGATGTTTTGTGCCGCCTGTCGCTAAATTGCATTAAAACCGTAAAAGTTTTTTTTTCTGGAGTTTCCAAATTCTTTCTAGCTATTTCTGGCTTTTTTGACTAGTTAATCTGGCGTGTCGAAGCCCTCAAGAGTTGGCAACACTGACCTTAGGCTGCATACAAGTGAAGGTAAATTCATACATACATACACTTAAACACACATAATAGATGTTTATAAGAATAGCAACTTTTTTGTGCGCTGCTCGTTTTTAGGTCAATTGCCATGTTTTCGTACAGTTATTGACAAAAATAAATAAAAGAGCTGAAAACACAAACGAAACAGAGCGCAACGGCGGAGTATTGAGTAGGATTTTAATTTCTAAATTCCAACAAATGTATGTATATATATATGCATAGATATATGGGTGCGCATTTATAGCCATTCAGCCACTCCCTCCCGTTTAGTGGAGCCAACAAAATCAGCTCTTAGCAATGAAGCGAATTGTATGCGTCATGGACTGCGTCATTTTTTTGGGCATGCCTCACAATGAGGAAGTAGTGCGACGGCTGCAAGAGTCAGCCACAAACTATTTTTCTTTATATAGAAGTATGCGTGTGCATGCATGCATGTGTGTGTGTTATAAAAACAGAAGAAACCGCTAATAGTTAGCGAAATGTCAGTGCGACAACGACAGCGGCATTGGCTTCGGTCACTGGTACAGATTGAAGATAACGGCAAATAAAATTTGAAACCGTTTGTTGAATACTGCGATGACGGCAACTTTGACTGCTGCAAACGGCGCTAGCCTATGTGTGTGTGTGTGTGTGTGTGCGTATGGGAGAGTGTTAAAAATACACCACACCGGGCGGCAAAGTGTAAATTCACCACACCGGCCCCATGAGGTCGGCGACGACAGAGATTCGGCTACACGGCGTTACGGCTACATGCGCAGTACAGACGCAATAAAAGTACGACTATAGAGAAATGCAGATAAGCAGAAAATTCCAATACACAGCGTTTTCAAAACTAGACACAAGTAATATGGGAGAGCTTTCAACAGTTTTTTTTTCTGGTTGCTGTTCACATTTATTTGTTTCGATGTACAAGCAACAAATCAAATTACATATGTACATCTTAGCCAATGAATTTACGCATATGTATATATGTACGTACATCAGCTAACAAGAAACAAGTGTGTCTGCCTCCTAGTGAGGGGGAGGGTTGTGAAGAGCACGCAACAAAATGTATAAAAATAATCCCACCGTAGAGCGAGAGCGCCACAAAAAGAGAGAGAACATACACACACACTGCCAAACGGCCAAAGGCAGCAGCGAATGGGAGAGCAGTGCGGTATAAAAGAACACGTAACCGCGTGTGTCGTCCACTTACATACATACATACACAAGCATATATATATGTGTACATACATACACACGTTGATATATCTATTTAGATATATACATATATACAAGTAATATATATATTTATATATCTGTAGAAACGAATATATATGTATGTGGTGAATTAGCACAGTAAATCCAATAAAAACCAAGTTTATGAAAAATAATCCAAGTGGATTAACTTTTTTAAAATATACAATGCGTGGAATACAAGTTAAATTTTGTACAAAGCAAATTTCGCCGCAGCACAGTTTTAAATGTGCATATGCGTAATACATTCTAACAGGCGTACATATTTACATACATACACACACATATACAGTCATACGCTCGAACGTTCGTATGCAAGTATTTTAGCTATTGACGACTAAAACGCCTAGCGACCAGAACACACTTAAGCACACCACAATTCGCCTTCGCATTAGCCAAGTCAGTCAGTTGTTGCCACGGCCGCCAACAATCAACCAAAAGCACTGAAAATATACGAAGCTACAAACGAATCTCACGTCTACACATTTATACATACATATACATATATATTTACACAGACACACACATATACAAAATATACCAATACTAATGCACACACACACACACACATGTATGTATTTTTGCACAAATTCACAGTTCTGAACATTTTTCGTCTTTTTGCGTAGTATTTTTATCGATCGTCGTTCGTTCCATGGAAGCATGTAGAAATTCTTTTTTTTTCATACATGCGGCGTTTGCACATGTTCTCGGCGAATTGAAAAAATGTATTAAAATTGCATAAACTAGACCGAAATGCACATGTTTATTGCAGCGCCTTAAGGTTTTATAATTAATATATGTATATACATATGGTGGGTACATATACATATTTCGCCCCATATTACTAATGCAAATTGGTTACCTTACATTCGATTCACTCGAAACGACAACGACGACTACCAACGAACGGCGAACGACTAAAAGTGACGGCAAATGTTGCACACAGTAAGCACAGCGCTGTATCTGTGTACGCCTATTTGGTGTGTATGCATGTATTGGTGGATTTCACACATACACAAATACACACACATAGGCGGCAGCGCATGCCGCTACAGCGAAACGAGAGAGAGCGAACAAAGAGAACAATGAGTGTTGCCAACCTGGCTGCAAAAACCGAGTTGCCAGGTGGAACGCAAGTGAACGGGATTCGTTAAGTTTGAAATGGACCTGTTGTTGTCATGCCTAAGCCATCAAAAAGGAAAAGAAGCTTGTTGATTAAGTTAGGCTATAACAGCTGAGCAAATTACTTATTAATTGCACACAGATGACGACGTCTTGCAGTCAACAGTTATAAATTTGTTGTTGGCCATTACAAGCTGCAGTTTTTTTTTTCTTTTATACATTGTATGACGCATGCCACAATAATGTTGGGGAGGAGCTTGGCCCAGCGCTGCTGCTGCCGCTGCTGTTGCTGTCGTCAATTGTGCGCAATTGTCGTTTAATTGAGTAATTTGAATGAGACGAACGTCCGTATGTTAAATTTTTAAATTCAAATGTTACGCGAGTTGTATTTGTGGCCTTGTACGTGTCTCTTTGTGCGTTGTAAAATTTACAAAAAAAAAAAAAGAAAAACCCTAATTAAAATGAAAATCTATAATACACTCACTTTGCCTTTGGCTAAGCCCTTGAATTGCGCTCAACACATTTTTGTTACCTGTTAAAACCTTCTAGCTCTTATCTCTGGCACACTGATTAAATTTTTTTTCAACTTCACGAGCTATGACGGCGCCTTATCAGCAATTATGTGCTTTTGATAAGCTTCAGTAAATTATTGCCTTAATTCTAATGTTGGTTTTCATTGAGTTGCGCTAAGTATATCCGAGTCGCTTTTTCAAATTTAACTGATTAACGAAAAATTTCTTGCTGTTGGCAATGCTGCTCTGTTTGACTAGTCTATTCACAAAATTACGTCATCAGCGTCCTATTTGAAGCAGTCAATTTTGTCCAGACAAATGTATTTGCCTTGATGTTATACAGCTCATATCCAACATGGTGTTATTTGTATTTTGTATAATAGTTGGAATTGTGAATCAATTCATTTAGAGAATTTTTAATCGATACATGTGAAAAATGCGGTCTCAAAACCTCTCGCCGACAACATGGCGCTGCAAGTAACACAATTGCGTGGAGGCGTAATACATTACTCACTGCGCCCTTACAAAAAGCAAACTTTAGAGTGTTGACAGACGACACAGGTGCACAGGTTAACACAATACTTAAACTTAATTATATTTTTTAAAGAATTTTTCTTATAAAATTACTGCGTAAACACACCTTTCGTCGGCTATTGCTGCAGTGTGACCGGGATAGATAATCGTTATAAATCTCAATTAAGCATTAGTGTGGCTGCATTTGATTATTCAAGCAGGTTGGCAGTCTAATATGATGAATATCGATATCATGTGCATTGATACAGCGATACATCGTAGCGGTCGCACGTGTTTACTTCGCTGTTTAAACTTGAACAAGATTCAAGCTCAGAATTTACATATATAAATCAAAATGCCGCGCTCCAAACGTGATAAGAAAGGTAAAGCACAGATCAAATATTACGGGGAGTATGCTATATATTATAATTCTGTAAATTTGCAGTTTCCTTGACCAAGACCGATCGCAAAGGTCTCGCCTGGAAGCAACGCATCATCGACGACATTCGGTTTTGTGTGGAGAAATATCCAAATATATTTGTGTTCCAGGTGCAGAACATGCGCAATAATCTGCTCAAGGATCTGCGACAAGAATGGAAAGGCAATTCGCGTTTTATTTTTGGCAAAAATCGCATCATGCAAATCGGTCTGGGCCGCACAGAGGCTGAGGAAGTGGAGACGGGAATACACAAGGTGGGATTGCGAATGAAATATATTAATTGAGTAAAGAAAGCCTAAACAGACATCTCTTGCAGCTGTCGAAACGCTTGAATGGCCAGGTGGGTCTGCTGTTCACAGAGAAGTCCAAGGAGGAAGTGCTCAAGTGGGCGGAAAACTATTGGGCCGTGGAGTATGCGCGCAGCGGCTTTGCGGCAACGGAGACGGTTACATTGCCCGCCGGGCCGCTGGAGGAGTTTGCACACTCAATGGAGCCACATTTGCGTTCACTGGGCCTGCCCACCAAGCTGGAGAAGGGCATTGTAACCATATACAGCGATTATACGGTCTGTGAAGAGGGCAAAGTGCTGACGCCGGAGCAAGCGCGAATCCTTAAATTGCTGGGCAAGCCAATGGCCAAATTTCGCTTGACCATGAAGTGCTCATGGACCAAGGCTGATGGATTCCAATTGCATGTGGAAGATGATGTGGAGGAGGAGGACGAGAATAAGGCAACAGATAGCCCAATGGAAGAGGAGGAAGACGATAATGATGAAGAGTAATTAGCTAAGATTTCAATTAGAAATTAAGTTTTATGAATATGTATATAATAATTATATATATAGCTATTACAATTGTTGACTTAAGCGGAAGAGAGATTACCGCTGCCACTGCCGGCGCTCTTCTTGGTGGTGCGATAGGCAATGACATAGCGCTGCGCCACCGGCAGCGGCTCAGCATAGCCATTCAAATAGGATGAGTCCTCGAAGAGCACCTCGTACTCCTCCGTTGCTGTCTGTGGCAGACGATGCACAATGGCCTTGTAGAAGCAGGTGGTTTGTGGATACAGAGCCATGACTAGAGATGGGGAGAGAGAGAGTTCCATATGAGCTGCAGTAGTTTAAGGGGCTTCATTAGCTACTCACCCACTGTATCCTTGGGAAAGAGCGCATGTCCGTCTGTCTCTGGATTGGCGCGCATTAGTGGCAAGGGAATAACTTTGCGTTTGCTCAACACATGTCGATCCTTCTGCTCCTCGTCTATGTCAATGACATCGTACTTGTTCTGACGATGCAGAAACTGCACCACCTCGGCCAGTATCCAGTTCTCCTCCTCGTCGATGCCCTTGGCCAAGGCAGCCACATTGTCGCCCACCTTGGCCACATAGCTGCTCTCGGCGGGTATGGCACCGCACAGAGCTGGCGCACGCTCGCCCGGCTTGCCAACGAACAGGGGCAAAGTCTGAGCCGAGAGCTGCACCATTTTCATGAGCGCACCACGACGAATGGCTTCCTTGTTGCCAGCATTGCGAGCCTGTGAATAGATATATATATATATTTATATATTATATATGCATATATCTCTAACCATTGCCTTACCTGTATGCGTCTTTCATTTCGTATATTTCGTATTTCGTGTATTTTGGCGAGGGCCGCTCGTATAGTTGCCTCCTCCTGCGTTGCCTCCAGAATTTTCGACTGCAGCAGCGTCTTTAGCTTCGGATTTGGATTCTGTTGTGCTCGCACAAGGCTGGCAATTGAATTTTCAGCACGACGTCTCTCATTGTCCACTTTGTGAATATGTTGCTGAATGTCCTTCAGGCGATCCTGTGAATAAAATTAATGTCAACACGAAACTTTTTTGTTTTTGAATGTGGAAAATAGTTAATGTAGCTATTGCCCACCTGTATTTGTTGTGCAGCACTTTCTGCTGTTAGTGGCATTGTGTTTCTTATTCTTTTTTATTATTTGTTTATAATATTTCCGTATTTATTATTTGTTTATATATATTTGTGTACCTAAACCAAAAGATGCACTTTTTTTGTTTTGGTTATAGTGGAATGACAGCTCAGCCCTGTTGTTGGTATTTTTCAGTATTCTGGAGTGACAGCTCAGCCCTGGTGTTGGTATTTTAAAAAATGCAGATGTAAAATTTACCAAATCGGAAAACAAATATTTGCAAGTTAGTTACATAAAAAGCCGCAATAATTTAAATTAGCAATAAATACTAGATTCATATTTTTATACCGATAATATTTGCTACACACCAAGGTTGCAATCAGCTTACAGAAAAAGCCGCCTACCAAAAATACTAGATTTATATTTTTATACCAAAAATGAGTATTTTACCAAACACCAGGCAGTTCGATAACTTGATAGAACGTTTATCGGTTGACTGCCGCACTTTACGGTGAAAGCTGGGGAAAGTCGTTTTCAAACTTAATTTTAAAAGTATTATTTATCTTAGTGTTAAAGCATAATGTTTACGGCAACGTGTGTGGCGCCTGTCAATATGGCCCTCGTTAAATACTGGGGCAAACGGAACGAGGAACTAATACTGCCAATCAATGACTCTGTCAGCATGACGCTCGATGCCAACGAGATGAGTGCAAAGACCACAATTAGCGCCTCGGAGAGCTTCAAACAGAATCGCATGTGGCTGAATGGCGATGTGGTGCCGTTCGAGGAGAATGCGCGTCTGATGCGTTGCCTGGAGGGTGTGCATCGTCTGGCCCTGGCCCATGGCGCACACAAGTTTCCATTGTCTTGGAAGCTGCACATCGCGTCGTACAACAATTTTCCGACTGCCGCTGGGCTGGCATCGAGTGCGGCTGGCTATGCTTGCCTAGTCTATACGCTGGCACGCCTCTACGACTTGCCTTTGAACGAGGAGCTAACTACCATTGCACGCCAGGGCAGCGGCTCGGCGTGCCGCAGTTTATACGGCGGCTTTGTGCACTGGCAGCGCGGCTCAGCCGCTGACGGCAGTGACTCCATTGCCGTGCAGGTGGCGCCCGCTGAGCACTGGCCCAACATGCATATGCTGATATTAGTTGTGAACGATGCTCGGAAGAAGACCGGCTCGACCAAGGGCATGCAGCTGGGAGTCAAGACATCCTCGTTGATACAGCATCGCGCCAACGAGCTGGTGCCGCAACGCGTGAAGGATCTGATGACGGCAATTGATGCACGTGACTTTGACGCTTTCGCTGAGATCACCATGAAGGAGTCAAACCAATTGCACGCCATCTGCCTGGACACCTATCCGCCGTGCGTCTACATGAACGACGTCTCTCATGCGATTGCCAATTTCGTGCACGACTACAACGAGACGGTTGGCTCCTTGCAGGCTGCCTACACCTTCGATGCTGGCCCCAATGCCTGCCTCTATGTGCTGGCCGAGAATGTGCCACGTCTGCTGGCTGCCATCCAATTGGCATTTCCCAATGATGCCTCACAGAGTGTTGAGTATCTCAAGGGTATTCCAGTGCCGCCGGTTGAGCTGAAGAACGGCCTGAGGGATGCCACCATTGGGCATGTAAATGCCAAGAATATGCTCAAATATATAATCCATACGAAGATAGGTGAAGGCCCTCGACAGCTAAGCGACGAGAAGAGCCTGCTCATCGATGGCTATCCACTGACCAAATAGTTTAGACTATATAAACTCTAGATTCAGGGCTCAAAAAAGTTAATTTAATTAATTGTGTTAATTACTAGAAGAATTCTGGGTAGGTCTTGGGCAACTTTTCATGCAACTCCTTAGATATACATCACCTATTTATCTTTTTACTATTTTCCATTGTTGTTTTTATATATATTTATTTATTTTTGGTTATTTATTACAAATAAATTTGATTTTTTCTTAGTTTTTGTTTAAAGATGCATAATTTAGATACATTTATTTGCATATATATCTTTCTTTTATTTCTTTTTTCTTTAAAAAATGCTTAACATAAATAAATAAACATTGCTTCAGTGTGCATGCAAATTAGAGATGGGAGCGTGATTAGCTCCACTATGTGCCTTAAAACAGTATCGAATTGTAATGTGACAAAGCAAGAAAACAATAACAATGACAATAACAAATGGCAAAAGGTGACAATAAACGTCTGCTGACGACATCTACAAACATTTCGAATTTTAAGCAAACAAAATATAGAATTAAAACAAAATATAAAAAAAAAAACTATAAAAAAAGCTAATATATATAACAAAAAACAATAAAATATAGATATATAAAAAAAATAAGTAATTTAGAGTATGAAAACAGATAAAAATTATAATAAAAAAAAAATAAATATAAAATATGTACATATATATATATAGAAAAAACAAAAAAAACAAACATAAATCAGAATCAAAATTTTGTATGCTAGGCAAAATGTAATCAAATTAGAGTTTCTATAAACACTTGATAAAAAATATATTTATATGTATGTATAAAATTATAAAAATAAATGTTTTTTATTTAAAAACGGAATTAAAATAAATTCTTTTCTTATTTATGATATGACTAAAACAGCTGAACTTCGACCTGCGATTGCCTGTTATCAATCCATAAATATATCAATTAGCACCCGAACTATATAATGAAATAAAAACATGCCACATATTTCAGTTAATTTATATAATATATATATATTTTTTTTTTCTTACAAACATATATAGAATACTTCTTCATCTTATAAATAAAACATAGGGGTAACCATATGTACATCTAGAACTAAATAAAAATTACTTTTCAAAAGCAATAAAATTAGAGTTGCAGCAAATAAGGCATTGCACGTTAGTATAATTTAAGTTTAAGCAGAAGTTAAATGTTTCTCAATATATATAAATATATATATGTATATAAAAATAGGCACTCCAAGTTAAATGTTTTCCCTTAATCAGCCGGTCGACTCACTGCAGTCCGTCAAATGGTCAATTGTTTCGATGACGACATGATTGCTTGGTAGCGCGTCTAAGTCGAAGGTATTCGATGATGCATTAAGTAAAAGTTCTAAAGATATCTCCTGCTCCAAGGCCACTGTGGACAGCAGCACGACACCGTTTGTCGTTTCAATGGTGTCCTCCATTTCCTGATCCTGTTGCTCCCGCTCTTCTACCTCATCTGTCTCTGCCTCTGCCTCCGTATCATTGTCGTCCGATATTAAACTGGACATATATTGCTGCACAGTCTCCTCGGTATTGTCCCTATGTTATTTGCCCGCTAGCAAACCGGTGCAGCCCGCATCCACATGCTCCATAACCTGTTGCTTCAGCTGCGCCACATGATCTTTCAGTGTCTTGACAATCCCCGCCAGATCTGTGTTCTCGCCCTTAAGTATCTTGACACGATCCTCCAGTTTTGATATGCGTTCCAGCTTACGTTTGCGACACTTGGAGGCGGCCACGCGATTCCTTTGACGTTTGCGCTCCAGCTTAATCTTTTCCTGGTCTGCCATATCAATGGGACTGACTGTGGGGGAAGCCACAGCATTCTGTGGCTCATCCTTAATGACGGGAAAGCCATCTATGAATAAGAAATGCGGATTAGACTCTGATAGATGCTGTAATATGAAAGTAAATATTACTCACCCACGCTGGCATAGGTGAACCCGCCACTGATGCCATTATTCACGGCTGTCATGGTGGCTGGGGCAACAGCAGCCGGATTGCTGGCAGCTGCTGGTGGAGCGTTGGTATTGCTGCCCAGAAAAGCCTGCGTGTTTTTGCTGGTGTGCAGATTCTGGAGGGCCTCTTCAAAGCCCTTGCCAAAGGCCTCCTGCTCTGAGGTAATGGGACCCACTTTGGTGGGGAATACTGTGCCCGGCTGTGGTGTTTGCAACATGCCACTGGAGAGTAAAATTTTCTCAAGGTCCGGCGTGTTGAGTGTCTTAAGAGGTACATCAGGTGAGTCAATGAGCAGAGGTGCCATTGCGCGTTTGTTTTTCTTGTTGAGGTCGAGGAAAGCAGGACGTTTGCTGACGTTGGGCGTTGAAGTGCTGTTGGGCGTCTGAAATTCCATTGACTCCTCGGTGCCAATCGGATCTGGTTCCGTTTTAGGTACTATCGGTGCGGCGGTTGCGTTACTACTGTTTGTATTGCTGGCGAGCGCAGCAGCGGAAGCGGCAGAAATTTTCATGTTTTTTTTTTCTTTTCCTTTGAATATGACGTCAGACTGATTACAAAGAGAAAAAAACAAGGCAAATACTAGTGGGTCGCTGTTGTTGTCGTGATAACTTGTTTTAGATGATGACTCATCGCTGCCTCTCACCCGCCCGCCCGCATTCGATACAATCACGAATACGAATGTCGTGTGTGACGTATGACCTTACCTATTTCTAACACAATGTAGTTTTACCAGCAACTTTGTTTAAATTTCGCAATTAATATATCTATAAACTTATGGTTCTTAAAAAAATAGTTCAAATTTAATAACAATTTAAACGTAAAGGCAATTGCGTTGTATTTTGTGTGTTTTGCAATTCACAGTAAAGCACTTTTGATGTTGCCACATACATTTAAATAGCAAACAGCTGTTTTCCACAAATATCGATAGACGGCTAAGATATAATTTTAGCTATCGATAGTGTCGCTTCTTCTTCCTCTTCTTTTCCGCTGAGCTGTCAAAAACGTAGGTCGCAATTAAACTAAATAACAATTTTAATTCTATCAAAAAGAGTATTTTCCTAAGCCATCGGCAACTGTTTTGATGCATAATGAAGGAAATAAACTATAAATTGTGTACTATAATGTATATTTTTTGTTTTCATGTTGTGCTCTTCACTGACCGGTCGCCGACTTCTGCCGCAAAAACAGTTTGATAATTCGCAATGGCCAAGTCCAAGAATCACACAAATCACAACCAGAACAAGAAGGCACATCGCAATGGCATCAAGCGCCCAATGCGCAAACGCCACGAGTCCACCCTGGGCGTAAGTAGAAGTTATTAGTATGAGAGGATCGCTATAGTCTGACATATTCCAAATTGTGTTCCACAGATGGATGTCAAGTTCTTGATCAACCAGCGATATGCACGCAAGGGCAACCTGTCCCGCGAGGAGGCAGTCAAGCGCTACAAGGAGCGCATTGCTGCCCAGCAAGGCAAGCCCAAGCCCGTTAAATTGTAAATTCCAGGCCGCATTTGAAATTGTTTTCGAGTGCAAATCGTGTCTTAGAATAAAGGAAAAAAACATTTAACGAATGTACATCAATTTTATGATTTACTAGTTTCGATTAGTGATGGGAAGTGGTATTAATCTTATCATCTTATCGGAAAGCAAATAAAACATGCTAATTTTTAAATGTGTTATGGAAACCATCCAAGTTGGGTCAAATTTAAGATACATTGCAAGCTATACTTCAGTGTGTTTTAAGATAGAAGACATAATTCATTCATTTTAATAACTAAAAAGTTTTCAAAAATTGTCCAATTTGCAAAAGTTGGTGCTAACAAATTTGTATATCGATAATTGCTGCGCGCTTTAGTTATTGCGCTTGGCCATATTGTGTACGTTTTGGCATTCGTCAATCTGGCAACATTCGCTGCGTATCAGACATTGCCAAGCAAACAATTCGGCGACTAGCCAATTGTATGAAAATTCGTAAACGCGTCGCCCATTGTTTGTTGGGTAGCAAACGGCAGCGAACGTAGAGAACTGTTGTTCGGTCGCCATATATGTAACTTAATTTAATAATAGTACAATTTATAATAGAGTGTGAAGATATTGTTTCATAATTGTATTTAATATACCAAACCGCTAATTATGTAAACCGTGAATATCTGCTGCTTAAATTCAAATGCAAATAGTGAAAGAATCATTTTTCGCGCAGTGTGCTGCTGCGAGTGCTTGCTGCTCGTCGTCTATATGTACGTGAATATGTACATATATATTTATATATAATTTTTATTGTGTGTTCGTGACAGTTTATTTCAATTATTTATAAGCGACATATTCAATTTTAACTGTTAAAGTGCTGATGTTATTGAAAATAGTGTAAGAGCCAATGCGGGCGTAATTGTAATCAGTTTTTATCGACGTTTCATTGTCGCACATACAAATTCGCATACAGCGACACACGTGCGTGTATACATACAGACACAGCTACATACATATAAGTACAAACACACACACATACACACACAGGGCAGCGCTCAGCTGTGCTCAGCTGTCGTTTGTTGTCAATGTGTCTGATCCTGCCAGAGTGTTTTGTTTTTGCGCGGCAAATTTGTATAACGGGTTATTGTACCTACAATAACAATAACAATAACAAAAACAACAACAATTGATTGATTTAACCGGTGAGTGAAATTTGATAAATATATATAGCTAGATATACTTAAATCAACTTCTGTTCTTGCAGTATTGATAAAAAAAGTAACAAAATTTGAACCAATTTCAAATGTCTCATTTAGTTTGATTGAGTAATGCTTAGTGAGACATTAAATCCAAACAACTATCCATAGCAAATATTCCACAGGCACGAATTGTCTATTTTGTAGAATTTTGTGCGCCGTCATCAGTTCGCATTAACTAAAGAGGTGCTAATTAATTTAATAACATTGTCATTTGCGTGAGAAATCAATTTCAAGAATCTCTGTAGATTCAAGTTAACAAAATATCAAAATATATATTTATTTTTAAATATCAAGTACAGTAGTGTAGGAATGTGGAACTATAAAATATATTTTTAAGTTAATTTGTATTCTTATTTTCTAGTTTAAGCAAAAAAACTCTATTTATTTTTGTTTATTTTATGTTTTACATAATTTCATTTAACCTTGATTTATTTTAGTCATAAGAATATTCTTTGCTGCTCAGCTTATTTGCCAGTCATTTGTGGCTAACGAGTATTTAATAGACGGAATTGTAAATGAATTACTTCCCACTGGTGCGTGGGGGGACACTCCATAAAGTCCACAGAGTATATACCTTTGTTGTCATTCGTCATAATTGAAATGAATACGTCTTAATGCCAGCGCACTCGAAACTAAGCGCACTTTATCTTTGTTTCTGTGCCAGTTTCCTATTTGCCAACTGGGCTTATCTACATACAAATGGCACGATAAGAAAGCTAGTTGTGTAGATATGTACAGACACACGAATATATATATATGCAGTGACATATATAATATGTCACTCTGCTATTATCAATCTGGTGGCGTTGCGTCTTGTCAATGCTTTGTTAAGATTGCAATTTCTTCTTTTGATTAATTTGTCTGTGTCAATATTTGGCATATAAATATATATTGGTATATGTTTATATATAATAAAATCTAAACAAGCAAAGGGAGCTTTATCAAAAATATAAGAAAGCTTTAGCTTTTTTATAGATATATACTAAATATATAAAAAAATAAATATATATATATATAAAATTAATGTAAATTTAAATGTATAAATTGTTCCTCTTTTATATCTTTCCTATTTATATTTCTTCTTCTTCTTGCATCTTCTCCTCAGCAACTTTTCAAACCACCCTCGTTTGACTTCATACACAAACTTATACAAATTATAGGGAGTGCCCAGAAATTTGCTTGTAAAACAGTTGTAAACAAAGCTTGAAAAGCGTATTATGAGAATCGCCTAGGAGAGCTGTGTTTGCTTATTAGCAATACAATTGAAATTGTTTGGTTTCGGAGAACATGCACACATATAAACTTAAATATTTACAAAAATAATCACAAAAATGAATTGTTATGAATATCGCATAGTAGGGTTACATTTACATTGTTTCTTATATGCAAAGCGAATAACGTTTCTTTGTAAATTTTTGAGTTTTGTTAGCTATATTTACAGGGTATATTGGATACTCTCTAATATATGTCTATTAAATATCCTATCAGATTAATACGATCAATAACAGAACACAAATTGATGTTAATTTGTTAAAATTAATAAATCAAATCAACTTGAGATAAGCATTGAGCGAAAACTTTGGCAGTTGCTTTCGAAACTCTGAAAGTGACAGAGATACATTTGATGAACGCGGTTTAGTGTTATTTACATAGATTTCTAGTGATTTATCAAAATTCATAATGATTGACAATCTGCCAGTTTATTCCATATCACATTTTATGGAATCCCAAGCTTTAAGTGAAACGGGCGTCAGGTATACTACGCAAGTAAGTTTTATTCCATGTCAGCTATTGAATTATACGAATGACTCAACAGCTAAAAAAAAAGAACATTTGTACTTGATACTTAATACCTGTATATATATCTGTATACATGCCCTTTTATATATTATTTGACATGTTTTGTTGTTACTGTTGCTACTGCAACAAAGTTTGTGAACTGGAAACCTTGGCAGAGATCCATTATATATTTGCCTGGGCATTAAGCTGAGACTCAGACGCGCATTAAAATCTAGAAGATAGAACATAAAAGAGAGGATAGAAGATAGGATAGAAGATGTGGTATTAAACAATGAAATTAATCAACTAACAGCTGTTTTTTTTTTTATATTTATAAAAACAAAGGGTATTTCATAGTCTAATGATGATGAATCTTAAATTTGTAAAATCATTTATAACTATGCCTTTGGGTTTCCCTGGCAACTAGCTTTCAATAGTGATAACCGGAAAAGCTAAGAACAATGACTGTTTCCCATCAACTACCTGCCAACATTTTCAACTTTCTGTAAGCAATGAAAATCTGAAGTTTAATGAACTAAGTTTAATGCTAGTCTATCATTTGTTCGTTGTTGTTGGTTGTTGTCTCTACTTTGGCTATTCTGGGAATTGTTGATAGACCGATGGCAGACAGGCACAAATTTCACTCACAAATCTTTTGGCAAGTTGTATAAAAATAATTATATATTTGTGCACTTACATATATATACAGAAATATATGCACACGCGCAGAGGAATAACATTATATATACATATATATTTGTTAATAAGTATTGCTATAATTACTTTGAATTGCTTTGTTTAACATTGTGGCATTTTTTTTAATGCAGCAATAAACTTGATAGAACTATTAATTTAAAATAGTTCGTGCTGCTGCTTATAAATTGGCAGAACATTGGGAAAACTCAACCATTTTTTTTAAAAGCTAATAAACTATGAAGTCTTCTGGTACCTTGTTTTATAATATATATAGGAAAACATAATATATATATATTAAAAAGGCTGTGTACCTGAAATTTTAATTGTTTTGCTCTGTTCTAGATTTAGAAAATACGGACTTCTTTCTCTTTCTCCACATATTTTAAATATATAGAATAATAGAATAATATATATAATATAGATAACAGAATAATATAAAATACCCCAACTTCTTTCTCTCCATATATTTAAAAGAAAAGCGCCTCAAAGTATGCTCCAATTTTTTCATTTAAATTTAAAGTAGAGAAGGCCGTTAAAAAGTCTATAAGAACAGGTTGTTAAGATGAATTGTCTAGATTGTCAGTCTCTTAGCTGTTTACGTATATGTATGTAAACCTATAGTACTCTCTCCATAATTGATAAAACTTCTTTAGCAACAATTGTTTGAATGTTACTTCATTTTACACATATGCACATCCAATACATAGTTAATTTAAACTATATTTTCAGTATTTATATTATATTTTACGCTTTATACATTTGTATATACTATAGCTAAATTATAGTATTATCTGAAACACTTTAGATATTTTCTGGTCGACTGATTTCATGTAGATTATTATTTTTTGTTATTTAGCATTTGTGTAAATCACACATTCAATTGCACGTCCCCATGGCAACTATAATATGAGTAGGGCTATGCCCAACTGCAAGTTACTTATATATAGATTCAGAAATGAGTTTATAAATGCGGCAAACAGGTGAAAAAAGCAAAGCTCAAGTATTTAGCTGTAAACAGAATAAATATTATATATATAGTTAACAGTCTGTTATTCATATGTTAACTCTATTAATAATATGTTATGCATATGTCAACTACATATATAGTTAGCATTATGTTATGCATATGTTTACCATATATATTAAACTTAACAGTCTGTTATCTTAGCTACAACAAAATACGTGTGAATCTGCAGTCAAATTCTCTTCAATTTCTCTCATACGTTCAAACATAACTGTGTACATATTTAATGTACACTTTGTCAACATAAAATGTTTTTCTGCTTTTGTGTGTGCATTGGGAGTAGACAGTCAACTGGCGGCGTTATCAGTCAACGGGATCTGACTTAACTTAACGAATACTATATGCCAGACACTGAAGAAGTGTGAGAGAGAAAGAGGGAGACAGAGAGTCACTGTTTACTGTCTGCGAGAGCTGCTGTGCGTAATTTGGACGTTCCTTTCCGTCGTTCCACAAACAGACAACAGTTATTACGATAACTAAATATAAGTGCAAAAGTATTTAGTAGCCGTTGTGATTGCCCATTTTGGGCGCCAGTAATTGGTGTGTGTGTGTGTGGGAGTGTGTGTTTCTGCACTTGTATAGTAGTACGTAAGCGCCGTTAATGTTTTGCTGAACTCGTGTATTTTTATCACAATTAATAGGTAAAGTTGAGCTAAAACGGGGTGCGCGACTAACTGATGACCTGCAATTAGAAATTGTAGAGGATATGTTGTAAATGTTTAAATTGAATAATTGTAAAATGGGGAAATATTGTTTAAAAATATTATATTTTTTAGTAAATTAATTTACATAAATTAACACAATATTTGTGTATATGAGAATGGGAGATTTTCTAACGAATTATGCCAATAGTTCTCTGACAGGGTATATAAAATGAGCAGAATAAAACGTAATAAAATATATTTGTTTGTTACGAAAACTTACCTAAATTTGTCATACCCACTATGGCACATAGTTCACTTACAGGGTATACGAAATGAAGAGAATGCTCGGCTAGGCACATGTTGTGAGCTGCATTATTTGCTGTCGCTGCCTGTCCAGAACCCCGGGCATTGCCTGCGGTTAGTTTTCCAGCAGTGCGCGTTGCGTGTGCTCGACAGCTCGAATACGGCGCGACGAGCTTAAAATAAAAATAATAAAAAAAAGAACGGAATTAGAAATAATATTTAAATCCGTTGAATCTGTGTGTGCGGACAAAAATAAAAACCTTAATTAGTATCAAAAAGGTTATCAGCGGTAAATATTTGATCGGCGCATGCAAATAATTGCCACGAACCGAATAAGCTGCGCTAAACGGAAACAATTTTCCATTCAATGTTTCGCAATTTAACTGTTTGTTGTGTATTAAATGTACGCTTAAGTGTATAAACAAAAGAATAGCAAATAGACAGAAGAAAGCCGTGCAAAATGGTTCGCACCCCCAAATTGGATCAATTGGGGCGCGCCTACTCGGAAATGTCGCCCCTAAATCCGCCATCGTCGCCGAACTCTGGCGCCACAACGAGCTCCGGTCGCGAGCGTCACGATTCCGGCGGCTATGGCAGCATATTTCCGTTTGGCTTCTTTCGCAGTTCCTTTGGTCGCAGCAATAACTCCGTTCAGGTGGGTGTTTTCGATATTACGGTTCGACCATATGTTATGACTGGCTTATCTGAGATAAACAGCAATGATATTTTGGGTAAACTTGGGTAAACTAAACCAGTCAGACTGGCAGCAATCAAATTAAACATATGTTTTAGTATATTGTATATATGTATGTTCCATCTGTATTTAGTTTACATATATATGTATATATATGTATGTGTGATGTGCACAATCGTATGCTGATTAGAATTCTACAAACTGTAAGTCGATAGCGACAGACCTCCGTCATAGACATTTGTATTTTTTTGCGCATATATAATTAGGTCTGTAAAAGGTCTGTTTATAAATGCTAATTTCCTAACTGATTAGCCAAAAAGTTTGTTTGTAATGAATTTTATATGAAACTTCAATACAAGTTTAGGCATATAGCTAATAATGCTGCCCAGCCCTGATTGTTATGTTTTCCTATGCATCCTGAAAGTATGCATCGTTTAATATAATTTATAGATTGAGTGCTAAATTCAAAAAGAATTTATGTTGAAAATATGAAAAATTTAATTTAATGATACTTTAGATAGTATCTTTAAAAAGTATCTTTAGATAGTATCTTTAAAAAGTATCTTTAGATAGTATCTTTAGAAAGTATCTATAGGTAGTATCTTTAAATAGTATCTATAGGTAGTATCTATAGGTAGTATCTTTAGAAAGTATCTTTAGAAAGTATCTTTAGATAGTATCTTTAGAAAGTATCTTTAGATAGTATCTTTAGATAGTATCTATAGGTAGTATCTTTAGATAGTATCTTTAGATAGTATCTTTAGAAAGTATCTTTAGATAGTATCTTTTGATAGTATCTTTAGATAATATCTTTTGATAGTATCTTTAGATAGTATCTTTTGATAGTATCTATAGAAAGTATCTTTAGATAGTATCTTTAAAAAGTATCTTTAGATAGTATCTTTAGATAGTATCTTTAGATAGTATCTTTAGATAGTATATTTTGATAGTATCTATAGGTAGTATCTTTAGATAGTATCTATAGGTAGTATCTTTAGATAGTATCTTTAAGTAGTATCTTTAGATAGTATCTAAAGGTAGTATCTTTAGATAGTATCTATAGATAGTATCTTTAGATAGTATCTATAGATAGTATCTTTAGATAGTATCTATAGGTAGTATCTATACAGATTATATCTATAGGTAGTATCTATACAGATTGTATCTATAGTTACCATCTATATTTATCTATCTTTAGGTATTCTCATTAGGTATTGCCTATGGATAATATCTATTGCTATTATCTATTGCTATTATCTTTAAAAAGAGACTTGTAAGCATACTTGTACCCCCATATGTAAAGTCTATCAACGAGTTAAAGTAGAGAATACTTTTCAGATATTTGTTTAGATAGTTTGAGGCAGTAGATTTGACTAACAGAGCCAAAAACAATAACATAAGTAATGAATCTGCGTTAATTTATCGCACTGAATCTTTCCAGCTAGCTGTAGCTGTAAATTACTATTGACACACACTGTTAGCAATAATAAAGTTTATTATGGACTGTCATAATGGAAGGCAACATTCAAAGCAATCGCCCTCGACGGGCCGCTTCACTTCAAGTCGCTGTCTTTGATTCAGTTTTATTTGTTACGCAGTCTGGAATGGTTCGTCGCGTTGATTCCCGAAGTGTGAAAATAATTACCAAGAAAGAAGTTATTTCAATAGAAAAGTTTTCCAATTTGCAAATAGGAAATAGAAGCTGTTTCAACACCCATGTTTAATATCCGCTGCTTATCTGTGCGCTTATCGACCGAGTTCTGATAAATTCATTTGTTTGTTCTATTAATTAAAAGTCAAATGTAAACTGCGTGGCGTCGTGCATTTTCATCCATATATGGAACATGCATGCAGCTTCCAGCAGACAGTTCACTAAGAACGCCACTGGCAAGCGGTCGAGCTAAAGTTTCAAATAGTTCCTTGTTTTCTTTTTGGGTCTTTTCATATTTATTTTTCTCAATTAACTGGAAGCTGTAAAATACCTTCAAGACGGAACTAAGCGGCGAGAGTTTAACCAAAATGTTTAAAGCCCGTTTGAAAACGCATCCGGGCGAATCCGAGGTGTGTGAAGAAATTAATTTAAATTTAACTTAATCTAAAAATTCATGCAGTTACATTGTGCGAAAGCTGAGAGCTTTTTTTCTGCAATAATCTGTGTTTAATATATATGCGATAAGCTAATGATAACAAAATGATGAGTGCATTTGGTATATATGTGTATATAAATTTATATATGTTCTTTGCTTAAGATAAACTATAAGATAAGTGCACTAGATATACTAGTTATAGGGTATATATGGATATATATGGATAGATGCAGCTTAAACTGATTAGCTTGAAGTTTGTGTGTTGCTTAGGAAAATATTGAAAAAGCCAAATATATCTTACATTTTACACCTGATCTCCATTAAAATTTCTTCTAAAAACAAATTATTTAAAGAAGTTATCAACTCTTTCGAATGCATATAAATAGACCCATATGCAATATAGACCTCTTTCTACTCTCCACAAATCCAAGATTCTATTCCCTTTTTGAATGTCATTTCACTTAATTGTGTTGAATCAACAATTGGTTTTGACTTGATCAATTGAATATGCAGTCAATTAGACAAGGCAAAGCATCAAACGTTCAATTGTTGTTGTTCAATCATAAACAAATATGAAAATAAACTGCTGCAAATGCAGAATAAAGTAAAGAAAGAACATTAATAAAAGTATAAAACATGTCTTATGTGAGCTGAGCATACTTAATAACTAATCAGTTGGCAAAGGCGGCAGCTGCTGCAGCTCTCTTTCCTTAGCCCGAGGGCCCCCATCATTTCTGTGTCGACTCATAAAGAAGCGATAAAAAAAAAAAGAAAAACAACTCGAAACTCACATACAAAAGAAACAGAAGAGGAAGAGCGACCATGCAGCCGAATGATAAAGCGCCAAAGCTTAAACAAAACGCAACAGCAAAGCCATCAACGTCAGCAGCTGACCCAAAGGCGACTGCGGCAGTAACAGCATCAGCAACAGCAGCAGCCGTAACCAGTTCAACAGACTCCAAAGCGTGCAAACAGCGCACAATTGGGGCTTTGGTGCGTGGTCTGCACGATACGGACACACATGATCTGCAGTCGCTGCATCGACCGCTGCTCGAATGGGAGGATCGTCGTGATCTGCCAAGCTCCAAGTCCACGCCCAACACAAGCAACCGCACTTTGCACCGTCAAGGTGGCACAGAGATGGCACCGCATGGATCGCTGCCGCGTCTGGTCATCAACATTGAGAGTTCCGAGGCAATGCCAGCGGATGAGATTGGCAGCAGCAATCGCAATACGCTTTCGCCCTCGCCCACGCCAACGCGTTCACTTACGCCGGACAGCCATGGCCGGGAGCTGAATGGAGATGCGTGCAGTGGCAGCTGCAGCGATCATCAGGAGCTCAGCACAACGCCCAATACGACGCGACGTTTCAGTCACTTTAATCTGGCATTGCGTCGCTTCTCCCACATCCATGTGAATGTACTCACTTTTGATATCTTTTTACCTTTATATCCCTCTCTCTCTCTCGCTCTCTCTACCTCATTGTTTGGCTGGCTTCTTCTTTGCTTCTAATGCCCTACTCCTCTCTATACCTATATAACCCGTCCTGGTTCTATAAATGCAACATCTAAAAATAAACATGCTATGCAACTTTTTCTTCTTCTTCTTGATGTTGTTGTTGTTGTTGGTGTTCTTGTTCATTGTTGTTTGTTGTCGTTTGTTGCATTGCTCTCCTGCTCCTCTTCTTCTTATGCTGTCGCCTATGATCCCAAACAAGTTGAATGTTCTTCCTCTTTAATTTGCCTTGCCGTTCAACTTCTTGTCTAACCGAATAATATCAACAAATAACTTTTTGCGTAGGATAAAACAATAAAAATATTTAACAGCTGCTTTAACTTGAAACAATTAATAAAGTTTGGCAACTAAAATATGTATTTTTGGTATTTTTACAACTTGCCTCGGCTTTGCTAGCCAATTGCGATTATGCAACTCTTAATGTCTGAGGTGCGTGCTGGCTGAAATAACCTTTAACATATTAAATATACTTAGGAGCGTCATGCGATAAACAAACAGTAGTTAAAGCTTACTTACGTCCCGGTTCTCTGGCTAATAGTAATATAGCCACTTGATAAGGCAACAAAATTAACTTCTAATTGGTAATCGGTTATGAAATGTCTTCAAGCTATCTAAAACTGTCCATCAATGGGTTATTTTTGACGCATGAAATGCTTAGACTATAATGTATTAGCCTTAAGCAAATATGGCTAAAAATGGGGGGCAATTCTGAGTATTAAAAATATTATAAATATTATTATTATAAATCATAAATTTTCTTATTTTTTATTACTATTATTATTACTATTATTATTACTACTATTATTATATATTATTATATTATTATTATTAAAAGTATTGAAATTATTATAATTACTACAATTATTATTACTTTAACTATAATTACAATTAAACAAGTAAAAACATTACAGTCGGGCTCTACCGACTGCATAATACTCGTTTGCGGTCTAAAACACTTATGGTCGTAAAGTTACATATATACCACACGACTATGTATTTCAAATTTCAAGTTTCTAGTTTCAATATCGGCTAACGGACATTTTTTACAAACCAATATACCCTTTTCAGTTCATGAACAAGCATAAAACTCTTCTTCCATTGCACTGCTTGCATTGACCTTCAGCATAGACAAGATTCTATTAGCATAAACTAGTCTTGGGATACGAAACCCGATTCTCGCTGGGCTGAGCTGTCATAACGCAACTCACTCATCTGCCGATCACTGCAAAGGGAAAAAAGTATCATTAGCTCATTAGCAACAATAATAATTAATGATCATTGTGGCTTTCACATATGCAAAGATTTGACACTTAATTGGTTTTCTTTACATCTGAAATACATTAATCAAGCTGCATTTGTATGCAGTTGACCCAAATTTAAGGTGATTTTTGTTAACTTGACCAAAGCCAAAGCAAAAAAAAAATCCCCATTTTCATGCGAACAGCAATAACAATATCAATAACTTATGCAGTTTCTTGGCACAGCGCAAAGAATTTATTGTCTACGTTTATTCAATTTGGCTGAAATGTTTCCTTCAATTAACTAATGGAGTACGCCAACAGAGCCAGACAAGCAGCAGAAATTGTATTTTTAATTGATTAACAATTAACGAATGCAATGGAATTATACTAAACAACGATACTAACTAAGGTTGGTCAGCTAACTGTGCGGTCGCAGTTGCAGTTGGCCTTTGCAATGCCAAAGCCGTAAATTAAAGAGAAACTTTTTTTTTATGTCCGACAGTGTAGCGGCAGCGCTGGCTTAAGCTTAAGAGCAGAATTCCAGCTAAACAGCATTGGTCATTGGTCACCTGGTCATTGGTCACATCTCCCGCAACATTTTAGCCAAACAGCCAGTTGGCCAGTTAGCCAGTTGGCCAGTTAGTCGGTGGCAGTGCGTGCTTGTGGCAAGAGCGTGCGCGGCAAATGTGCAACAGCTATTGATTGCTTTAGCCAAATTGGCAAACAAGTTTAAGTGGCAAGCAACAAAAAAAAAAATATAAAAAAACCGAAAACAAAAACAAACTAAATTACAGCATTTCATAGTGCGCGCGCGCTTTTGAGCATCCGCAGATACAGATCTCTAACTCGATGCACAGTATCTGCTTACATGTGTAGCTATTTGTAATCAGTGACGAGTTTTGGGAAAGCGGGCGGAGTGAGAGGCGAGTTGGGCTGGCTTGATAAGCAAGACAACAACGTCATGCGACGCGTTACCCGACACCCAACACCCGACTAACCAAGCAGCACGACCAACCGACCAACCGACCAACCGACGGACCGCCCGACCATCCAATAACAGCAGCAGCTTGCACATGGCTCGCATTCAAAGGCAATTCGTCGGGCCGTGCAGAAGCATTCTTTGAGCGATAGTTGAAATTAAATAAAAATTCATATAAAAACAATAAGAAACAGCTTAAATACATGCAACAATAAAAAAAAATGCAATTTATTACAGTTAATTAAAAAATTGTCGGCGCTTTTTCCGCTTTTGTTTCTCAACTACGTGTATCTAGTCTTCATTGTAAATCATGAGCTGATAAAAAACAGAACAGAACAGAACAGCAAGAAGCAGAACTGAAGTGAACTTGTCTAAAATAAACATATAAAAAACATTTCGTTTACAAATATTTGAGATCAACTAAAGCTAAGTTCGTGCCGCGCTGCAGTCTCGACAAAATGAAATTATCCAAAAGTTTGGATGAGCTAATTTTAAGCGCATCGCGTTTAAGTTTAAATAATTTACGCTCGCCAACAAAGAAAAAAGCCAAAAATGTTCGTATTCATTCAGAATAAATCAAACACAGCTAAGTTAATACAGGAATTAATATAAAAAATTAAGCGTGCAATATTTAACTGATTTTCAGCAAGTGACGCGAAGCTAGGTTTACTTTTTCAAAACAAAATAAACAATAAAATAATGAATGAATGAAATAATGAATAAAAATAGAAAATATATAAATATTAAAGAAATTTTAAAAATAGTTAAAATTAAAAAACTTTAAATATAATATAATATAATTATTTAAATTTATATATTTATAATAACAAATTTAAATAAATATATTGACTTGTATTTATTTAATTTTATTTTGAATAGTATTATTTTAATTTATAAACTGTTTAATTTATTGAAGAGCAACATTTTAAAAACATCCAAAATAAATTTAAAACAGACCTAAAAATATAAAAATATATATTCCAAGTTTAAAACTAATTAAATTGATAAAATAAAATTATTAAAAAAAAATTTAAATACTAATAAAAAATATATTGATGTATTTTGTGCCGCTCGCTTCTGACGCTTTAATGCGTATTAGCACTTATCGCTGTTTAATAGCCATGTCTATAGATGTACTTACACACACACACACACACCCATTTAATAATAAAGAAAAAACCTTACACTTACTAAGATGAAACCTTAACGCTTCACTGTTTACAAAACATTTATTTATAAAAGATTTTCACGCCTCAAAAAAAAAAAATGAAAAAATTGAAGCAAAACAAAAAACAAAATCCATTTGATTCGTTTTGCGAGCATTTCCTTTACTTTGACCAGACTTCTTCCAATTTTTTGGTCTTGGTCTCAGCTGACAGCTTAATTTGCCTGATTTATACAATATTTAGATATGTCTATGGCAGTAAAGCTACTGCAAAATGTGAATGGATGTCTATTTTGGCAAGGCAAATACTCCTAATCTAATTTTTTGTTTTTGGCGCTATCATAAAATATGAAAACAAACAGAGAAACAAATTTCTATGTAAATTTAATAAAAGCAGATAAATCATCAAAAAATCGCTGGAGTATGCGGTTAAGAGTTTATAGAGATTATAAAATATGTAACATCTATAAATAGATATTTCAGTTTAAACAGGGATTTTATATATGTTTGATTAGAATCAAGTTTTAGATCTATTCTGATCACTAGATGTTTGATATTTACCTCTGTCTGTTTTCCTACATGGTCTAACTATATCTTTTGGAACGTAGAACGTTTATCATAGAGCTGTCATAGGATAGTTCGCTTCAAAAGTAAGACCTCTTGAATAAAACTGGTCAACTGTATATATCTTATCAATATTGGAATATTTTGAAATATAAAGATTTTATATAGATAGTTTTATCATATTTAAGATATGATCATAAGCAAATCCAGCTGAATTCACGCTTCTCTCGATCTCTTCTATTGCCTATTCCTAAAAGGGTATTTTAGCTTCGATAATTCGTCCTCACTTCAGGTCTTTTGTAGGCGCCACTATCAATACATTTTTTAGCTAAGACCACACATTAATTATTTTGACAGCTCGCTGTCTTCGATCGTTGATGACAGAGAATGGACATGACATATTTCAGTTGAGTTGACAGTCGCAAGTTATCCGCATGAAGTGCAAGTTTATCAATTAAATTTGCTGATCTTAAATACAAGATAATTGTTTCTTATCAATCTGACATTATATCTCTGACATTCAAGTAATCGATTTTAATGTATTTATTTATTTAGCTGTGATTCCAGCTATAAATTCAGCTTTAGACGGTTAAATCTTGCAGTTTAGTGTAAGCGTTTGGGTGGAACATATATATATAGAAAATATAAGGAAAATAAGGAAATTTTTAAAATTTTAAGCTATTTCAAAATGTTTCCCTGTAACTTATGCAAAGATGTAAATGCCTCGCATATTTTAACATAATTTAGTTAACATTTAGTGTTGGTTAACCCGGAAATATGTAATATCCTTTATATATATCCTTTACAAAACCCTTAACATTTAGTGCACTTAAATTTCTTTAAGTGTAAGTTCATTTGGTTCGTGTTCTATTTATCAAACAAGACTTTGTTCTTCTTCCAATTTTAGCATGTGAGTTGTGTGTTCACATCTTGGTTGTTGATTTATATTTAATTAAAATATGTTTTGCTTTAACGTAACGCAATTAAAAAAGAACTACCGCCCTCAGCCCCACACGCCCCCCTCAATTAAGTTAAACAAATAAAAAACCAAAGAAAACTGCATGGAATTTGATTAATCATTTAAAGCATTCATCAATTGTTAAGAGATAATGAACTCTACCCTATTTGTCTTCGTCTAGAATATAAATCGATACGGAGACTCCATGGGTTCACTCGGACATCGTGCAGTTCTGCAATACATCGACAATAATGATATATCCGGTCTTCGCGCTATACTCGATAGTCGTCATCTAACCATCGATGATCGCGATGAGGTAAGTGAATGCTATAATATCACATCAGCTATATCTAATATCCTTCCTTTATAGAATTCAACTACGGTGCTTATGGTAGTGGCCGGGCGTGGTCTGACTTCGTTTGTGCGTGAATTTTTGGCTCGTGGCGCTGATGTGCAGGCGGAGGATCTGGATAACTGGACGGCATTGCTGTGTGCCACGCGCAACGGTCACTTGGATGTGGTGCAACTGCTGTTGGATCATGGCGCTGACATAGAGCATCGTGATATGGTAAGCGAGTGCAGCTACTGAAGTACTTAAGATATTCATATTCATTCTGTTTGCAGGGCGGTTGGACTTCCCTGATGTGGGCTGCATATCGAGGACACACAGATCTGGTTCGCCTGCTGCTGGACAAGGGCGCAGATGGCAATGCTCATGGCAATTACCATTTGGGTGCATTACTCTGGGCGGCTGGCCGTGGCTTCAAGGACATTGTGGAGTTGCTGGTGCAGCGCGGCGCCAAGGTTAATGTTGGCGACAAGTACGGCACTACGGCTCTAGTGTGGGCCTGTCGCCGTGGCAACGTTGAGATTGTGGACACGCTGGTCAAGGCTGGCGCCAATGTGGACACCGCCGGCATGTACTCATGGACACCGCTTCTGGTGGCTGCCGCCGGCGGACACACTGACTGCGTCAGTTCACTACTGGAGAAGAAGCCAAATGTAAATGCCCTGGACAAGGATGGCATGACAGCGCTGTGCATAGCCAGTCGTGAAGGCTTTCAGGATATTGCAGCTTCACTGATAGCTGCCGGCGCTTACATCAATATTCAGGATCGTGGCGGAGATACACCGCTGATACATGCCATCAAAGGGGGCCATCGTACTGTGGTCGAAGCGTTGCTCAAGAAACATGCCGATGTGGATATACAGGGCAAGGATCGTAAAACGGCAATTTATACGGCCGTGGAGAAGGGTCACACGCAAATTGTCAAATTACTGCTGCTCACCAATCCTGACCTGGAAGCGTCTACCAAAGATGGCGATACGCCGCTTCTGCGTGCGGTTCGCAACCGAAATCTGGAGATTGTTCACATGCTGCTTGATCGAAAAGCGAAGGTGAATGCTAGCGACAAGCGTGGCGATACCTGCCTGCACATAGCTATGCGTGCCCGATCCAAAGCGATTGTGGAGGCACTGCTGCGCAATCCCAAGCACAGTCAGCTGTTGTACCGCGCCAACAAGGCCGGCGAGACACCCTACAACATTGATTCGCTCCATCAGAAGACCATTTTGGGTCAAGTGTTTGGCGCGCGACGACTCAATACCAACGAAGACTCTGAGGGCATGTTGGGCTATGAGCTCTACTCGTCTGCTCTCGCCGATGTGCTCAGCGAGCCCACTCTAACCACGCCCATTACCGTCGGCCTCTACGCCAAGTGGGGCAGCGGCAAGAGTTTCCTGCTGAACAAACTGCGTGAGGAAATGAACAACTTCGCCAAACAGTGGGCCGAGCCACCGACCAAGACCAGCAGCCTGCTTTTTCTCGTCTGCCTGCATATATCGTTGCTGATCGGAACAATTGTGGGCCTGAGCACGTGGTCCGTGCTCTGGGGCGCACTAGCTGCCATTATCTTCTTGGTACTGGCTTACCTGCTGCTGGCGGCGACCAAGTACTTCAACTACCAAATGGACATGTTTTGGGCCTACTCTGTGCTGCATGCGCTGGAGAAGCGCATGACGCGACTGCGTCTCATACTGCAGGTGACATTTTGTCATCCGCCTGGCCCGCAAGCCGACTCTCAGCCCAAGCCCGTGCGCTTTCACTTTGCGGAAGCAAGCAGTGCCTCGCCCACTGGCGATGGCGCCGTGGCGCACATGCTGGCTGCCCTGCTCGATGCCATAGGTGAGTAAGCTGCTTGACTAAGGATGTTGATGATGACTTAATTCGATTTGCTTTTCAGAGTCCCATTATGGCTGGCTGTCCACGCGACTGTATCGTGCCTTTCGTCCCAAGTGCCTGAAAATGGATGTAGGCTGGCGTTGGCGTCGCATGTGCTGCTTGCCCATTGTGCTTCTCTTCGAGCTTGGCCTGATCACTCTAGTAGCGGGCATAGCCCTGATAGTTGCCTACTTCACGCACGCCAATGATGTTGAACGTGAGCAGATTTTGGTTGCCGTCTATGTGATAGCTGCGGTGCTCGTAACGCTCATCTGCACGCATTTGCATGTGCTGGCCAAGGTCTGTGGCTCTCTGTTCATCTCGCACAAGCGTCTCTTGAAACGGGCCGTACGATCCAATGAGAATGCGCCTTTGACTATGCTGGGAGCCGAGGTGGCTGTGCTGACGGATATGGTCAAGTGTCTGGATGCCTTTACGAATCAGCAGAGTCGCTTGGTGGGCGTCATCGATGCTCTGGACTCCTGTGATACGGAACGCATTTTGACGCTCTTGAATGCTGTGCAAACGCTGCTCTCCTCACCCAATCGTCCCTTCGTGCTGCTCATCTCGGTGGATCCGCATGTGATTGCCAAGGCCGCTGAGGCTAATAGCCGACGGCTGTTTACCGAAGGCGGCATTGGTGGTCACGATTTTCTGCGCAACTTGGTGCATCTGCCTGTTTATCTGCAAAACTCTGGACTGCGCAAGGTGCAGCGTGCTCAAATGACTGCGTTGTTGTTCAAACGCAGCGGCACAGACTATCAGCTCGACGATGGACCGACTTTGGGTCATTCGGTTTCAGCACGACGTCTTTCCAATGCCTCTGAGATAATGTCTAGTCAAGAGAAGCTACGTGCGCCGCACAATACTCAACGCGGTGGAGGCGGTGGTAAAAAGCTGCGTCTATCCGAATCGGTTGCCAGCTCGATTGGCTCCAATCTGCATAGACTGGGCCAAAATCCTCAGGGTGTGCTTGATCTGTCGCGCATTGTGCTCACCGATGACTACTTCAGCGATGTGAATCCACGCAGCATGCGCCGCCTCATGAACGTCATCTACATAACTGTGCGTCTACTCAAAGCATTCCAGATTGACTTTAGCTGGTATCGCCTCAGTTCCTGGATAAATCTCACCGAACAATGGCCACTGCGTGCCAGCATGATTGTCCTGCATCACGATCAGTTTATGGACACCAATGCCGATGAGAACATCTCGCTGCAGAGTGTCTATGAGAAGTAAGTGAAACATGCATGTTATTAATTAATTATCTAATAATTAACTAACTTCAACTCTTTCAGGGTTCGCCCAAAACTCACCTGTTTGCGTGAGGCGGCACCACTGCTTGAGCTGGATCGCGATGAGCGTAAGCTGGATGCCTTTCTGCAGCTGCATAAATCTGATTTATTGGTTGCGGATTTGCGCATATTTTTGCCCTTTACAATCAATCTTGATCCGTATCTCAGAAAGGTGCTGAAAGGTAAGTACTTCTTAGTGGAATTCTTAACGTACATTCATTAACTTATTTTGTTTCTGCCACAGAGGATCAACAAATCATCGAAGACGAAGGCTCGCTGGTGCTGCAAACACGTCCCAGCATCACACACAGCATGCGCCCACATCCGCCGCCAACAACCTATGTGCCTTCCCCGCAAGTCTATCCGCCTTACCAAATGCTACAGAACGACTTTGTTGCCAATGAGCTGCGTTCACGTAATCTGAGCGTGATTGAGCCCACAACACCGCTAATACCATCGCCCAGCGATTCCTTTGGTGTAAGACAGAAATTTAATTTGTATTAAAAGCTTTTACTCTAATTTATCTATTAATTCACACAGGATGATATACTGCAAACGAAGCTCACGGACCTTACCGTCGAGGGCGTCATAAGTCTGGTCGAACGCATTGAGGATCTCAAGCCAACGCTGCAGAAACTGGCGCCTGTGCTGCGTGAAAATGCAATTAACGGCCGCGTGCTGAAGCACTGTGAACTGACCGACCTGAAAGCGGTATATATAGTTTTGATATATTCAATATATAGATATAAATAATACCTTATTTGCAGGTGCTTGGCCTGAGCTTTGGCCATTGGGAACTGTTTCGGCTGCTTATTACAACGCTGCGCGATGTCGAACGATTGCCACGCAAGATTCGGCCACAGCCCGCAATTGCCGAGACTCCAGCTAATGCGCCCGTGATGCGGGAGGTGCCAGAGGCAATCCCAGCGCCTTCGCTGTCGCGCCGCAACTCTGTTAGTCATATGGAAAAACAGGTTAGTTAATGAAAGGGTTTGATGTACATATAAAGCCTTAAAGCAGACAGGATCTCATCTATGTACATAATTGTGTTTATCTTTGTCTCTGTCTAACGCTTACCGAAATAGTCAAAAATCCATGACTATGAGTATCTGCAGGTAAAAGCGCTCATATGCCCAAAGTTAACTCTAGTTTCGTCGTTTAACTCTAGTTTCGTCGTTTAGTATAGTATATATATAATGAAATATCTTATCCTCTCCTGCGCAGGTTACATTAGAGGAGCAAATGATTTGCGGCGCATTGCAAACATTGAATGAGGAGGCTTTCGAGGATGTGGCCAGCAGTGAAAGACCCAGTCCGTCTGGTATGCCCACAGGTGAGATGTTAGCTGCAGCCGCGCAGCTGCAATTAGCACCCATTCGCGAGTCTTCCGAGTTCGGTTCGCCATCGGACGAGCAGAAGATACACAATCTGCTCCAGTACAGCCTCAACAACAACAACAACAATAACAGCAACGATTACAATCGCAGTGCCAGCTCACATTCTCTGCAAAGTCTGAACGCTGGAGCTGCCGGCGGCGGGCTCCAGATGCGTATGGGTAATGGCAATAATAGCGGCAGTAACGCCGATTTGATAAACGTGGGTGGTGGCGGTGTTGGTGGTGTTGGTAGTATGTTCTATAATCAGCATAGCCTGGCGCACGGTGCGCGTCCAAGCTCAATTGCCGACGAGCTGCTGATCGAGCCCATGTCGCCCTATAACCAGGTGCCAACGGTGGTGGTAGTGCCCAACTCTGATCAAATCTACGACGATACCAAATTATAAAATTCCTCTACTCGATGTTTAGCATATTCTAACAAACATATCTGTATTACAAACGAGCTTCCTAACCAACGAGAACCTATAAAAAGAAGACGATTCGAAAGCTAAACAATTGAAATAATTATATATATATATATGCATGTACTTACGGACATCTATATGTATGTACCTGTGTAAGGTGTCTAGGAGTAAGATTAATTATAGCATATAATCATAGGTATTATAAGGAACACGTGTATTTGGTGTACCTTTAGGTATAGTATTTTAAGAACCATTTACTAAACAATTAGTTGGCTAACCATATACACTTACCTATATATATATTATATATATACTATATATGTGCCATTAGAGCAAGCATTACCCACATGTGACTGGGGTTTGCTGACACGAGTTGAAAACGCTTTTGCAATTTGATTTTTAAACAATTCTTCAATAGAAATGGCTTTTATATACAATTTAACGCATTTAACTATGTTTTCTTTTGTGTTTTTGTTAATTTGGCAATATCTAATCCAAACTCTAAAACCTTGTTGTGCTCAGGCGTTTGATTATTTACAGTATTTTGATTTATAGTATTTACAAATTGTATTCAAATAAACAAAACAAAAAAAATGACTGCACGATTATTTAAAATTAGTTTTAAGTTGCCATAAAAAACGATCAACTAACCAAAGCTGCTTCCAAGAGCGAGTTATTAACTTGATAATATGAAATATTAAATAAATAATCATACGAACAACTTTTTACAAATGCATTTTATATATGTTCAATCAAAATAATCAAAACAAAAAAAAAAAGGCTTTTATTGCTTTCAATTGAGTTTCGTTGAATAATGCATGCAAACTTTAGCTTAGCTTGTAAATATTTATTAACCAAAGGTGTTGGCTAAAAGTTACAGATTAAATACATATATGTAAGATCTATCTTTATATATATATATACCTCATGGAAAAGGAGCGCTGCACTGCCATCAAGTCGTCCATCATGCAGCAAAAGTCTGTCTCAAGCCTCATCTGGTTGCTAATTGTGTACCTGCCTTTAACTGTACTATATATACATATATATAGCATTCTAACTATACTTTTCAAATTTGTAGACCTTGATTTGTCCAGTGCCGGTGCCATGTTTGCTCCAACGCTGCTTACCTCGGGCTCGCCCATGCAGCAGCGTCGCGACTCCATCCTCAAGCAACAAGGCAGCGTCAAGTCGGAGAAGCGCGTATCGATCAAACAAACGCCCAGCGGCAGCAATTTGGCCAACATCAACAACAACAACAATAATAACAATAAGCCCTCAAATGTGGAGTACGTCTCGGAGCTGGCGACTGGGCCGGGCAGCAGCAAAGGGCGCTTAACCACCAAGCCGCCAGCAGGTAATGTTAACTATATAATATATATCTATATTCCCTATTAATTCCTACGTTTCCCTCCCTTAGGTCCCAGGCCCGCCTCACTCATCATCACCAAAAATGATTCGAATTCACAATTTCAGCTGCTGCGCTCCTCGTCCATCGAATACGAGGATATCGAGGCACAGCAGCGCGCCTCAATACGTGCTATACGGACTACGCTGCTCGAGCAGCAGGAGGATGAGTCGGCGCCTTTGGTGTTTACGGTGCGCAAATGATAGGACTGCAACAACTGCGACAAGCAGCAACCACAAAAACAACTACAACAGAAGATTCAATATGTGCTTTTTACTTAGTGCCAGTTAAATTAAGTTACAAAATAGGCTGTAGTTCGTGTAACACGTGTCACTGTTTCAACGTTGTAATAATTTAATGAATTGTTTAAAAATGTACACTTACTATAATGAATTTAATATGCGCTCTATACGAAAGTATGCATACGACAATTAAGACAAATAAATTTAATAAAAAAAAAAACAAACTTTACAACCAAATGAAAGTGTAATTATTTATTATATTTATTTAAAGTGGGTGGAAATTCAAATGTTACGCGTTTTGGCGGTTTTTCGCATTCTCAATACCGTTATGACTAACTACGTGAACGCAAAATGCTTCCGCGAGTAAAACAATTCAACTAGTTCAGTTCCGATAACTGAGAATTTATCGATATTAAATGGCACACTTGAGTGTGCTTAGCCTATTCTTGTTTACTTCTCAAAATGTTGCAATCAATTCTGCGTGTCTTCAGTGCGCAAAAAACTATTCAGCTATGCGAGTGTAAAATAAACACTAGTGCTCAAAAATGTTTGATATATTATTAATTCATTGATGTTTGCTGAATAACACAGTGTTGGCTAATAAATAACCTAGAGGTAAGCAGTTGTAATATGCAAATATAAATAGTGAATGGAAATTGTGCGTGTAGAGTTAACTGTAAATGTATTTGCATGGAAGTAAACAAACGCACAAACTTACTCACATTGCATACACGCATATTATGCTAAACACAAACAACTAACTGTAAACACACGCGCGTGTGTGCACTTGGGGCTAATGCTACAACAACAAAACGGCTGCGAACAGCTGACTTTTGTTTACCAGCAACTGAGGGTGCGAACGTTCTCAAGCCGCAACAGCTGGTGCGCGCACGAAAACTTGAAAGGTCACCTTGAGCTCAATAAAAAAAGAATTGAAGAATTTATTGTCTGGTAAAGTGTTATTCGGCCGCAGATCACAGTTATTGGTGGAAAAAATCATAAGAAAATAGTTGGTGACGCATATACGATAAATATTTATTAATAATTATGAAAAACTAAATAGAATTTCATCAAGTGTTCATAGAAATTCATGAAATTTCTGCAAACAAATATTATCTAAGTGTTTACAATAAATTTTGAATAATGCGCATAGTATTAGCTGCACAAATGTGTTTAGCATTTGTTTAGGTTTTCTAATTTAAACAATTGAAAATTGAAAAAGATTTTTAAAGTATGAATTTTAACATTACTGAGAGGTGCTCTTAGGTCTATATAGAAATATATATATATACATATGTTAACAGATAAGTGCTTTAGTATGTATGTAGGTCAATGGACGCAGATAACTAGATCTATTTATAAAATATTTACACAAATTGTTTATCAAGAATTTCGCTAGAAAAAAACGAAATAAATGTCAAATAACAACAACGAAATCAGGAAGTTAAGCAGATAAATAAGGAAATAAAGTTAAACTTTTCTGAAAAGCTTTCTTAGCAAGGTGAAATGTGCATTATAAACAATTATAAAGCGGCCTTAATATAAACATTTATCAAAAAATTTATGAAAAAATAATCAATAATAAAAAAAAAAATATATATATAAAATATATATCCCGCTCAAGAACTTATACTTAGGAAATTGTTAATTTGCTTAAAAAATCAAGTGCAGCAGTTAATATTTCTAGCAATAGATTTTAATAGCTAAAAAAATGACTAAAAACTAATAATGCTTGAAGCCCAAAGTTTCATGACCGTTAAAAACCCGTTTTTCTTTTTTCAAAATGCTTACCTAGCAACCCACCGCATTTCGCTTTGCGCTTTGACTCAGCTCTAATAAAATGATTTAATGCTTTTAAGACTTTGAATCGATAACGAGCATTAACAGTTATCATGTAAGCTTTGCGTGCTAAGAAATGCATCAAAGGCAGTGGCTAAAAAGCTCCTGCGCAATCTGCTAATCATTCCAAAGCTTGCGCCTGTCTCTATGTGTGTGTGTGAGAGAACGTGTGTGTGTGCGTAATTAGTATTCGCACTTGTTAATTATTTTTTTTTTATTTTTGTTTTTTAGTATGTAATCTTTAGAATGGTTTATTTAAGATTGCAAGTGGCTTGGCCAACGCCAGCTTTCAGTAGCTTTAGCACCGCAGTCGGTGGCGAAACTCACTAAAGAAAAAGAGAAACAGAAAGAAAAAAAAAACTTAAGAAACGCTTCACAATTGCAGTTCGTGAACAATGCTAGTCGAGGGGTTGAGATGGCTCTACGTGAGCACGCGTCGCAATTTCTATGCCCTGATCCAGATCCTAATGGGCTATCAGTTCTTTCGCTGGCTCATCGAGTACTATGCCCAAGTAACGGCCGCGCCGAACGCTAATGCGATGCCAATGCAGGCAGCGGTGCAAGGGTTTGATAAGGTAACGGCGCCGGCGAATGCTGTTGATGAAGAAGAAGAGTCAGCAGCAGCAATAACAGCAATAGCTGTGCCGGCGATCAAGATTAGTGCGAATAAGCTTAGTGCCACGAGAGTTATGGGTAATGCAGGCAGCAGTAGCATCAGCGGCTCCGGCGCCATACGCAACGAATCTGTACGAAAGCGCCAAAGTGAGGTATTTACACAATCTCTGATTGTAATTATGTAGTAAATATGCACACATACATACACACACACAAACACAAACTATGTATACATATGTGTCTATTGTGTATGCATGTGTGTTTGTGTTTGTGCATATTTATGTAAGTGTTTACGGGCAAAAAGCATAGCCCGGACTTAATAAAGCAGCCGTCCAGCGACAGTTTCAGTCTGTGCCGTGTGCTCCTCGTGTTCTAGTTACTAAAAAGTCATATATATATATAGTATATATATATATATATATTCTTTGAAAATCACTTCTGTAATTCTATAAGCTACTGCCACTGTGGTGTTGTAACTGATTATCTGTGTGTGTGAGTGTCTGAGTAATTCTAATCTATATTGCCGTAATCTATCTATCAGCTATAAATAGCCAAGCGCCTGCCTCAAAATTCAATTAGAGCTGTATAATAAAGTCCTGCAAATAGTTTATATAAGTAATATACACTTAGATTTGTTAAATTTTCTTAAAGTATATCCTAAACTCAAAAGTTTTCTAGAAATCTATATATATATTTCTTGATGTCTAGATCTTTGTTAAATATCCATTATTTAATTGTATTTAATGAAGATTGTATTTCAACATTTCAACATCTCAACTCTATCATCATATTTTATTGGGGTGACATTGAAAACGAATTGAATTGAATCGAGTCGAATCAAATTGATTGCCCAATGCAGGGCATATCTCTGTGATCATCTATGTACACACACATAAACACATGAACACTCACACACACACATACTCACACTTACACACATACATATATATTATATTCGTTCAACCTTTAAAACTCTTCTCAGGTTTTAATCATGAGCAAGGACACGGACTCGCACAGCATACCCATTGCGGAGGGCACAAATGCTGAGCATGTGCTTTACCGTTTGAAACGCGGTTCGAAGCTCCAAGTCCATCCAGATGTCGCCCTGCTGGGTCGCAAGATATTGCTCCACACCAACTATCCGGCCGAGGGCAAGAAGTTCGTGCGCACGGAATATCGTGTGCTCAGCTGGCAGCTTAAGGATGGCCAGAAAATAACCAGCGACGGGCATCCGGATGTGCATGTCGTGGACACAGACGTCTTTAGTGAGGTACATCTAAATATGTCGGGCACATTCCGCTTCTACTTCAGCTTTGCCGATGTGTGAGTACCATATATATATATTCCATGTAAATCTTGGCTAATTTCTGTTGTTGCTTGCAGGGAACGCAAGGCGGACTCTCCACCGGATGGCGCGCTATATGTGCAGGTGGAGCCTACGCTTCACGTTGGCCCCGTGGGTGCCCAAAAGATAATACCCCTCAATTCGGTGCGCTGTCAGACTGTGATGGCCAAGCTGCTGGGTCCGCTGAATACGTGGGAGGCAAAGCTGCGAGTGGCCAAGGAGTCTGGCTACAATGTCATCCACTTTACGCCCATTCAGGAGCTGGGCGGCTCACGTTCTGGCTACTCGCTGCGCGATCAGCTCAGCGTCAACTCCCACTTTGCTTCTAAGAAGGGTGAAAAGGTCACGTTTGAAGATGTGGAAAAAGTGATCAAGAAGTGCCGGCAGGAGTGGGGCGTAAGTGCTTAAGGTGCTTCTGTTTGTTGCTTTCAATTATAATGCTCTTATATGTTCTTTAGGTAGCTTCGATTTGTGATATCGTTTTGAATCACACCGCCAATGAATCCGAGTGGCTGCTTAAGTATCCGGATGCGACATACTCGTGCGCAACGTGCCCCTATTTGCGTCCAGCTTTCCTGCTGGATGCTATGCTGGCGCAGTGTGGAGCGGACATAGCCGCTGGTAGCTTGGAGCATGTGGGCGTGCCGGCTATCATCGATCAGGAATGCCATTTGGAAGCTTTAAAGTACCAATTGCATAATGTCTACCTACCCAAGGTCAATATACAAGAACTGTATCAGTGTGATGTGATGAAGTATGTGACCGACTTCATGTCACAGGTGCGCACTCGTGAGCCACCGAAGAATGTGGCGAACAAGTCGCGATTCCAGGAGATTCAACTGATACAGGACCCGGCATATCGACGCTTGGGTAGCACAATCAATTTTGAGCTGGCATTGGAGATCTTTAATGCTTTTCATGGCGACTGTTTCGATGAGGAGTCGCGTTTCCGCAAATGTGCCGAGACACTGCGCCAACATCTCGATGAGCTCAACGAGCGCGTTCGTGCCGAGCTCCAAGGCTACCTCACCTATGCCATCGAAAACTGTTTGGCAGGCATACGCTATGAGCGCGTCCAGCATGACGGACCGCGTGTGCGTGAAATCTCGATAAAACATTCAGTTTTCATGACATACTTCACGCATACCGGCACTGAGGGCAAGTCGCTGAAGGAGGTCGAGGCGGACATGTACGGCAAAGCGGGCGAATTCTTCATGGCCCACAATGGCTGGGTCATGGGCTCCTCTGATCCGTTGCTGGACTTTGCCGAGGAGCAGCCAGGACGTGCAAATGTTTATCTAAAGCGCGAACTCATCGCTTGGGGCGACAGCGTGAAACTGCGCTTTGGCAAGCGCCCCGAGGACAGTCCCTACCTCTGGAAGCACATGACGGACTATGTGGAGACAACAGCGCGCATTTTCGATGGTGTCCGCCTGGACAACTGTCATTCGACCCCCCTGCATGTGGCCGAGTATCTGCTGGATGCAGCCCGCAAAATCAATCCCGAGCTGTATGTGGTCGCCGAGCTATTTACCAACTCCGATGGCACCGACAATGTGTTCGTCAACCGCCTAGGCATTACGTCGTTGATACGCGAAGCTCTTTCGGCCTGGGATGCGCATGAGCAGGGTCGCTTGGTCTATCGTTATGGTGGCGCGCCAGTTGGTGGATTCTATGCGAATCCCAATCGTGATGTGGCGCCCAGTGTGGCGCATGCTCTCTTTATGGATCTAACACACGATAATCCTTCACCCATTGAGAAACGAACAGTCTACGATTTGCTGCCCTCTTCGGCGTTGGTGGCCATGGCTTGCTGTGCCACAGGCAGCAACCGCGGCTACGACGAGCTGGTGCCGCATCACGTGAGTCTCAATGTGATTTCTATTTAAGTATAGATAAAGTCTAATGTTTGCCGTATGCTTCACAGATTCATGTGGTCGATGAGGAACGTCCGTATCAGGAGTGGGGCAAAGCCGTTGACTTCAAAACTGGCATTGTCGCTGCCAAGCGCGCTTTGAATATCCTGCACGGCCAGCTGGCGGAGGAGGGTTTCAGCCAGGTGTATGTAGATCAAATGGATCCCAATGTCGTCGCAGTGACGCGTCACTCGCCCATCACACATCAGACAGTCATTCTGGTAGCTCATACAGCCTTTGGCTATCCTCATCCCAATGCTGGAGCCACGAATGTAAAGCCGCTGCGCTTTGAAGGCGTCTTAGATGAGATCATACTCGAAGCCAACTTGACCATGAAGAGCGACAAGCCGTTTGATCGTCCAGCGCCCTTCAAGAAGGACACCAAGGTGCTGAATGGCTTCACTCAGTTTGAGTGCTCGCTTCAGGAGCATATACCGCTCAACAAGTCGCAGGTGTTCGAGACGAAGCACTACACCGACGGCTCCAATACGCAGCTCAACTTTGTCAATCTGCGCCCGGGCACTGTGGTGGCCATTCGTGTCTCCATGCATCCCAGTGCACGTCTTAGCTTCGATCGCCTGCAGCAGGTAACAAACGCTTTGCGCCTTGTGTCGGGTGCCCAGTGTGAGGACCTCAAATCGATTGTCTCCAAGTTGGATTTGACTGCATTGAGTCGCGCGCTGTTCAGCTGCGATCAGGAGGAACGCGACATGGGTCTGGGTGGCTCAGCTTATGATATACCCAACTTTGGACCAATTGTGTATTGCGGTCTGCAGGGCTTTGTCTCGCTGCTAACGGAGATTTCACCACGCGATGATCTCGGCCATCCACTTTGCAACAATTTGCGTGACGGCAACTGGATGATGGGTGAGCTATAAATTGTGGTCAAAGTCTGTTAATCTAATAACTCATATCTGATAATGCTCTATATAGATTACATTGCTGATCGGCTAAACAACTTTAATGATCTAAAGCCTTTGTCCAACTGGCTGAAGGCAACCTTTGAACCCTTAAAGAATGTACCACGCTACCTCATACCCTGTTACTTTGATGCTATTGTAAGCGGTGTCTACAATGTTCTGGTCAATCAGGTCAATCAATTGATGCCCAGGTAAGTGGCAATATATATATATCATAATGATCTCATCTTCATTCCATTCAATTACAGTTTTATTCGTGATGGCCATAACTTTACCCAATCCTTGGCAGTCTCTACACTGCAGTTCCTCGCCGTCTGCAATTCGGCGAATCTGCCTGGCTTTAGTCTTGCGCTCAGCCCACCAAAGCCACCCAAGCAGTGTGTTACACTGTCCGCGGGTCTACCTCACTTCTCAACAGGTGAGCAAATGATTTTTCTGTTATTTACTTTACTAAAACGATTTTCCTTGCAGGCTATATGCGCTGTTGGGGTCGCGACACGTTCATTGCTCTGCGTGGCACAATGCTGCTCACCGGACGTTTCACGGAGGCGCGTTTTATCATTATCGGCTTTGGGTCTGCCATGCGCCATGGCTTGATACCGAATCTGTTGGATAATGGAGCTAAGCCGCGCTTCAACTGCCGCGATGCGGTCTGGTGGTGGCTCTACAGCATTGCCCAGTACGTGGAGGAGGCGCCGAAGGGCGCTGAAATACTCAAGGACAAGGTGTCACGTATTTTCCCGTACGATGATTCCGAACCTCATGCGCCGGGCGCCTTCGATCAACTGCTGCAGGACGTCATGCAGGAGGCACTGCAGGTGCACTTCCAAGGCTTGCAGTATCGTGAGCGTAATGCCGGTCATGAAATAGACGCTCACATGGTCGATCAGGGCTTCAACAACCACATTGGCGTGCATCCAGAAACTGGCTTTGTGTTTGGCGGCAACAGCGCCAACTGCGGCACCTGGATGGACAAAATGGGCTCGTCCGAGAAGGCGGGCAACCGTGGACGACCCAGCACTCCGCGCGATGGCTCAGCCGTGGAGCTGATTGGGCTGCAGTACGCCGCATTGCGTTTCATGCAGGGACTCAGCGAGCGAAAGATTATTCCGCACAGCGGTGTGGAACGCAAGGGACCGTCGGGCGAGGTGACAAAGTGGAGCTACAAGGAGTGGGCGGATCGCATACAGAAGAACTTCGATGCTCATTTCTTTGTGAAGGACACAGACACCACTTCGGTGGCTAATAAGAAGTGCATCTACAAGGATAGCTATGGGGCCACGCAGGACTGGACCGATTTCCAGCTGCGCTGCAATTTCCCCATCACGCTGACAGTTGCCCCAGAGCTGTGCGACCCGAAGAACGCCTGGCTGGCTTTGGAGCAGGCGCGAAAGTATCTGTTGGGCCCGCTGGGCATGAAGACCCTCGATCCAGATGACTGGAACTACAGAGCCAATTATGACAACTCGAACGACTCGACAGACTGCACGGTGGCACATGGCGCCAACTATCATCAGGGACCCGAGTGGGTATGGCCCATCGGCTTCTATCTGCGCGCCCGGCTCATCTTCGCGAAGAAATGCGGCCACCTGGACGAGACCATTGCAGAAACTTGGGCCATACTGCGGGCACATCTGCGCGAGATGCAAACATCCCATTGGCGCGGTCTGCCCGAGCTGACCAACGACAATGGCTCCTACTGCCATGACTCCTGCCGCACGCAGGCCTGGAGCGTGGGCACCGTGCTGGAGGTGCTGCACGATCTGCATTCACTCGGCGCGGATCTCTAGGCAAATGATCTTAATGCGAACTCAACGAATCTCTCGTTTGCAGAGAAACTATTATTCTAATTGATACAGAAAAAAAATTATCCAATTACACACTTAAATGGTAGCTGCTACAAAGGATGCATAACCATGAAGTTAGTTGTTCAATTTGTTATCCAAGTTGTGGATCATCCATACTCTCTATTAAAGTTATTTTATCTATGCGATCAGTTGCCTTTTGTTTCTATGTGCGAGTCTACGAGAAGTAGCTATCCCTGGCCATGCGCATCATGGAACTATTTGGCTGGCAAATGGGCCCGCCATTCCTGTATGTGATGTCGACATAATGGGAGTCCAGCTGTTGGCCACTGGGCTCGGGCTCCACTTTGAAACGATCGAGATCGAGATCGAGATCTAGAGCTGCGGTCGTCTCTGGGTCCTCGATGGTCATCATTGTTTCACGGATCTTAAATTTTGTACTTTTCCTTGCGTTCATCTTTGAAATCTATGGTTGCCATAAATATTTGATTATTTCAGATTTAGGTTTCACTTACGATTCGGCATTTGTTTAAAACTTGCGCGGCGGCGGCGCAGGTTAGCTCGTAGGCACTATATAAAACTATCTTTTGCACAACATCGAAAACTATCGACATGTTTATACCCTCTATTCGTATATAAACTGCGCAATTTTGATTAGAAATTTTGGTTATTGCTTAACATTTGAAATAAACAACGATTAATTATTAAATAACTTTGCCGACCGCACATTGTACGGCAAATTTATTTAATAATAATACTTGATATAATATATTTAGTTTTGATTTAAGCCAAATGTTAAGTATGGAAACTAACTGTGCGCATATTTCAAACGAATACCCATAGATTATCAAATGGAATGCTTAAAACATATTGAATGAATGGGAAATCAAAGCCTACTTGAGTTATATAATGATATCATACAAATCTTATTCTGTTCCATTCTTATAGGGGAACACATACATATCATCTATTTCTAAAACAATATTCATTAGTTTTTCAATTGAAACAATCAATTCGTACAAATAGTTTTCTATATAACTATCTATATTGCTAAGCATATATGCGCATCCTCCGCTAGATACTAAATTAATACATTTCCATCAATATAAATAAGTTAATAATATATATATATGTACATAAAGCTTATTGGCCCGGTGAGCTGTACATCTCTATACATCGTGTTACATCGTCTCTTGATGCACATAGTGCTTGCAGTTCAGTTCAGTTCAGTTCAGTGCACTTGTTAGCCTTTTATCATCTGTGTCTGTGTCTGTATCTGTGTTGGCTGTTGAGGTCGTTCGCTCGAGATCATCATCTTTAACGGACTTCAGTTCACGTCCCATATTTTCCACTTGAAGCGCGATGCCGATCAGGGCGCCGCTTTTCACCTCTTTCAGCTTGGGCTCGGGCAGACAGTTTTCATTGCCTTCGGTGTCGCGTTTGACGCGCACCGCAGGCTGTGCCGTCGTCGTCGTCATCTGTTGCTCTTTCTTCAATTGCAACAGCTCACGCCTGATGGCTTCCACGTTTTCGGCATCGATTGATCTGTTGGCCGCCAGCTCGGCAGCTAAGGTACTGTTAGTTCGTGTCTTGGTTGAGTTGGCTAGCAGCGCCAAGGGCAGTGGCAGCCGTTGGGCTAGCAGTGGCGCATCGCCACTTGTATTCCTGAGCAACTCGCCCGTTTTGTAAGAGAGCGGCTCGAAGACGCCAGCATGCGCTTCCTGCTCCTCGCGCGCGTGCGCGTTTTCCGTCAGCATTTCCATCAGTGAAGCGGGCTTGCGTTCCTTTATTGTGTTGTTGAGCCCTTTAGGTTGCGCCGGCTGCAGTTGGAGTTGGGGTTGAGGTTGTGGTTGAAGTTGTGGCTGTGGTTGGGGTTGGAGTTGAGGCTGTGGTTGCTGTTGTAACTGCTGTGGTTGAGGCTTTGGTTGTTGTTGCTGTTGTGGCTGAGGTTTCAGTTGTGGCTTTTGTTCTCTTTTGCTTTTGTCATCTTGCAGACGATTGGTTTCTTTGACCTGGTTTAGGGCTTCAGCCAGTTCATTCACAGCCAAAGGTTTCGGATCATTGGGGCTTTGATTGGCCAATTGATCGTTTATTTTGTCAACGCTGCGTTCCAGAAATTTCATTGTATCTGGCCGCTGTGGCTTTTGTTTTGCCAACTCTTCGTTTAGCTTGTCAACGGTGCGACCCAATCTCTCCATTTTCTCCTTAAGTTCTTTTTCTGTCTTAAGCAAATCGTCTGCATTTGCTTTATCCTTTTGCTCCTCAGCCGTGATTTCCTCCTCCTTCTTGATGGCTGCACCATCTATGGTCTGCTGCGCAGCTATGTCCATTGGCTGGGAAGCTTCTTGCTTAGCTGGCGCCACCTTCACAGCCCCCGCATCATCTGTTCTTGTCAGGTTCTTCTTGACAACTATTTTGGCTTCTTTTACTGCTACTGGTTTGGGTTCTTCTTTGGGTAAACTGTCAGACTTTTCAGGTGGCGATTCGTTTTTCGAATCCACGCCATGAGATTCGTCGACGGGCAGTGGCGGCATCGGTGGATTGTCGGAAACAGCGTTCACAATGTTTGGCTTTTCGACAAGATTTATGCTGTCTGCACGTTTGCTATCGTCCAGTTTTACTAATACTTCTTTGACTTCAGCCTCGTTGGTTTTTACTAAGTGTTTCATTATGCCGGAGTTTTGTAAACTAGGAATCTCGGCTGGTGGTGGGATTTCGTTGGGCAACAATGGTGTGACTACTTGTACTCCGTCGAATTGCGGACCAGAACTCTTGGCATCGATGGCATTCAGGTTAGCATAGGTGCCAAGTATCATCAGGCAAAAGCCACTGACGAACACAAACTGTGCCAAGGTGCGTTCTGTGGACTCCTTGCGAATGATTTGTCGAAAGCTCGACGCTGGGAACA
Organism: Drosophila nigricruria; assembly: GCA_037075265.1. Classification (NCBI taxonomy): domain Eukaryota; kingdom Metazoa; phylum Arthropoda; class Insecta; order Diptera; family Drosophilidae; genus Drosophila; species Drosophila nigricruria. The sequence continues at coordinate 4,121,683 of JBAMCI010000131.1, read as the reverse complement.
TAATACAAATGGCAACGCCTATTGTAGAGCCCACCAAGCCAATGATGAGCTCAACGGAGGGAATGACGAGCGCCACACACAGCGAAAAGAAAACTATGAAGAGTGTTATCAATCGGAAGCGCTGCTCGGGTATATAATTGCTGCTCTCCATGTGGCCCTGTTGTGATGGGATATTGAGCATTTGTTATTCATATATATTGATTATCATACCTTTTTATACAACAAGGAGTAAATGCTGGCTCTGCATGGAAATATGACCAGAGGAAAGCTGAATGCAATCGAAAGCACGAAGCCAATTTTGATGACATCGCTGCCGAACGAAGGCGACAAATTTATCAAGATGTTGCCTGACAATAGAAGACTTTTTATAGTATTTAGAGGATTATAAGTATATAGAATCTACCTGAAAAGCTGTGCGTGCAGAAGGCCACATAGCCAAAGAAGCCAACAGCTATATACACTAAAGTACAGATCCATGTCGCGTTGCGCACAATGGCATTCAGCTTGTCCAGACTTTGGTTATTGATGCTGCCGAAGACTTCGAAGAGTTGCCTGTAATCAAAAAAAAATTTTCATTATATATTGAATTCAATATAATTTCAAGTTAAACTTGCATTTGGCAGGCCAGGGCCATGCTGAAGATGGGCAGGCATTGGAGCACTCCCGCCGGCTCCCAGTAGACGACCTTTTCCGTCCAATCGTTGGCTACAATATGCGACTCGGACTCCAGCACGATCTTTAGCATCAGGCACACATAGAATCCAATGGAGGCGGTGCAGACAGCCGATAAACTGTCTACATTGCGCAGCATGCCCAGCGGCACAATGCAGAGGACGGTGACAGCAACCATGACCAGGGTGCGCAGATGTTGGTATTCGGCAATCTCCAATGTGAAGAGCTTTGCCACAATCTGCGGTCCCAGGTCGCCGACGACGACAAAGTACGTTATGCACGTGCCAATCAGATAGCCGATGATGCACAGTTCCGCCAGCAGTTTGCCGGATGTGCCGAAAGCGTGAAGACCCAGCATCTCGAAGCTTTTGCGACGTGTCAGCAGCGATGTTTTGATAAGATAATGACAGCAGATGCGCGTTATCCAATTGCTCAGTATTAGCAATACAATCGACAAGATAATGCCGCATTTCTGGAAGCAGAAAGGCATTGCTAAGATGCCGACACCAATTATGCTATTCGCAAGCGTCATAACATGGCCCGAATGCGAGAACATGATGCAATTCGCTTTCACCTCCGTTTGGTAATGAGTCGAGTCAAGTTTGGCAACTAATAAGTAGAACAGCTATGAAATCGGGTATCTGTGTGCGTAGGCAACAAAAAGAAACAAAGAGATAGATTCACACCGCAACACGGGGGCAAACAAACACACGCACATACCTGGCCTGGGGGCCGATTGTTATCACAAAATGATGGCGCCAGTTGTTCAAGCAGAAACACAAATTGTTGAAATCTAAGGCAGTTGGTGTTTGATTTGGCTGGTCTGGTTAACGAATTGTGTGAATACTATTTCATTTAGAAGTTTCGCTGCGCAGTTGTGCACATTTTACGCATGTGGAGTTCGGTTGGCTTTTAAAACATAATTTTGGTAACGTCAGCATTGTTTGGGTTTCTGCTCGTTCAACTCTGCACAGCTGATGTTGTTGGGGATGTGCGCGTGACGATATGCTTGTGCACGAGTCACTCTAATAGTGACAGCAATATTTACAGCAACTGTTATTTAAGTCTACAATACAGTAAATATCTAAAAGTTGATTAATTACATTAAATTATTAATACTATACTAACATATTTTGTTAGTCTATCAATTTTCGCATTAGTTTCCTTATTTTAAGCACCTATTTGTTCCATTTTAATATCTAATATTTGAGCGCATCTCTGATTTATTCCAGTGTGACCAGTTGTACAAATAGAAAATTTAAAATCTGGCAGCTCCATAATTTTGAGTCTGGTGGCAACGCTGCTCGGTGTGTTTCTTTCCGTTCCGTAGACTGCAATCGTCAAGATGGCCGATGTAATTTTTGTGCAAAAATCTAAAAAAATATTAAGCATCCGTGTGCAGAACTGCTAAAGTTTATAATATTTACCATATACAACGCGCTGCGCATGGTTGCCAATGTTATTTTAGAGTTTTGAGTGTTTCATACCATTCAAATTGGCATCAAGAACTGTGCTAATAAATGTCCATTGTTTTTCTTTTTTTTTTTGACACAAACAGCAAGTTGATGAAACTCTTAAGAAGAAGCGTACCTTCAAGAAGTTCACCTACCGTGGTGTGGACTTGGACCAGCTGTTGGATATGCCCAAGTAAGTAACGGTAGTCGGTGTCAAGCGGCGTCCCAAAACTAACCTATAACTGTTTTATGCAGCAACCAGCTGGTGGAGCTGATGCACAGCCGCGCCCGCAGGCGTTTCTCTCGCGGTTTGAAGCGCAAGCCAATGGCCCTGATCAAGAAGCTGCGCAAGGCCAAGAAGGAGGCGCCACCAAATGAGAAACCAGAGATCGTGAAGACTCATCTGAGGAACATGATCATCGTGCCCGAGATGACCGGCTCCATCATTGGCGTTTACAATGGCAAGGACTTCGGCCAGGTGAGTTATAGTTTTTCAAGTTTATAATTGAGTGAGATAACTAATACTGTTTATTAAAACAGGTCGAAGTTAAGCCAGAAATGATTGGACACTACTTGGGTGAATTCGCGCTGACCTACAAGCCTGTCAAGCACGGTAGGCCCGGTATTGGTGCCACCCACAGCTCCCGTTTTATTCCCCTCAAGTAAGCGGCAATGCGTCTGCAGCAGAGTCTTCGGCTGCTTGTTGTGGGCTGGGACTTGTTTTTGGATTTTTACGCATAATAAAGGAAACGTAATTTTTTAAGAACGTAAAGTTGCCTTTCAATTACCAGAGACTAAGTAAACCGGAGTGTTAACAAATTTACGTTTAATATTTATTGGAACTTGCAAATTGTATATATATAATGTATGGATTTCTGTGTAGTTGAAGCTATCTTCGCTTTCGCGCGCTGTTGCTGTTGGTGACCACCACCCGGTCGTAGGCCGTGTCCTTCATGTTTGAGTTCGATTCACGTGCGCCATTGTAAACCATCTGCCGTGGCGTATTGTTGGCATGGAGATGATTTGGTTTCATCGGGTCGTTCACGTCGGCCGATCCATAAGCGCTGTCTTTGACTTGAGAATCATTGTGGAAGCGATTAAAATAATTCGATTGCATTGCAGGCGGCACCGCAGCAGGCGCTACAGGATTAGACAGCACTGGGAGTTGAGCAAGCGATTGGAAGGCATTAGTCAAGCCCGTAAAAGTCACCGTCTTGTTCTGATTAGTTCGGTTGTTATTGCCGCCCATAAAGAAGGCGCTGCCGTTGGGCACTTGGCCACTCTGCAGCGGCTGCAGGGGCGGCAGGCTCTGGTTATTGGTGTTAAAAGCGGTGTAGGAGTTGGCGTTGTCAATGGCCGGCATGCTGGTGTACATGGCCGTTTGCAGTGAGTCGGATTTGGAGCGCTGGAGAATACTCTTGGTGGACGCCCGGGTGCCGACGCCAATGGAGTTCTTAGCAGGAGGAGTGGAGGAGTGCACAACGTGCGGCTCGTCGAGCGAGGTTAGTAGGCTGCTGCTCTGTGACTGGTTTAGAAAGCCGTCGACTTGGAGAAGTGCTGGCTGACCCTTACCTAGGCGGTTCAGCTCCATTTCCATAGAGTTGTATATGGTCAGATTGCTGGCCAGCATGTCTTGCCTTGAGCCCAGGGTCAGCAGGCTATCGGCATTGTTGAGTGTCGATGTTGAGGCCAGGTTAACAGACTTGGACGAGTGCATGGCCATGCCCATTTCGCTGGGTCCCTGCTGCAGTGCGCCCGTCCTTGGATCGAAGTGCTTCTGTGTGGCATCTTTCAGTGTGCTCTTGATCTCCTTGAGCTTGTCCGGCTGCTGGGGCTGTCGTATGGAGGAGATGTGACCGGGCACGGGCTCACGCGAAACTGACGATGAGGGCGAGGCCGAGTTCGTCTCCTCGTTCTCCTCCTGCAATAGAAAAGTGGATTATTGTGGGCATGCGGATGTTGATTGCTTATGGGGCTTACTTCATCCTCCTCTGTGATTATGGACGACTCTATCCAGTCTTTTATGCGATTCTTTTTCTGCAGACGATCCACATTGGTCTCGATGCCACAGTCAGCCAAGGTGTACAGCAGGCGATTCTTCTCGTCGGGACTGCTGTGAAAGGAATACATTGAGGGGCATAGTTCGTCTGTTTCATATTCGGCCATCTCCTTCTCCGCCGTCTTGGCCAGCCAGCGATCATCCATGAACTTGGTCAAATCGCCCAGGCTCTTTGGCCGGTTCCCGCTGCGTGGCTCCAGAAAACGTTTAAACATGCGCTGGGCACGCGATGTGAGCAGCTAGAGAACAGAATATATGTATGCTATATGTAGAAGACTTAGGTATTACAAAACCTTATAGATTACCTTAAAAAGTTTGGGTGTTCGTCGCAGCGGCATCATCATTATGCTGCCCTGCCACACCAGATAGCGCACATAGCGTGGATCCTCTGAGGATGCCTTTTGCCAGGGCAGACAGCCCGTCAGGCAGACGAATATAACGATGCCGAACTGCCATACATCGTGACTGGGATCGGCTCTTTATTGGAAATATAAATATATATTAAGTTAGATATTATCCTAAATAGAATTCTCTATATAGAGCTGCTCACTTGTAGGTGCCTTCGGGCTTGACTTCTAATACTTCTGGCGGACTGTAGGGCAGCCATTCGTTGCGCCTTTCCACTACGGTACCAGTTTGATAGGACTCTCCGAAATCACAGAGCTTCACGCGTTGAAAATCCGAGCGATATATGAGCACGTTATCAAGTTTAATATCGCGATGCACAATGTCTCTGCAAGAAATGAGAGGGGGAGAGACTGTTCTTTAAGTTTTTCGAGCTATGAGCAAGACACGGCATAGAAACAGTCAGAAAATGTTATGAAAGATATTTACGTATTTTCTATATTAACAAGTAAGAAAGCTCTAGTCTAGAGCTTTCTTACTTGTTTTTATTAATATTTTGAAAATTAGTTTGTTTACTTTGTTTAATAATTTACCATATGAAAAGCATGAAACATATCGATCTTTAGTTAAAGACTGATAGACATCAGCGCGTCGTTGTCAAGGGCCACAAATCAGCAATCAATTTAAAATTTACAATAGTTTTACTGTAAGTGTGGCGACTGAGAAGAGAAGCCCAAAATTAAATGTCTAACAAAATCGTTAAACAATGCTTAGATGGTAGTCTTGTTTAAACTAAACACTATAACTAAGCTAAGTGATTCCTATAAAGAAATGACAAGCTGCAATATGATAAGAACAGAGCAAAAGTTGTTAACTTTTACGTTTTGTCAAAGAAAGTACATCTGATGGCAATTTTGATATTATTAAAATAACTTCTCTAAAAACATTAAGTCTTTTAGTAACTAGGCAATTTTTATATAATTTAACAAAATGTTTTGCATCAGAACATGTTACTCACCATTATCCTAAAGTCGAAATTATATAACATTATATTAACTTAATTTAAATGAATATCAGCATTGATATTAACAGTGTTTTAAAATTCACTTAAATGTTCTATGCTTAGGTCGCTATTATTATTTTATGCATTATTGTTATCATATACATACATATGTATAAGTATGTTACAGATTTATAATAACATTATTATCAATAACATTTATAGAAATATCAACATAAAAACAAAACCAATAAATAATATTTTAAAAAAAAAAAAAAAAACAACAAAAACAAAAAAAAAACTTAATGATCATAAACACAATTGCTTAAAGCTACAACAATTCCTCTTAATATACTTAACATATTCTTAACTATTAATACAAAAAAAAAAAACAAAAAAATAATAAAAACACCAATATAACCTGATTTCCCATTTTCAATAAGTTCAGGGAAAAAAAAAAAAAAAAAATTTATTATCATAAACACTCATTATATTATAACTACAATTATTTAAACAATTCCTTAAAACTATGCTTATAACATCACAATTCCACTTAATATACTTAACATATTCTTAACTATTAATATACAAAAAAAAAAAAAAAAAAAAAAAAAAAAAAAAAAAAATTTCCCATTTTCAATAAGTTAAGGGAACAAAAACACCAAAAAAAAAAAAAAAAAAACCAAAAAAGGCACAAAAAAAAAAAAAAAACAAAAAAAACACCAAAAAAAAAAACAAAAAAAACACAAAAAAAAAAACAAAAAAAAAACAAAAAAAACCAAAAAAAACCAAAAAAAAAAACACCAAAAAAAAAACTTACTGATCATAAACACTTATATCATTATATTATAACTACAATTATTTAAACAATTGCTTAAAACTATGCTTATAACAACTACAATTCCACTTAATATACTTAACATATTCCTCACTATTAATATACAAAAAAAAAAAAAAAAAAAAAAAACAAAAAAAAACAAAAAAAGCACCAAAACAAAAAAAAAAAACAAAAAAAAAACACCAAAAAAAAAAATAAACAAAAAAAAACACCAAAAAAAAAAACAAAAAAAAACACTTAGATCATTATATTATATCTACAATTATTTAAACAATTGCTTAAAACTATGCTTATAATTATTACAATTCCACTTAA